>JAPJBO010000325.1:0-226883 GCA_030068145.1 Diplonema papillatum
TCTCTTTCTTACACCACCTGGCTATCAACTGCCACCTCCCCCACGCCCCTTTGGAGTCCCTTTCACAAGGAATACTCCGGCAGCGCGTTTCCACGTGCACAACGAGCAAGCGGGCTATATTTAGTTGTTGTTTGCCCCTTTCTCGCAACAAATGGTTTCGAAAATGCGGAAGCCAGCGCAGCTGCTCGAGTGCACCCAAGCAAACCGCGGCTAGCACATTGGGGCCGCAGAAGAAAGAAGAAGAAAAAGAAGAACGCCACTCCTGGTCCAGGATCGTGACGGTCAACCACAGCTTGCAAAGCTTGAGTCGGAGGCAGCACAGTGCTACGACCCCGTCCTGCCCTGTGGCTCTGACGAGCTTGTGTTCAGCGCGAGCGTCAAGCCCCAAGGTGCGGCACGCCTTGATGCTTTAGTTTGAGAAATCGGGAGCCGCACAGCCGCACAGGCACACGCTCTGCCACTACCGCAGATACGATACGCACCTAGTGCACGATACCTCAGAAAAGAACCTCCACGACAATGGTCACCGGGGACTTTAAAACCCCGGATCTCTAGTAGTAAGTGAACTTGCACTCTAAACCCGCACGCACTCATCCGGCGCATCCTCTTCTTTTCGTTGTATCAAAAAAAAAAAAAACACCCGGATGTAGACTAAAGAAGAAAAAAAGAAACAAGAAGAAAGAAAATGATGACGGTGAAGCTGCTGGTGCTCGCCCTCGCGGTGCAGGTCGCCGCCGCCGGCTCCGACGGGCCGGTGGTGGCGGCGCGGCTCGACCGCTGCCCCGGCTGAAAAATGGGGCGCTATCCGCACTGCAAGCGGTGGATAGCGGAGATGGCGCCTGAGTATCCCGCCGTCGAGATCAAGCGGGTGCCGGGCAAAGCCCCCGAGGTGTACTGGCTGGACGCCCAGGGGAACGAGGTGGGGGAGAAGACCGCCATCCAGCCAGCGGACACCGTGGAGGACATCGAGAGGATCTTCGCGGACATGGGCATCACTCGCGACACGCCGAAGCCGAACTTCGACGTCCTCAAAATAGAGCCGACGGAGCACTGCGTCGCGTGGAGGCGCCACAAGACCGACAAATCGAGGCTCCCCGACGACGACCAGAGCTGCGCGGCCTCGGTCCCCCCCGGCGGCGGCATCGGCTTCTGCGAGTGCAAGGACGGCGCGAAGATCGACGTCGTCGCCAGCGAGGAGCGGAAGACGTTCACGTGCGAGGCCGCCTGCGCAGCGGGCGCCCTCCCGTGGATGATCCACAACGAGTTGTAAAAAAAAGAAGAAAAAAAAAGGTTTGGTTTCGGCATCAAATGGACCTTTTAAGACGCTAAGAGTGAGGGAAGACGCAACCCAATAAAATGAAAAGCATGAGAAAGAGGGAAAAAGAAATAAATAGCCGAAGGGCGCCCATCATCTTGGACCCAAACAAAGCTCAGGACGGGGAGACTCTGCCCTTAGCGTTTTTTTTTTTTTTTTTTTTTTTTGTCGGCCGCCCAATGTCCACTCTCCTTACTGTCTTTCTCCTTTTTTTTTTTTTGTTCGCACGTTCGTGCGCCGGTTTTCAATCTTTTTTGGTGGCCACGTTCGTCTCGAGCGACAACAAGTGTCCCTCTCGGCGGTGCTCCACCCGCGGATGATACTTTCGTCCGTTGACCTTCGGCGATTGTAGGCCGGTGCATTCCCTCCTGGTGGGTCGTGATAGTCGAAGGCAGCTCCTGGCAGTCTTACACACGCTCCCGGGGATAAGGAGTGGACCGACTCAACGATTCTTCTGTGTTTTTTCTCCGTTGCACTGCTCCTTCCCCCGCTGCTGGTTGGCCATCCGTTTATTTCGTGGGGCGTCCCGGACGCAGCGCTCGACGTGACGCGGGTTCGCGGCTTCGCTCGGCAGCGTTACTCTCCTTGATGAGAATACGTACGCCGATTGCGGACCTGCAGAAATGCACGCGCTTCCCGACGACTGCCGCCCACCATAATAATAACAGTGGTGACCGGTCACAGCCAGCCGTGAAATCGCACCCTTGACTGGCAGTTCTTTTTCTTACCAAGCACGAGATGTTTCACTTATTGTAGGATTCTCGCAGTTCTACAGTGAACTTCCTCTAAAACGGTGCGTTCCCTCACACTTTGACAACCTAGTGGAATCTCATGACGAGTCCCTGATTGACATCAGGGAATTAGCTTCATGTTCTTCATTTGTGGACTCCGGCGCTGTTGCTACACGAATGGGTATTTTTTGCCGAACGCTTGCGCTCGGCACCAAACCCAGATTTGCCTGTGATTCGTGTGGGTTAACTACGCATTTCCCCTTCTGCCATCCTGCAAACTGTCGGCCGTCTCGAGTACAAGCAAGGGGTGCAAGAAGAAAAGAAAAAGACTGCACGGTCAAGATTGGCGGAGCCATGACGGCAGCCGGCTCTCACTGTGAAGGCCTCCCTTCCCGCAGGGGCGAGCACGCAAACAAGGACCCTTCCCACCCCCGCCCCCTCTTATTTTTACGAAGACGGCTCGGCGCCCGTCACGCAGGCTGAGAGGCGTGCGTGCCATGCCCTTGCATCCGCACACAACGTGCGCCGAAAAGAGCGCGCGCGCCCGTGCACAAAAGCAATCCATATTTGCATTGAAGAGCTGACGAGACTCCTTATCTCGGCCGGGATTAAACTTGGGCCCAGTCCACCTGTTGTCTGTAGTACAGTCTATTTGTCAGCACATAGGCTGGGCGTCAACGTGGGGGTGTGACGAGTTCGAGGTGAGTTCGTACCTGAAAGTGTGTGCACCGGGAGCTAAACATGTTCCACAGGCGAAGTTGTTGACCAAACGAGTCGCAAGGTTCTTTGAGTGCGGGATCAGCAGCGTTTCAGTCTCACTTCTCCTACTCGCCTTGCAGGTTGGCACTTCGTAGTCTACCGAGCACTTGTTGTACACGGGAATGGATTGCCGCAATGTCCGTTTGGGTTGGGGTGGGAAGATTGTTAGGAACGATACACTCCACACGTCTCCCGTATCCAATTACGCTGTTGAAGTCGTACGGTCCGAGGCTTCGGGCTCCTCTCACTCCTGACTCCTGACCGCACCATGTCGCAATTCAGTACGCGCAGCCGGGGGACTTTTCCGACCCCGCTTTCCGTGTGAAGAGCGTTTGTTCCGCGGCTCTGCATAGTGTTCGCGTCAGTGGGGCACCAAAATAAAAGCAACGAAGACACACGCACAAGCACACGTACTGCCACTACCGCAGATACAATACAATACGTACACTAACATTCGATACCTAAAAGGAGCCTTTTCGACAATGGTCAGTCACCTATGAATCCCCGGATCTCTGAGTGATCTTGCTCTCTGAGACGCAAGCCGCGGGCGTCCCGTTGCTTTCCGCAGGTAGTATCTCGCAGTCTTGCAGACTGCCTTGCGCACGAAGCACTCGGAAGTCAAAAAGAGACATCGGCAAGCGTTGTCTGAGCAGTTGGCCAGAGCCCCCAACCGAAGAAGCGCGAAAAAGTCGTTCAACGGACTACACACAAGCAACCCCATGCTCACGCCCTCCTGTATGCCTTTTCTCGTCGGGTGGCTGCGTAGCCCGGCCCGTACTGTTCCATTTGATGTAACCTCGACACGACCGCATTGTTTTTGACCGATGGCGTCTCTCTTTTTCTTCCATGGCAAAGGCGAGGGTGTTTTATGTTCTTCCCAAAAGAAGCAAACGTAACTAAAGAGCTCCCCAACACGCCCCTTCTCACAACAGCTTTTTTGTTCGGATTTAATGATAAGTTTCGCTGGAAAAGGCCGTGCCTCGAGAGAGGCTGATGACCGGCAGGGAACTCCACTGACGACGAGCAGAATGCGAAAAATAGGCGAAATCACCGCCACAAAGTACAGCCCGACTAGGACACAACCACACTGGAGACCCAGAAACATTCGGAAACCCCAGGAACGTTTGTTCCACACCGGTGTGGGTTGATAAAACGCCCGCAAGAAACGTGTCGCCAAACCGCAGAACGTCGGAACTGTGGTAGTCCCTTTTCACAGCTTTGACGAGCAATTTGCACGTCAAACGGACCTCCACCAGGGATTCCCCCGGCTTCGACCTACGCAGGCAAGTCTTTCGGGTCCCAACAAGTGTCTCAAATCTGTTGCAGTTATTCTTGCAGTAAATCAGGATCGCACATCTCCCTTTCAGCGCGGCTTGTACGGTTGACACCCTAAGCCTCCTTGGTCCGCGTGGGCAAACCCACATAAGGCGCTGTGTGCAGTCGTTTCCGTGTGTCAGTAAACGAGCAGGGGAGGAAGCATCGAATGATGCTCGGGTCGCCTCCATTCCCACGGAAGTTGTGGATATCGGTTTAGCCACCTGGCGCATGTGAGGAAACAGAACCGCCCAAGGAGGACCTTCTGATCGTGATCATTTGCCAATTTGCCACCTGAAACCACGTCCAGGATTTGGGCTCAGGGTAGGCGGTCAACGAAAAATTGGGTCTGACTGACTCGGTGTGAGCTGTAGAGGTTCACGAGGCATTCACGGGGCCAAGCACCTTCAGGGTAGTCGAAGGCCTGACAATCACTCTAGTGCAACAAATTGGTGGTGACCCCTCCTAACAGCCTCCCTGGCCCTGGCCCACGCCTGATGCCGCAACCCCTTAACCCGGGCGGCGGCGCTTTGGCATGAGGCAGGAACCTCAAGGGGGGCAGCGAGGCATCATCCACGCTTCAAAGACACACACGAATGCAACAACTTCCTGCAGTTGCAATAGTGCGTTGCTCAGGGTAGTCGAAGGCCTGAGAGTCACACGAATGCAACAAATTTACAAAACTTCCTGCAGCTCGAAACAGGGGAGGTATAAAACAACACAAAAAAAACCATGCGACTCATCCTGGTATTGCTCGCTGTGTCCGCAGCGGCGCGGGCGGAAGAGACGGTTGACAAGGGCAAAGTCGTCGCAGCCCGACTGGAGCGGTGCTCCAGCTGCCAGATGGCCCGCTTCAACAAGTGCAAGGAGTGGATCGAGACGGAGGCGCAGCGGTACCCCGCCGTCGAGGTCACCCACATGCACGGCCGGGCGCCGGTGATCTACTGGTTCGATATTTTCGGCGACACGCTGGGCACTACGCGCGTGAAGGAGACTGACACCGTCGAAGACGTGGGCGCGTACTTCCACGACAAAGGCATCATGCCCGGAATGCCGGAGCCGAAGTGGATGGAGAAGCCTGCCAGCTCCTTCGCCGTCACCGACAACTGCATCGCGTTCCGGAGGCACAACGTGTACAAGGAGCGCCTTCCTCGCTCTGACGAGCCTTGCCACTTCAAGATTCCCCCCGGCGGCGGGATCGGATACTGCGAGTGCACCAACGGCAAGCGGCCCGAGATCCAAATCGGGAAGAAGCGCGAGTACGTCACCTGCGAGGAGGTCTGCGTCCTGGGCAAGGCTCCGTGGGACGAAGAAGAGCTGTGAGCCGTGAACCCGGCGGCGGGGGCGGGACGGAATACCGCCGTTCTCCAAGTGCAAACAAAGCCTGTTTTTCGCGGCGCCAGCTGGCTATTGGCAATGATATAATGTTGTGAAAGGGTGGTAGTATCGTGTTGCGCTGCGGTGTTGAGCACATCAGCAGTCACACCCTGCTTTCGGTCCGTGACCCAAATTCTTAACCCCAAATCCGGTTTTTTTTTTTCGGCCGAAGTTATCTCGACCCAACTTGTTGACACAATTTGTTGCATTAGTGTGATTGTCAGGCCTTCGACTACCCTGAGCAACGCACTATGCATGTCTTTGTTAAAAGGTTGTTTCACAGGCAGGCGAGCGGCGCCTCAGCCGAGATCGACCGTGGCGTTTTCGTCCCTGGGCGTAGTGCGCGAGCCCGTCCGGGGAAGAAACCCCAGATTTCGCTGTTCTCGGTGCGACTATCGCTCGGCGTTGAGCACGGCCAGTGAAGCAAACGACCCTATCGTAATAGGGCTTCAGGGTCAGATGCAGATTATCTGTAGCGACGGCCTGCATTAGCCGCCAGGTGACGAATAGATTCCTTGATCGATGGAGGAGACAAGACGGGTAGGCGATCTGCGTCTGACTAGGACCGGCGTTTTAACCCCGTACGCCGATGAGAGCTACATCGACGGTGGCGTAGGTCCCATCCTGAACGATCCCTGCAGGATAAAAGCAACCTGCAAACAGTCTCGCAATAACCGTCTCAGCCATCTTCCGACCCCCCGCGTGGTCATATACACACACTGTGCAGAACAGCCGGATGCTGCTGCACCAGGCTATTTGCCGACCTTTGCAGCGAAAAACGGAGAGTTCCCCATTTTATATGTTTCTCCACTCCGATGGCACCGATGGCTGATCATCTCCCGAAGCTGGATTCTCGACCGCGGGAGATTGACCCACGGGCTTCAGCCACGTTTTTGTTCTCACCACTGTTGAAAGTATGCTAATAATGCAGGGAATAGTTGACTAGATCTCTTCAGTTTGTGCTAACCACGAATTGGGGAGTCGGGAGAACCTACAAAGCCAAAAGCAGGAGCGACGTTCCCGTTCGTGGGAAAAAGCGAGAATAAAAACACCTTCTTTTTTCCATCTATCTGCGCAACGACTTGCGCCCGCCGTAGTAGTACGGGATAGTAGTGGGGCGACCGGATACTCCTCGGAGAGATGGTCCCTGCACTCTAACTCGTCTCTCTCTCTCTATCTTTGTCAAGAGCTGCAACTCAACTATTCCATGTGTTGTTCATTGTATAAGTCACGCCCCACGGCCTGACGGGCGCGCACTTGCGTCCCCGCAGTCATCCCGTGCAGGGACCGGGTGCCTGCTGACCTTCCCCCTGGATTTCGTTAAGCGGCAGGAGGCGGAGACTTCCTGAACGAAGAATCTTTTGTTCCCGGGTTCTCCACTGCCTCCTCTATAGGTTTCTGCGACCCTTTTCACTTTTCGTGTCAGAGACGAGAGTGGTGCAGCCGACGGGGGCGTTCGTGCCAGTCAGTGTGTGATTGTGAAGAAAAGCGGGTATGGACACTACTACTACCGGAGACAAACGGTACGCGGGGCATGAAGCGACCGAAGCATGACGACGCATGCAAAGAGATAGTCGGTGGCGGCTTGTGCAGTCTGCACACAGATTTTTGCTGCGTATGAAGTTCAAACCTATACTACTCACCAGTGCCTAAAACGCCAAAAGCAAGGCTGTCAAGCCGCTTTAATCGACTGCTTCGAATCGACGGCGCAAAGCTGTCGGGGTTTTAAAGGCTCCGTTTGACTTGTGAGTCGGGGGTGTTTCCTTTGTGCTGTTTGAGCAAGGTCTGGGAAGGTAGGGTTCTTCAGGCAGGTAAATATAGCTCAAAGCATCTGCAGAATAACACGAAAAGCCTCTATGCAGGCAAACTTCCGTTTTCACACTTCTTCGAACAGGTTTACGCAACGGAAAGAAACACACCTTGAGTCGGGAGCGACGAGAAGAAGGCTCTGCCCTCCGGGGAGCGCGCTCGCAAGATGGGGTCGATCACGGAGTTCTGCGACGCGTTGCTGGAGGCGATCAACGAGGTGCGGCGGGTGAACTCGGCGTGCGCGCTGCGGCGCGAGGCGGGCCTCGACGGCGAGGCGCAGCGGCTCGCGGCGCTGTGCTTCGGGAAGGAGATCCTGCGCCCGGGCGTAAACACGTGGACGCGGCCGGTGGCCAGGGGGCAGATCGAACCCACTGTCGTGCTCGACGTAGTGAAGGACTGGTACGCCGGCGTAAGGGACTACGACCAGCAGGGTGGCGGCTTCACGGCGTGCCTCTTGTCCACGGGCGCCATGAAGTACACAAACCTGCTGTGGTCCTGTTCGTCCCGCGTCGGTCTCGCGTGTGCTTTCAACGGCAGCACGCTGAGCGTCGCCGCGGCTTTCAACAACCCGTTTCCCCTGCCCACCGCTCCACCGACGCCGGAGTTCCTCGCCGAGCTTAACGCGCTGCTGCCCAGGGTGAACACGCTGCCGGCCGCGCAGAGGCACCCCCGCGCTTTCGACGTGGCTCGGAACCCGTTCCGCGAAGCGATGGGTCGGAGCGAGTCTCCGTACCTCGACACGCCGAGCCGGGGCGTGACGCCCGCGCTGTCCGAGCCGACCTGCTGCGTCTCCGAAGACGGGTCTACGCGTTGGGGGTCCGCTGCGGAGCCCGCGCCCGCGAGGCCCCTCTTCGCGTTTTCGCGGCAGCAGGGGAGGCCGTCGCCGCTGTCGCCCGACTGCGATCCCGCCGGCAACCTCGCCCACCACCAAACCCGGCGGCAGCAGGGCGCAGCAAGAGGTATTCTTTTCTGTTTTAGCCACACGCAATGTGTGAGGAAACTGAACCGCCCATGTAGGACCTTCTGATCATGATCATTTGCCACCGTGTGCGGTCAACGAAAACTCTAGTTTCCCTTTCTACTTTCTCCTACTCTCGCGGTGTACGGTTTTTGTGGTCAGCAGCAAGATTAGCAGCTTTCCGTGATTTCTTCCAGGCCTTCTTGCATGTTGTGCCCGCAATGAAGTGTCAGCTTGGAACTGTTACGAACAAGAGGAATCCAACTGTTAAATTCTTCCTCGGTACGGTTGCCTTCTGAGCCGTCGTCGCCGAAACCGGCGTCCGAATTTAACTTCTGTTTAATAGCTTCTACCAAGCAAACCTCGAATACATTTCACAATGTGCCTCGGTTGTGTTCCTTAACTGGATTGCTGGCGCGATGGGATGAGCTGCCCGGCGAAATGTGGCCGCCATGGCGGCTGCAGTTGCGGGCGTAGCCGGCGCGACCGCAAGCAGACGGCTGCGTGCGCAACCACCGTTGCCAGCTCGACCGGCGTGTGGGCACGGGCTTGCGCTGCCGTGGGCCCGATCGCGCTCTTCACGCTACCATGGGATTGTCCCTTCGCCGGGCAGCTCTAGCAAACCAGGGAACACAAACCTGCACACCAATAGTACATCTGAGGCACCACCGCAAGCAGCCAAGACGCCTATGAACACAGCTAGAGTGCTGCACCTCTTGACGTGTACACGTGTGCCAAAGTCACCGGACAATAAAACCTGACCGCTTGGACACAGTGCGGGTCACGGAGAACCTTCTCGCCGTACCTTCGAATCATCGCCGCATCCGCCCAGTCGCCCATTGTGACGACCTGGTCGGGATCCATCCCCGCCTTCAAGAGGGTACAGCACCCGCCCACTCTCGCGCTGTGGGTCCCATACGGGTTGCCGCACCGTCCAGCCGAGCTCAAGTTGCGCAGGCTATCCAGCACCCCTCGTCTGGCCTCCGTCCCGCAGAGAACACCGTAGTACTTGGCGTACGTGGGGAAAGGGCACAGCAACTCGGCGCCCCTTGCCAGCGCCATTTTCTTCAGCAGCGAAAAGACCTCAACCGGACAGTACCTGATCCGGGCCGGAGCTCCATTTGGTGCATCCGGCAGCAAAAGGGGGGGAACCAGGTCTATTCTGTCGAAGCAGAGCTCCCTCGTACAGTTCCCTTTCCCCTTGGAGCAGTGCCAGACGACTCTCACTCTATCCTTGCTCAGGCGGATATCCTCCGTCCTGATCGACTGCATGCTGCAGGATCTGAGCAAAGTGAAATGCTCCCCGAGCAACTGCAGCGCGGCGGAGTACTCGTCCACGCTACGCACTGCGCGGAAAACGTGACGGAACTGCTCCAGACCCAGCGGCTCCTTCTGCACCGTATCGGGAGCCTCCTTCTCAAGCGCCCTCAGAAGGCGTGGGATGTCGCCCACTGGGTCGTGGAGGACAAAGCCCCGTGCCAAATTCTCCGCGACAATCGCCTTTATAAGAGCGTGTGGTGTCTTGTACATCGACGACTCCATCAGGGACAGGCAGCCGCCAAAAACCTCCAGGCGGCGAACCGAGGTTGGATATGGCTCGACTCCGTCCTCGCTGCACCACGCCACATACTCCGCTGTATTGGAGCTGTAGACGGCCTTCGTCTTCGCCGCTGTATACAGGGACCTTATGTGGTCCCGTGCGCGCTCCGGAACGTGAGTTCTAAGCGCACTCCTCAGCGCCCGGCGCTGTGCCGTCAGCTTCGCCTTCGCTGGTCTCCCCCGGGGCGTGCCCTCGATCTTCCGGGTCTCCCGCGAGGCCTCCTCGAGACCTCCTGCCCCTCTGAGCAGGCCCTGGAGGCGAAGGTACACGGAAACCTTGGGACGGCAGGGGCCAGGGAGATAGTTGTAGGGAAGATTTCTTAGCGACAGGAGGGGAAAGTCCACCGGGAGCCCCTGCAGCGACACTGTCAGCTCTCTCCATTCTTCATCAGAGAACTCACCTTCCACAAAGGCGAGCTGCCCAATATCCCAATACATCCCTTCCTTCCTTCCGCTTCCTGGGTGGGTGGGTGGGAAAATCGAAGGAAGCTGCTTGGTAGATCTCGCTCCTGCCGGCGCTTGCACGAAATTAGCTGAATTAAACGCTCATTAAATTCTTCCTCGGTACGGTTGCCTTCTGAGCCGTCGTCGCCGAAACCGGCGTCCGAATTTAACTTCTGTTTAATAGCTTCTACCAAGCAAACCTCGAATACATTTCACAATGTGCCTCGGTTGTGTTCCTTAACTGGATTGCTGGCGCGATGGGATGAGCTGCCCGGCGAAATGTGGCCGCCATGGCGGCTGCAGTTGCGGGCGTAGCCGGCGCGACCGCAAGCAGACGGCTGCGTGCGCAACCACCGTTGCCAGCTCGACCGGCGTGTGGGCACGGGCTTGCGCTGCCGTGGGCCCGATCGCGCTCTTCACGCTACCATGGGATTGTCCCAATGGCTTCTATCCCAATGGTCCCAGCCAGCAGCTCAAGTCGGGAGAAAGCAGACTGGAACGAATATTCCCTCCCTTCTTAAGCAGAGGCCAGACGCGCGGAAGCGCACCTGACGAAGCGCCGTTCCTCCCTTAATAGGTTAGCAATTTCCCTCTCAACTACACCTTGCTCGAGGACGCGCTCTCTCGGCCTGAGGCCACAGAAGCCAACTTCAGACCATCTGTGCTCCAGCCTGCTCGGGAGATCCGCAATGTTCCGATCCCCGGGAACCCATTGGAACCAAACCCTGGCTCTCGCTTGCGCCAGGAACTCCCAGAGCGCATGAACAGGAGCCAGGAGCTGTTTCGTCCTGGACTTCCCTTGAACCAGGTTCCCAAGCACTGTCTGATTGTCTACCCAGACCGAGACAGTGTAGTCCTTCCGCCCCGTGAACCATAGTCGAAAGGCCACAGAGACCGCCGCGAACTCCAGAGCATGGATCGGCAGACCGGACCCCTGCGGAACCGCATAGGAGAAGTACTCGACAGCCACCGGACGATCGTCTTCCAGTACTATACAGACGGCGCCTAAACCATACAAGCAAGCATCGGTGAGGAGGACGTACCTGATGGCACAGCCACGCTGGACCGCCCTCACCGGCACCGATCTCTGGAACGTGCTCGGGTCCCCCTCCAACACTTTAACCCACCAGCTCAAGGCAACCTCAAGGGGCTCGCCGAGCTTGAAGCCGACAAAGGTCGACGAGGAATTGGCGCGCCTAAATATAGGCTGGAGAGGCACCCGGCCAACCTTGCCATACAGCGCCGTCGAAGCGAAGCCGAGCTTGCCTGCAAGCGCCGCTGCCTCACCCGGTGCAAGGGAGTCACGCGCCCGAACGTCTTTCAGCCGAGATACCAAGCCGTTTTTTCTTGCCCCGGAGAGAGAGATGCTCACTGCCTCCGCAGTTACCGCGAACACTAGGCCCAGGTGGCGAAATGCCCTGCCCTGTGTCGTTTTCTCCGGGTTGAACGTAGTACGCAGAATATCCTGAAGGAGCTCTAAGACGTCCGCCAGCACCCTGTCATCCTCCGACCTACAGGGCGCCGCGAAATCGTCAAAATACTGACATAGAGGCACCTTTAGACCAAGGCGAACAACGCTCGCCAGCACCTTGGCGAAGGCGTTGTAGTGCGTGACGGCCGCCGCCTCGCCGAAGGACAACCTTTCCATGCGGAAGAAACGCATCGCCCCATTCGGATCCTCAGCCACCACGCACCTGCACACTTCATCATTCCTGGCCCGGAGCTGGCGGTAAGCCTCTTTATGGTCCAGCCCTACTGAGTAGAATGAGGAGCCGTCGGGCGAACTGGCCGCCAGCAGCCTCGCCACCTCCGCGAACATGTCCGCTGTATCGAGGCGCACCTTCGTGGTAGTGAAGACGGCTTTGTTCACAAGGGCCATGCGACCATCGTCGCACGGACGCAGTTTCACCGGACAACCCTCCTGGTCGGCTTTCACCTGGCGAATAACAAAACGCCGCAGAAACACAGCATTCGGGGGAGGCACCTGCACCTCTACCATGTAGCCCGCCTCCAGCTCCCTCTGGATGGAGTCCCAGACAGCACCCTTGTTCGCCGGGTTGTCTGACCGGATGGCCTTCGCCGAGCGCGCAAGTACATCGCTTTGGCGGCGCAGGAGCTGCTCGGTCGTGAGTTCGGGCACGCCTGGGCCAGCAGACGGATACAGAGACTCGTATCCTACACACCCGACCATCGGACACGCTGTCCTCAGGTTCTCCAACAGGTCGTCGGCACCGACCACGCCCAGGTCTGCGACTAGCTCGGCGAGCAGTTCGACATGGCACGAGTCCCCCTCTCTCTTCCCGAGCTCGAGGGACCTTCTTCGCCAACGCACAAGGAAGTCTGATCGCATCTGCTGGGCCTCCTTCACTGGGGTCCTTGCACAATAAAGGATCGCAGAATACAGCGCGTCATCCATCCGCTCCACTTCCTTCGCCGAAGGCATCGCTTCCGAAGCACACTCTTCAGCAAACTTGTACCTTTCCACCACGTCGTGAACCTCTGCGGGTTTGAGGGGGGGAAGACAAGATCCCGACACTGCAGAGCAGCGCCCTTCCTTCGCTTGTTGCTGACCTTGTCGACGATGATGATGATGATGTTGATGATGTTGATGATGTTGATGATATTCATGATGCTGATGATGTTGATGGTCTTGATGGGGAGGGGTGCGGGAGGGACCTAGCATGACCGGCTCGGGGTCCAGACTGCTTGGGGACGCCCTCGCCACGGCAGGGCGAGGCGATTCGGGCAGGGGACTGACTAGTCACCTCGTAGTGTTTTGCCTCTTCGCGGGAGGAGCGCCTTCAGCTCCCGCGCTCGGCCTGACAACACCTTTGCCCCTGTGCTGCTGTCTGTCCCTCCAAGCTGGCGGGTTGGACTCCTTCTTCGCTGCCGGCTGCCTGGCTTCGGGCTTCTTCGCGGACTGCGCCATCAGCTTCATCTGCAGATGCATGACTGTCTGGTCATCGAGGCGCAGGAGGCGGCCGCGGGCTTCCTCCAAGACCCTCGCGCCGGGTACCGCCTTCGTCACGCTGGCAAAAGCGCGACGGACAGCCTCGTCATACTGTCTCGCCAGGCTCGACCCGAACTGAGCCGCGATGTCCGCGACAAGCGCAGGGTAGCCGAAAATCACGGGCAACGGTTCCTCCCCAAACGCCCCCGCCATCCCCGCTATCACGAACAGCCGCTGAAGAGCACAAACAAGCTGGATCGATGTTAGGACCTTTCTTTCCGACGACACCCAACCGGGCTCAGCAGGGGTAAACGGCGGCTTCGCGACGTCGACAAACGGCAGGGCGACATCCTGCCTCTCGAGGCGATGCTGGAAGGCGTTGAGGTCCACGTGTGACGGCTTGAGGGCAGCCGGCAGGTCTTCCAGGCCATACCTTCTGAGTTGTTGTGCCACCTCAAGCACCCGGAGCGGCTGGTCCTTCGGCCTGGCTGCCCTCGCGTCCTCCCGCCTCACGGCCTCCTCCTTCTCCCTTTGCTCGTGGCACCTGTACCACTTCTTCGCGGCAGACCGAAAGATCGGCGGCAGCTTCGCGTCCACGTTGTGCACGCCGTCGTTGACGGCACACTCCAGGAGGGACCCGTAGGCCAAGCCACCCAGGTGGGACGTCACTTTCACGAAGGTCTCCGCTGCCTCCCCCCGCAGGCCGGCCGCCCACGCTTCAAACGTCACTACGCGGAGGATCTTGTACAAACGCGGCGCAGACGCCTCTTCCTTCCACTTCGCCGCTGCCACCTCTTTGATGTCCGCCCACACCTTGTCTGCCGACGCCTGATCCCAGTCCTCAAGGAGGTCCAGCCTGGGGGTCTCCCCGCTGTCGGACAGCAACACCTCGGCTCTGCCCTCCCAAAACCGTGCGACTCCAGACATGCTTACCTTCTTTCTCACGACACCTGTGGAACAGTAGGGGCCCCTCCCTTGAGAGATCATGCAGGCAATACCTTGACTGAGAAGGGCTCACGGCCCTCTTCCGGAGAAGTCACAAGGACAGTCTCTGGGACAGGACACACGGCCCTCTTCCGGAGGAGTCACGGAGACAGCCTCTGGGAAGGGCGCACGGCCCTCTTCCGGAGAAGTCACAAGGACAGTCTCTGGGACAGGGCACACGGCCCTCTTCCGGAGGAGTCACGGAGACAGCCTCTGGGAAGGGCGCACGGCCCTCTTCCGGAGAAGCCACATGGGCAGTCTCTGGGAAGGGCGCACGGCCCTCTTCCGGAGAAGTCACAAGGACAGTCTCTGGGACAGGGCACACGGCCCTCTTCCGGAGGAGTCACGGAGACAGCCTCTGGGAAGGGCGCACGGCCCTCTTCCGGAGAAGTCACAGGGTCTCTGGGAAGGGCGCACGGCCCTCTTCCGGAGAAGTCACAAGGACAGTCTCTGGGACAGGGCACACGGCCCTCTTCCGGAGGAGTCACGGAGACAGCCTCTGGGAAGGGCGCACGGCCCTCTTCCGGAGAAGCCACATGGGCAGTCTCTGGGAAGGGCGCACGGCCCTCTTCCGGAGGAGTCACGGAGACAGTCTCTGGGACAGGGCACATGGCCCTCTTCCGGAGGAGTCACGGAGACAGCCTCTGGGAAGGGCGCACGGCCCTCTTCCGGAGAAGTCACAAGGACAGTCTCTGGGACAGGGCACATGGCCCTCTTCCGGAGGAGTCACGGAGACAGCCTCTGGGAAGGGCGCACGGCCCTCTTCCGGAGAAGCCACATGGGCAGTCTCTGGGACAGGGCATATGGCCCTCTTCCGGAGGAGTCACGGAGACAGCCTCTGGGAAGGGCGCACGGCCCTCTTCCGGAGAAGTCGCTGAGGACGCTCTCTGGGCCCGCATGCTCCGATGCAGAGCGGCATGGTCCCTAGGGACTTGCCGCACCCGTACTTGCTTTTCGGTTCAAGTCAGTTTCGGGAAGCGACAGTCACGAGATACCAAACAAAATCGAAGGAAGCTGCTTGGTAGATCTCGCTCCTGCCGGCGCTTGCACGAAATTAGCTGAATTAAACGCTCAGTTAATTAAACCACAGCATTTCGCTTCATCACAGCGGTGGCGAGTGGAATGTGACTTCTGCCCAGTGCCCTGAATGTCAACGCTGAGAGATCAGGTCAAGCGCGGGTAAACGGCGGGAGTAACTATGACTCTCTTAAGTTAGCCAAATGCCTCGTCTTCTATTTAAAGACGCGCATGAATGGACCAATGAGATTCCTTCTGTCCCTACCTACTATCTGGCGAAACAGCAGTCAAGGGAACGGACTTGAAACTGTCAGCGGGGAAAGAAGACCCTGTTGAGTTTGACTCTAGTCTGACTTTGTGCAGTGACACGAGAGGTGTAGAATAGGTGGGAGGCCGCAACAATGAAATACCACTACTCTTGTTGTCGCTTTACTTATCCAATGATGGGAAGACGGCAGCTGCTCCCTTGTGGGGTTAGGGTCTTCGGATCCGTAGCTTATCCGTTTCCAGCGACAAACGGGCTTCGGCTCACGATTATCACCTTTTACTCCAACCATACGGCGCGCGGCAAGCAGAGCAGGAGCGGTGGACGAGACACAAGCATAGGAGTGAGGGTTTTATTATGTAAGCACCTGCTTTGTAGGAAATACTTGAGGAGACTGCCAGGTGCGAAATCTCAAAGGGAAATAGTGTGGTGCTGCCGGTGACTCCCCACTATCGCAACAATATTCCAATCTCAAGGCGGTAAATGTGCTGTAGCCACACGAAACACAGGTAGATTCTGTTCAGTGGCGGGCGTATTCCAGCGAGTGAACAACGTGGTCGTTAGGCTAATCGCCTCCCAAACACGATTCCTGCGTTCTTTCGAGTATACAATTGATTGCTATCACGAAGAAAACGGCAGGGTAGCAGTCGTCAGCATTGCAGAATGCTTGGCGACAAGGGATTCGCGCCACTTCCCCGTGCGAGCGATTCTCGGAACAGGACTCACAACTGTGACCCAGGTAGTGACTGCCGACCATGACGGGTGCTTGCACCAGGAGTTTGGAACAGCTAGTCAGGCCAAGCTCATTGCACAGAGAGAGCTTGCCGCATCCTCGGGTGAGGTGTGCCGCCTTTGTGAAGGCACTCAGCTGTTGCCCGGGGCCGAAAACCCCGTGCAACAAACACCGCAAGATGAAAACAGAAGTCCACCCTTCGGAGAGGAGTCGCAGGACCCAAAAGCAGCGTGTCGGAAACTTGCAGCCGACTGGTGAAAGTGACAAGTGTGCTATACTTCGATTCAGACGTTACCCACTCAAAGCCCTGAACTTAAACACACACACACACACACAGCCACGCTGCCCAGGAGCCCGGACTGCTACCCGGGCGCCGCGCCGCGCGCCGTGTCGGGGCAAAGGTCCGCCACGCCCTCCCCCGCGTTCGACCACCAGCCGGCCGACGCCGTGCGGACGCCGCCGTTCCTCGCGGCCAGCCGCCCCGGGCTGTTCCAGTCGCGGGGAGACCTCGCCCACGGGCATCCCCCGCACCCCAGCGCCGCACCCCCCGCTCGATCCACCGAGCCGGCGGAGCCCGCGCACATGCCCTCGGGCCCTTGGGGCGGCGGCGAGTCTGCGTCCGCCGGTACCCAAAGTAGCAGGCAGCCCCCGGACCCCCGCAAGGCTGCGGGGCAGAGGGAGGCCACCTTCGCAAGGGGCCGCAGGGGCAGCGACGAGCCGGCGGTCAGAACGCCGGCGCCCGAGCCCCGGACGCAGCCGAAGCCGCAGCAGCAGCCGACGCCTGAGGACGGCGGCAACCTGCCCGCCCGAGACTTCGTCGGTCCGCGCACGCCGCAGCCGGCGCCGCGGGACGGCGGAGCTGCGGCGCGGCGGCCGTCGCCGAGTGCCCGTAGCCCCGACGAGCGAGGGTCTGCTGGCCCGCAAAAACTGGTGTGTTAACTGTGTGTGTGTGTGTGTGTGTGTGTGTGTGTGTGTGTGTGTGTGTGTGTGTGTGTGTGTGTGTGTGTGTGTGTGTGTGTGTGTGTGTGTGTGTGTGTGTGTGTGTGTGTGTGTGTGTGTGTGTGTGTGTGTGTGTGTGTGTGTGTGTGTGTGTGTGTGTGTGTGTGTGTGTGTGTCGCGGACTCGTTTTAACGTGGCGCCCCCCTTAGCGAGAGTGTGTCCACGCATGGCACCCTTCTAGGTTACGGCCGACGCCCCGCCCGGCCGCTGGTGGGGGCCCGGTGTCTCCTGCGAGCCCGGGTGGTGCCTGAGGCCGCGCGACGCTTCGTTTCGACTCTCTCGGCGCTGCTCCTGTTCATGGAGTTGGCAGTGTTCGGTTTTTGGTCGCGGGCTCCGTTCGCTGCGTCGCTCGCTCGTCTTCCTCGTTGCTCGCCCTATCGGCCGTTCGTGCAGGCCTTCCGCGTTTAGCGGTCTAACCGGGTTCCGCGGTGCCTCCCTTCGTTTTCGCTCTCCGCGGGGATCCTCAGGCTTTTGCGGTCTCGCCCGGCCGGCCCATGCTCGCAACCATCCCATGGGGTACACCTCCTCTGGTTGGTACGTCGCGGCCCATGCTAGGTACTGCGGGAAAAGCGGCGTCTCCTCCGTTGAGGGAGGGCGGCTCTGCACGTGCTCACGGATCCTCAGGATGACATCCTCGGCAGCTTGCGAGATCTTCGCCCTGCACGATATTCCCCGCACAACCGTTCCTCCAAGCGATGTTAGGACCGTTGTTGGCGCGTCGAACCCAAAGTGCCACGGCTGCTTCGCCACTTTTGTGTAGGCGCTCCCCAGCTCTATGAGGCTCAGTGCCTTTCCCAGAAGTGATGTCTGTACCTGTTGCAGCATCTGCATCTGTACCCGCCGGGGTGGGCGGTTCCGCTGCACCACGTCCATCGCCGCGTTGCTCAACGCGTCAGCATCGCTGTTGCTCTCCCGCCGAACATGTTGCACTACTACCTGCATCCGTCGTTGGATCTCACATAGGAGCGCTTTTGCCCGGGTGAGCATTGGCCTTAGCTGCTCCGAGCAGCCCGTCTGCCCTGTCACCTGGCCCACCGCGAGGGCCGAGTCGCCTCGGACTACGCAACGCGCTCCTTGTTCGGTTCGTGCCTGCTGGAGGAGTTCCAGGCTCGCCAGAAGTCCTTCATATTCCGCTACGTTATTCGTCCGCACGTTCGGCAGGGGCAGCACCATCTCAGCTTCTTTTCTGCCATTTCGGTACAGTACTGCCCCTGCTCCCGCTACTGCAAAAACGGTGCCGTTCCCGCGCGCTCCGCCATCGAAGTATGTGTGTGTCGTGTGCGTGTGTGTGTGTGTGTGTGTGTGTGTGTGTGTGTGTGTGTGTGTGTGTGTGTGTGTGTGTGTGTGTGTGTGTGTGTGTGTGTGTGTGTGTGTGTGTGTGTGTGTGTGTGTGTGTGTGTGTGTGTGTGTGTGTGTGTGTGTGTGTGTGTGGAATCCCTTTCTTTCCGTTTCTGGTCTTTCGAGCTTCTGGACCGCTTGTGGCATGGATTGCAGTGGGTGAACTCAGGACTAAAAGGCAGGAAAAGGATAAAGCACCGTTATGGGAAGCGGCCGGCCGGCAATACAAGGAGAAGAGGGCCGCGTGGGCGGCACACGGGTAAGGGGGAAGGGGGAGTACAAACAGCGGAGAGGGAAACAGCCTGGATGTTTGCGTAATACTACCCCTGTCCAACCTCTTAAAGAGTGGAACTAGGAGGCATCGCGTACGTCAAATGGTGGAAACGGAAAACGGGATTCCACTAGACGCGCCTTCGGCGCTCAAGCAAGCTTGCTAGTATGTGTGTGTGTGTGTGTGTGTGTGTGTGTGTGTGTGTGTGTGTGTGTGTGTGTGTGTGTGTGGAATCCTACATCCTGTCCTGAGGTTACGTTGTCTTTGGTTGTTGCTGTCGTTGCTCAGGTTGCTGCGGCTCAGGCTTCAGTCGCAGAACAGCATAAGAAGGGAAAGACAAACAAAGGAACCCATCGAAACATTTCTTCTTGCGCAAGGAAACAAACAGACGAGCATCTGGCCAGTGCGTGATGGAGGGTGAATAGACCGCGAAAACGGCGCATCACAACAGAAGGGGAAGGGGGAGATACAAACAAGTAGGGGGCGTTCGAGCGGTGAGCCTGCTTGTGTTCGTGTGACTACCCCTTTTCCAACCTCGATTCGAGTGGTGTTAAGAAGGAGGCATCGCTTTCTCTGGACAGGATAGGATTCCACTAGACGCGCCTTCGGCGCTCAAGCAAGCTTGCTAGTATGGAATCCTACATCCTGTCCTGAGGTTACGTTGTCTTTGGTTGTTGCTGTCGTTGCTCAGGTTGCTGCGGCTCAGGCTTCAGTCGCAGAACAGCATAAGAAGGGAAAGACAAACAAAGGAACCCATCGAAACATTTCTTCTTGCGCAAGGAAACAAACAGACGAGCATCTGGCCAGTGCGTGATGGAGGGTGAATAGACCGCGAAAACGGCGCATCACAACAGAAGGGGAAGGGGGAGATACAAACAAGTAGGACCTCTGTGCGATGCCTCCTTGATCAGACTTGGACGGCTGTATGGTGGTCCAATGCGAACCCCCCAGGGCATGTCTTCACACCTTCTCGGCAGACTCGAAAGGCATCACTACCAACTGTGCCCCTGCGCGAGTACGAGTCAGCGGGCATTCTGTCTGTGGGAAGCCAAGCCACTAGTGCCCCCAAGGCGAATGAGCGAAAAATAGCAAAGTGTTCTTTCAACATGGCGTTGGCCAAACGAGTCGTCGAGTGTCCCTTTGTCAGAACGTGAAATACGGCCATGTTGTCAGTTAGGAAAAGCGGCGACCTGCAACCCAAACTGCGGGCGGTGCGAACGGCACGCAGTGCGGCACGCAGCTCCAGATGGAAGATACCATCTGTCGTCGACCACCTACCCCAACTGGCACCAGCAGTGGTGCATGTGTTGTAGCACACGCCCCATCCAACGCTGCTAGCATCCGACCATAACACACAATCAAAGACCTCCGGAGGCCTCGACCTCGGGGGCATCCAGTCGGGTACACGAAGCCTGCTGAGGAAAACAGCTACATCACTGCGAAAACCTTGAGGGAGACACTGAGGGGACGACCAGGTTAGTTGTCCCTTTCCAATCTTAGCTGCACGATCTCGCACCCACTCCAACACCTCGGCATAATGACACAACCAGTGCCCCGTTGCGTAACACGTCCAGACAATACAACCTACTACGTACCATACCTGTCTGACCGAAACCACCGGGGACCGCAACAGCCCTGCTATCGCGTCCGTGGTGTCAGCTCGCCAAAGGTCAGGCAGGCGAAAGCCGGAGCCTGCAAGGTCCCATTCGATCCCAAGATATTCCAACTGTTGTGTTGGTTGCAAAATACTCTTGGCATCGTTAATCTCGGCCCTGACCTGAGCCGACCTTTCAAGAAATTGTGCTGCGTTCGACTGACACTCGATGGCTGTCCTCCCTAAAATGATGATATCGTCGTAGCACGCCGCGCCACAATTTAACAGACCAGGACCCATTATGGTTTCAGTGGACCGCTGTGCCACGTAGGGTGCCCATGACCAGCCCATGGGCATTCTGGTCCAGCGATACCAGGTCGACCCCACGCGAAACACAAAAAAGGAGGAATTGTAGGCGTCGAGAGGAAACTGATGGAAGTATCCCCGGAAATCAATCTTGATTGCCCATTTAAATCCTGACGAAAGGATGAGGTGGGACAGAGTCAATGGGCTAGGCAACTTGAAGGCGGGCGGACGATGCATGATGTCATTGACCGGTCTACCGTCGACGACGAGCCGTCGTACCATGGGGTCCTTCTTAGGCACATCGAAAAGCGACACTACCGCACGCACCGGGTCTGAACGATGTTGCGGAAGCGCCACGTGCTGGGCAACGCACTGATGGATAAAAGCGGCCGGCATCCGGGTTTTTGGACCGGGAACCGGAGATCGAGAGAGCACTGCCTGTGAAAACGCGCCGGTCTCTTGCAGCATGTCGATGAAAGATACGTCCCATCCTGAATCTAACGCCATGCGTCTGAGTGCCTTCAAGTCTATTAGACCCGTCGGGAAATCATCCAGACGGGCTCCGGGAGCGCGATTGTCAGCAGCCTTTGAAAAGGAGGCGAGGAAAGGTATGAGCTCCGAGTATACGAACCTCCAGAACTCATCTGGGTATGCACATATACCTTCCCCAAAAAGTATCCTGTACAAGTCAGGGACCCGCGCATGCCTTACTGAAGGGCAGACAGTTGTGCCGGCCTGCGGCCTATGTCCGCAGGTGCCGTTTGCATCATATACCGGCGTGTCGTGCGGGGATCGGAATGGCGGAGCAACTCGACGAGCTCCTGCCTCGTGGCTCCATCCCTCTCTAGTACCTGGGTGGCGCCACGACGGAAACTGTGCAAGACGGCTCCTGGCGGCAAGGCAGCTCGGATCCTCTGAAGGGCGACATCGTACTCTTGTTTCGTCTGAGCAAATACGGGTCCCGACCGGGTCGCTCGGACGAGTCGAACCAGCCGTGCAGTGAGAAGCCCGGGCGGCATGTACTCCGGAGCATTGTAGGACTTTGCCTGTTTCTCCTTCATGTACAGTTGCAGCCCGACCATCTGCGGGGAGGCACCCCGGTTGTGGATCTCCTCCACATCTTCGCACGTCAGCACGCGGAGATCGGGAACTCGAGCCCGAGTCAACCATACCGTCGCTACCATCGCGGCCTCGCGTGCATGGCCTTTCTGCTCCAGCCTTTCGACTGTCGCTCTCGCCTGAGCCGTATCGAGCGGCGTCGCCTGATGGGGTCGAACCATCACCGAAAGCCGCTTCAAGGCCTGCGCCGTCTGCTGGACACGTCTCGTCCTCACCCCGCGTATGCCGTGGTCCACCAATACCTTCATGAGCCGCGAGAGGTAATTTCGCACGGTCAACGGCTGGGCCGGTCCCAAACGACTCCAAGCAAACCGAACGAGAGACAAATCGACGGGGGCGCGCCTCTCTTGCGTCTCCAGGAAACGAGAGAACTGGGCCAGCAGCCGGTCGGCCTCGCCGACATTTCTCGGACCCGTTGCGAACAGATGTGCGTGTTCGGGCGGGATGCTGCTGGCAATGGCGCGAGCCAGTGCGTGTCCGTCGCGAATCAAGAACAGCTCGTGTTCTAGTCTCTCGCGGGCGCTCTGGTTTCGCAGAAGCATGCTGCTCACTTCTGCCGGGCGAACGACTTCTTGCCCTCGCTCCCAGATCTGCTGCCCTCTGAACGGGGGCGAAATCCGGACTGCTTCGGCCGACGTTCTCGGCCTCCGCCTCCCCGAGACCGACGGCGATACGCATGTGTCCTGGGCGCGGCTGCCTCGTTGATAGCTGCCGCCGCCGCGACCTCTGCTGCCTGCTTCGCCCGCTTCATGCGCTGTGGCACCACTTCGGGGTCCTCGAGGGCGCCGGCGAACGCATCCGCGGCCTGGTACCCCAGTTTCTCGCGGACCCTCCAAAACTCCAACTGCTCGGCGATCCTGCTCAACACGGCACCGTCGTCTTCTCCTGACAGGACCATCCTGACGATGTCCGTCAGTTGCCGGTAAGCCGCTGCCGCAGCGACCTGTAGGGGGGCTCGATTCCCTAGCTCTGTGAGCAAGAGCTGGGAAAAACCCGGCTCGTCGTCCGCAAAAACCGGCCACGACGCGCCATCGTGTAAAACAGCTCTGACGGAGCCCGAGTCGAGACGTCTCTTGTCGTTCCTGTCTTCCGGAACATAGGCCTTTGATGGGGGAACGGCGGGCTCTGGCGCGGCGACTAGCTTCCAAAAACGCTTCAGCTGATGATGCGGGACAGGCTGAAACGTGCTCTGGCCCAAAACGACGAGGGTGACACCCTCCAGTCCGATGTCGGTTATCACGGCCGTGACCGTACCATCCGTCATCTTTGCTCCAAGCTCCAACCCTTCCATCAGCGTCGGGGCGGGAAACTCCTCCGCCTGCTGTTGAGGCTCGGTGGACTCGCTTGCCTTGTTCTCCAATGCACCCACCCGGTTCGCAATGCCCGACAACACGCTCAACACCTCTTCCAGCTTCGCTTCGACGGAGCCGGAGAGGCTAGGGGCCGGCACGACCGGTGTGGCGGGGGCCGTCTGAGACGTCACATTCTTCTTTATCGCCGCCGTCGTGGACGCCGCGTCCTTTTCCATGCAGGTCGTGACGACTCCCAAAATTGCGGTCGCCGACATCTTCCCGAGTTCAGCGTACGGGACAGCTAAGAGGTCGACGATCACCCCTTTCGCCTGCTCGACGGTGTGATGAGAAAACCCACCAAACCAGTCGCGGCAGTTCTTCTCCATCTCGGCGGTGCTGAAATTCCGTCGTGCAGTGCCAGGAGCTGAGCCGAAAACGGCGGTCCATCTCTGAACTAGCGGTGCAGGAAAATTGAAGTCTGCGCGTTCTCGTGCCGGGAGGGGCGAGCCTTGCATTATTCTCGGGGGAAGGGGGAGATACAAACAAGTAGGGGGCGTTCGAGCGGTGAGCCTGCTTGTGTTCGTGTGACTACCCCTTTTCCAACCTCGATTCGAGTGGTGTTAAGAAGGAGGCATCGCTTTCTCTGGACAGGATAGGATTCCACTAGACGCGCCTTCGGCGCTCAAGCAAGCTTGCTAGTATGTGTGTGTGTGTGTGTGTGTGTGTGTGTGTGTGTGTGTGTGTGTGTGTGTGTGTGTGTGTGTGTGTGTGTGTGTGTGTGTGTGTGTGTGTGTGTGTGTGTGTTGAGCGTATTGTCTCCCAGGCGGGGCATTCCCAAAACAGGTGTTCCACCGTCTCCGGGACCTGTGTGTCACAGTAAGGGCACTCGCTTGCGTTTAGTCCTGTTCGTCCCGTGACCGGCGTGGCTCCTGCGATTACCGATCTCAGCAGACCGGCCTGGTACGCGGTGAGTGGTGAGTTCCGCATTTCCAAAACGTGCCTCGTTGCTGCGAAATCGACTCCGCCCTGGACGCCTCCAAAGTCATTTCCCCTCCTTGTCGCCAGTCGCGCCATTTCCCGCAAACGCAGGGCATGTCTCAAGTCATGTTGCAGGAGGCGCGAATTACCCAGGACCGCTGCATCATGCACGACTCCTTCTCCTACCTCATTCACGTACGCGACGCTTGTCGGGGTCACCCACCTCCACTGGAGTACGTCGAGCGCTTCTTTCAGGAAAGCGAAGGGCCCATGTAGCCTTGCCAGTTCGTCGTTGTGGGCCCATGCTGTTTCCGCCAACGCTCGGGCGTAGTCCCACTTTTGGACCTGTTCGGCCCAGGTTGTGACTCTCCTGTAGGCCGGTACGACTCCCGGGTCCAGCCTGTGCCCGTGGTGTAGGATGTGTAGCACTGCTTCCTGAGCTCGTCGTGGCGGCCCCGTCCATACCGCCTCCGTAAATCCCCTTCTCAAGCGGTCGACTTCCCCTTTGCCAATCGCCGTTACGGCTGCACCGTAGAACCTCTTTGCCCCTGCTGTCATGCTTACGGCAAGGTCTCGCGCACTAGCCGGTAGCGGGAGGCAGGCCGCTCTCTTCAACACTGTCTCGGCCATCGCGTTTCGCTGCGCCACCCGCTTTGACGGTCGGAGCGGCTTGCTCGGTTCAACTTGCTTCGTCGTGAGCATTACTCCAAGTACGTCAAAGGTTGTTCGCCTTGCTATCGTCTCCGGCTGTACGTCCGCCTCTTCGTTCCCTTTGCTCTCGGCGTACACTATCTGCTCCGGAGCGTCCCGCGCAGTTGTGAACCACAGGGACTTCGACTGCGTACACACCTTCATTCCTGTCAGCCCCGCGAATGTTCCTGACCTCTTGGCTGCCTCTTGCAGCTTCGCGAGGCTCTTCATCAACGCGTAAACGTCATCAACGTAAGACAACGGAATGGTCGCCTCGATGTCTGCTACGTGCCGCATCCAGACACTGATAAGAACGTTTATCAGTATCACGCTCAATGGACACCCCTGCATAATTCCATTAGTCGGTACGAAGCCTTCTCCGACCACGGCTCCAATTCGGAAATGGCGCTGCATGCTGGAGTAGGCCGCTCGCAGAGTTCTCAGCACTGTTGGGTGGAACCCGAGCTCCTCCGCTAGCCGGAAGGCGATATCTATCGGCACCGAGTCGAAGCACTTCTTAAAGTCCAGCCCAAGACCGTAGAGGGGATCCCCCGTCACGTGCGCCTGCTCTATGAGACCTGCGAGGTGCCAGACTAGGTCGTCCGTCCCATGTTTCTTCCGGCACCCGTGCAGCCCGCTGGGCGCTACCTTATCCATCCATTCCAAGGCCTCTTGTGCACGGATCGCCGCCCAGACTCTGTACAGAACCGGTGTGACAGATATTGGCCGCTGCGATAGCGGGTCTCCTGTGCTCTCAGGCTTCGGCAAGAGGTGCAGAATCGCGTGCATCAGTTGTTCTGGCCATTGCCCCTCGCTCTCGACTCGGTTCATCGCTTCAGCCATTAGTTGCAGGACTTCGGCGGGTAGTTGTCGCAGCTCGAAGACGCCTGCTGGCCCGCAAAAACTGGTGTGTTAACTGTGTGTGTGTGTGTGTGTGTGTGTGTGTGTGTGTGTGTGTGTGTGTGTGTGTGTGTGTGTGTGTGTGTGTGTGTGTGTGTGTGTGTGTGTGTGTGTGTGTGTGTGTGTGTGTGTGTGTGTGTGTGTGTGTGTGTGTGTGTGTGTGTGTGTGTGTGTGTGTGTGTGTGTGTTACCTACCACGTTTTAACGTGGTGCCTCCCTTCACGAAAAAAAGTACGACCACGGTGTCTGCGTGTTGTGAACCGGTTTTATGTGTGCGAGAGGCGTCCACGCGAGTGCGTGTGGTACATAAGCGCCAGCTTGGAAGAAAATGCTCGACCAAGCTGCCCCAGACAAAGAACCGAAGAGATGCCAAGTGCTGTAACTACCGAACCACGTGTTGAACCGACCGATGGACGTGAGATTCTGCGGGTCTACCCCTACACGATAAGACACACAAACACAACAGGTCAAAGGTCCTGAGTGAGAAACCAAAACACGGTGGGTGTAAGCCAAGAACAAATCATCTTCGGGGAGTGCAAAAAGGGGGCAAACAGGTGGGGCCTGCGTTTGTCAGGGATTTCTTTACCCCTCCAACCTCGGTTTTGGGGAGTGGACATGAGGAGTTCGCTCAGAAACGTAGAGATTCCAACTTGACGCGCCGAAGGCGCTCAAGCAAGCTTGCTTGGTGTGTTTGTGTGCAGCAAACTAAGTCACTCCATCCCGACCCTGGAACTGCAACGAATGAATGTTTGTCGCAGTGCGTTACGATGCCCCACGGTCTATCAGGTCTATCAGGTCTATCCCTATTCCCGCTGCATTGGTTTGCCAGAAGCAGCATTTGACGGTCTATAGCGATCAGGAGGGACGGACCGGCTTTATGAGGGTGAAGCCTGCGTTTCGCCTCGCTTTGGCGTGGATACGAGTAGTACGCTCGGAAACGCGAGCGTCTAGTGCCGACTATTGCCACAGATTGTCTGCCTTTTGATTTCAGAACTTTCACAGTGCACTGTGCTGTTGTACAAGTTCGTTAGTTGCAGTACGCTGCCAACCTCTGGGTTTTCGTTCCAGCCACGGGCAGTTGACACATACGAAAATATTTCGCCGCAGACGCCGCAGCCGGCAACCAACGAGCGTAAATTTGCCGCCACGCAGGAAGACCCGCAGGCGAGAACATCGGCGCCTCAACAGTTTGCCGGAGCGCCGGTTCGCGCGTCCGCAGGCCCGCCAAGAGGCGCGCCGCAGACGCCGCAGGGCGGAAGCCGAGAGAGAACCGCGTCGCCGCAGCCGTCTGCCAACGAGTGCAGGACTGCAGGCACGCAGGCACACCCGCAGGCGAGAGCGGCGGCGCCTCAACTGTTTCACGCCGGGCGGCGGTCGTCCGCAGGCCCGCAACAAGGCGCGCCGCAGGCGCCGCAGCCGAGAGAGAATAGATGCCGTGAAAGAACAGCGACGCTGCAACCGGCGACCAACGAGCACAAGTCTGCAGGCACGCAGGAACACTCTCAGGCAAGAACTGCGGCGTCTCAACTGCTTCCCGCCACCGAGCACAAATCGTCCGCAGGCCCGCAACAAGACGAGCCGCAGACACCACAGCCAAGAGATAGGAGAAGCCGTGCCGAAGCAGCGACACCGCAGCCCGCTTGCAACGAGCACTCTGCAGGCACGCAGGATCACCAGCAGGCAAGGACAGCGGCGCCTCAACTGTTTCCCACCGGGCACTGGTCCACCGCAGGCCCGCAACAAGGCGAGCCGCAGCAGGCAAGAACAGCGGCGTCTCAACTGTTCCCCGCCGCCGGGCACTGGTCCACCGCAGGCCGGCAGCAAGGCGCGCCGCCGACGCCGGCTCCGCAGCCAGGACCCTCGTCGCGGCAACCGTTTGCAGCGGAGCGCACGCCGGCTACCTCGCACAGCGACGGAGGTGGGTCCCGCGCCCGGCCCGCGGCCCCCCCGTTCCCGCAGCCGGGGCGGCTGGGCGGCGGCTCCGCTGGTTCGGGTTCGGAAGGGTGCTTCGAAGATGAGGAGCGGCAAGCGGGGGTGTCCGCCGAGGCGGACCGCTTGGCCCACGCCGCCGCGGAGCGCGCGGCCGCGCTCTTCCGGCCCGTTCCGCGCGCGGCGCGGCGGGAGTCGATCGTCACCCACGACGAATCGGCCGCGGAGGACGCAGACTCTGCGCCCACCCGGAAACCAGCTGGCGACCCTCCCCCCAGCGGCTTCTGGGAGGGCCACCCCGCGCAGTGCCCTTTCGGCGGCCCGGGGGCTCCTGCTCCAACGCCCCAAGGTCCACGGCCTGAGTCGACCATCACCCACGACGACTCGGCCGCAGAGGACGCAGACGCTGCGCCTCCCCGGAAACCAGCGGGCGAGCACCCGCCCGCCAGCCGCCCTTCACCCGGCGGCTTCTGGGAAGGCCGCACCGTGCAGTGCCCCTTCGGCAGCCCGCCGGCGCATGCTCGACGGCCTGAGTCGACCATCACCCACGACGACTCGGCCGCAGAGGACGCAGACGCTGCGCCTCCCCGGAAACCAGCGGGCGAGCACCCGTCGGCCAGCCGCCCTTCCCCCGGCGGCTTCCGGCCCGTGCAGTGCCCCTTCGGCAGCCCGCCGGCGCATGCTCCGAGGCAACAAGGTCCGCGGCCGGAGTCGATCATCACCCACGACGACTCGGCCGCGGAAGACGCGGATTCAGCGTCCGCCCGGAAGCCAGCGGGCGAGCGCCCAATGGCCAGCTCCACAGGCCGCCCCGTGCAGTGCCCGTTCGGCAACCCGCCGGCGCACACGCCGAAGACCCAAGGTCCGAGGCCGGAGTCGATCGTCCGGTACGCCTCGGCGGCGTCGCGCAAGCACTCGGCCTCCTCCGCGGGCTCTGGCTGCTCGCTCGGGCGCCTGACGGCGTCGGTCCTCGAAGACACGCCGTGCGCCAGCAGCCAGACGTCGTCGACGTACCAGCGGAGCGCCCCGGGGGAGGACGGCAGCGAGCCGGAGTGCCACCAGCCACCGCTGGCGCCCGCCGGCCGCAGGGGGGGCGGCGGAGGCGGGGTGCCCCTGTGCCTGCCGGAGGACGCGGCGACGCTGAAAGCGCTGCTCGCGGCAAGTCTGCAGGCGCAGCACGCGTCGGCGGCGGAGTGCGAGCGGTTGGCTTCGGACAACGCGGCGCTGGCGACAGAAGTGCGCGCCTTGCGCAAGGTCCTGCTCTCCGCGGACGGCGCCCCCAGCACGCCGGGCTGCACGCCCAGCTGCACGCCGGACAGGCGGACTTTTTGCCACAGCCCGTGCCAGACCTGGAGCCGCCAGTCGTGCTGCCGGAACTCTCGCGAGCATTGCTGCTGCGGCGGCGGCGGCGGCGAAGGCGACAACGAGGTCGAAACCGCGCTGAAGATCATCAGCGACATGGCGGGCGGCCGTCGGTCGTCGAGCCGTGCGCGCAAGTCGGGTCGCAGGGCGCGGGCAAAATAGGCTAGCGGCGGGTGTCTACTCACCGAACTAGCAGCAACCCTGCGGGTAGCCCTCATTATGCTGTGCAGGCTAAGAAGATGCATAATTCGTTCGTTGCATGAAAGGTTGGATGAAATGAGAAGCTCGCAACCCGTGGCGTTCTCACTTGCGTCCTAATTCCAGCTTTATGTAAGACGATCAGAAATTGAGTTCAACAAAAGTCGTAGTGTATGCTAGTACTGGAGGGAGTAGTTGACTAGACCTCTCGAGCCTGTGTTGCTCACAGGAGCACCTTCTTTTATCTATCTGTTTTGTAAAGAGCCGAGACTCAACAACCCTTCTTGCAAAGGTCTTTGCCAATGACTCTTGGCCACACGCAATTGTCCGTGCGTCGGACTTACGCTCAATCAAACCGACCAAATGCAAAACTATCTCCAGCATTGCTTGGACTCCGCGCAGTTCTCGAAACACCTTCCGGTATCGGAGGGCAATATCTAGATCACCGTCGCTTCCTTTTGGCCTGCGCACGGTGAGCCGCTGGCCTTGTCCCTTCTTTAAACGTTTGTTTGGCCCCTTCACTGGTTCGGCAATGTCGAGACCTGGTGTCCAGTGTACTGTACGTCACCCGAAAGTGTTCTCTCTCTCTCTCTCCTTCTTGTTGATGTTCGATGTACGTCTGTTCTGTTTAAAATTGTACACACTTCCTTCTCCTCTGAAGCCATTTTGAACGATTTTTGCTTCCCTTTTCTTAGTTCTAGCAATCGTGCGGGTTGCCCTTCAATGTATTGTGCCGGCTAACAAGACGTAGAGAGCGTGTTTTGGTGGTTGATAACGGTTGATAACATTGGAAAACGATCAACCGGCACGCACAACCAAGACGAAGCGCCTGTCTTTTTCTGCAAGATGTCGTGCGTGGTAATAACACAGAATCGCAAGACCCATCCTAGCTGTACCAACAATCACATCGCATTGCTAGCACAATAGGCAGCAGCTGGGGGGTCAGGGCGGAGCCGCCGGGTGCAAAGGTGGGGGCACCGATGGGGGAAAGCGGAGATGCGCCGGCGCCGCTGAGCCACTCCTGCGTCTAAACATTAAGCTAAGATTCTCTCCCATTTGTGCACACAAGTGAACCTCACCTGTTTTGGCAAGTTTCATGTAGTAATCTGCCAACCACAAAAATCTTAGTGTCAACCATCCAGTGGTTGGGCGTGCCACGTGCGTAGGTCCTATTTGCCCTAATATAGACAAACACGTTTGTTCACCCTACACCGCAACAAAGGCAGCAGCTAGGGGGTCAGGGCGGAGCCGCCGGGTGCAAAGGTGGGGGCGCCGATGGGGGAAAGCGGAGATGCGCCGGCGCCGCTGAGCCCGCGGTCGCTGGCGTTCGCGGCCATGACGCAGGAGTGCCTCGAGTTCCACGTCTCGGAGCAGAAGATCGAGAGCGCGAAGCAGCTGATCCGCATGCCCGCCTCGTCGGAGCGGCCGCCGTTCGAGTACCGGCTGATCCGCGCGATCTTCAGCATCGTCGTCGACGTGTTCTACCACTACACAGAGGTTACCGGGGCCGAGAACCTGCCGCCTCCCGGCAACGCCGCCATCCTGTGTCCGAACCACGGCAACTCGCTCACCGACGCCGTCGTCTGCGTGAGCCAAGCCCCGCGGATGGTCCGGCTGACCGCCAAGGACACGCTCTTCCGCCTGCCGTTCTTCGGCTGGTTTGTGCGCAACGTCGGCACAGTTCCGTTGCAGCGTAAAGACGAGCACGAGGAGGGCGTCGACAACACGCACGCCGTGTCGAAGCTGACCGAGGAATTGATGAAGGGATCGATGGTTTGCCTGTTTCCCGAGGGTCGGAGCCGGTTCCATTGGAAGGTCGACGACATCAAACGCGGCGTGGCGTCGATGGCGCACACGTGCCTCGAGCGCGCGAAGGAAATGGGAGAAGACGACTTCACCCTCAGTTTGTGTCCGACGGCGTTCAACTACTTGCACCGCGAGAAGTTCAGGAGCGGGCTGGTTGTTGAGTACGGGCCTCCGCTCATCCTCACGCCGACCACGCCGCTCATGAGCCTGCCGCGGCCGGATGCGGTGCAAAAGATCAGCGAGAAGATCCAGCAGCTCATGGCGCTGACCGCGTTCAACGCCGAGGACTGGAACACGCTCCGCATCGCGCACACCGCGCGCAACCTGTTCGCGCCGCTCGGGACCCGGATGACCATCGTCGAGTTCGTCCGCCTCACGAAGTACTGGGGCTACGCCCTGTCCGTCAACGACCGCAAAGACCCATCCCTCCGCGACGATTTAACCGCGTACCAAGAGACCATCGAGCGGATCGGTTTGAAGGACATGCGAATCTCGCGGAAGCCCGACTCGACTGTTTACCTGCTCTGGTGCATGTTCCTCCGGTTCCTGCAGCTCCTCATATTGACCCCGCCGATCATCCTCGGCGCGCTGATCTGGTCCCCCACGTTCATCCTCTGCCGGTGGTACGAGGGAAAGGTGATGAAGCGGACGAAGAAGCCGACCCACGTCGACGAGGTCGCGCAGTACAAAATGATGATCGGCGTCGTCCTCGCGCCGCCGACCGCCGCGCTCATGACCCTCGCCGTCGTCATCGTCTACGGCCTGCCGTGGTACGCGTGCGTCTGGCTGTTCCCGCTGGTCGCGTTCTTCAAGTGGATCTCCATCCGCATCATCGAAGACGGGTTCGCTGGCCTCCGGAGCTTTAAGAGCCTCACCACCCTGCTTTTCCTACCAACCACGACGCTCGAAGACCTCCGCGAGTATGTTAACTCCACCCCTGCAATCCTGCGCCTGATTCGGAAGCAAGTGTCTGCTGGCGAGGTTCGAGGCTTCGGCATGTGTCCGAACGGAGCCTGCGAGGCTGTCCTTCCAGCTACGGGTTACTCACTTTGTGTTGGAGCATGGTCTGCGTGACGTGCCGTGTGACTGGCGACCCTCACCATAAAGACAGGGATTGCGGACAGTTTGATGCCTACCGAAAGTCGGGGAACACAATCGATGTGTCCACTGCGGAACACGCGGTCACCAGAGATGGTTCACCCGTGGGAGAAACAGGTCTTTCAGAATCCACATGAGGCAATGCGCCCAAGGACACAACATTAATGAAGTGTGGAAAAACCCACACAACACTACGCAATCGCTTGCATTACTTCGTCTTTGTTTTAATCTGGCTTGGTGATGCTCTTGCCGGAAGGGTAGCAGAGAAAGCACGCGTCCAGACATCAAACCCCGATGGAAGCTTGGGAACAGGATCCCAAGGAAGCAACTGTGTTCACTGCGGTTCGACTGAGCAACGGCAGGAAGCCAAAGATTGTGACAAGCGGAGGGTGCCAACTTTTACCGGTGAGGTAACATAAGGCGAACAGACCTGCCTGAAGAGCAAGAGGGGACCGCACAAGAGGAATTCTCCGTCGCTACTCCCTCCAGCATGGGGGTAAACAAGGGTCTAACGTCCGATGGGGTAGCGGCACTGTAGCCCCCCGAGAAAACCACGGTGTGAGAGAATAGGGTACCCCAAAAGGTCACACCACCAGGCCGCACAAGAGGGGACAGCACTAACAGTCGTTTGCGGAGTGCCGGATTGCCTCAACGATGTCCTTCGTAAGATACATAGTCAACCAATCGGAATGGAATTTGGTGCGGCAGTGTCTGAAACGCCGCAGAACTATGTGTCTGGATCGTCGACGGGCTCGCACTCGGCTTCTTTGTGGAAGCGTGAGACCCCCGATGTTACGGGAGCGCCGCGCGAATAAGTACTGCTCTACGATATGCAGCTCCATTCGCTCAGTTTGTCTTTCATAGAATGAGAATCAAAAACTGAACAAGATGCCACTTTTGTGTGCATGAACCCGTTTCAATGCCACTACAGAATCCGTGCCGGACTCGTTGAACGTGTGCGGGCTCGCGCTCGGCTTTGCGGAAACATGAAGCCCCCGATGATCCCGGAGCCCTACCGAGGGTTCTGGTTCGAGTTCATCAGCAAGTTCGACCCGAGGAGGAGGAGGAAGAAGGACTGGAATGAGGTCCTCAGGTTTGTCGATATTTTCCTGTATAAGCACCGGCTTCTAGAGTTTTTGTAGGTGATACGCAACACTTACAAACTTGACTAGCCGTAGTTAAAGTGTGTAATGATGCCTACATCCGTCATACTACTACCCGCCTCACAGCCTCAATGGTCAACCGGAGACCCTAACCCACCGAACCTCTAACCCACAACAAATGCTAGAAATACTGAGGGGCTGCCAGGTGCGAAAGATCATCGTGTGGTAGTCATCAGCATGCCGATGACTCCCCACTATCGCAACAATATTCCAAGATTAAAGGAGGTAAATGTGCTGTAGCCCACACGAAACGGTAAGGTGGAGCCGTCGAAATGAGCACAACGCAGTCCCTCGAGTGTTTTTATTTTGCCACATGCAATGTGTGAGGGAGCTGAACCGCCCAAGTAGGACCTTCTGGTCATGATCATTTGCCAAATTTGCCACCTGAAACCACGTCCAGGATTTCGGTTCAGGGTAGTGCGGTCAACGAAACTCTAGTTTCCTTTTTCTACGTTCTCCTACTCTCGCGGTGTACGGTTTCAAGAGATGCGCTCAACACAAGGGTTTGATGAGGAAAGCGAAGGAGCGAAGGCATAGTTCTTTCGAACAAGCACCTGCTTCGCAGCAAAATTGCGAATGGATCACACACCGGGGGCCGCGAAGATGAAAATACCAATAGGCGTTTCGTCTGTTGGACCGGTCAACCAGCGTGCTCACACAAGCACCTTGTTCTCAGGACGTCGTACAGAACTACTAGTTGTAAGAACGCTTGAGGTAGAAGGCGGGTTGTGAGCAGCAGCTGCCAAGACTCGCCTGGAAATGCAAACAAAAGGGAGAAGGGTCAAAAGAAAAAAAAAACAGGAGGTTCGCGACCAATCCAAGCCGAGCACGCACCCATCCTCTCCATTTCTTGCCTCGTTTCCGGCGCCCGACTTACCATCTGAAACACCAACAGATTGCACGAGGTTCTGCCCGTCGACTACGCCGCCATCCAGCGCAGCACGCTCAGCGCCAAAAAAGCCAAGGCACAGTAAAAACGTTGCCGTTGATCAGGAACATTCACCTTAACACACAGCTGCCACCTCTCTCTCTCTCTCTCGCTCTCTGTCTCTCTCTTACTCTCTATCTCTCTCGCTTTCTCTTTATCTCTCTCTCTCTCTCGCTCTCTCTCTCTCTCTGTCTCCTGGCGCAATAAACTCTAGACCAATCTCTGCCTGGGTGATTTGAACCATCCAGACAAAGAAGCGTACGATGCGGATAGAGTTCTGCTGTTGCCGCGCTCATCTCGGTTGGGCGTTGTGTGGTTGGGGGCTCGGCGTCAGGGCCCCCGAGCCCAATCGCACCGCGCGAGTTTGCGGATCGTGAATTGGGAATGATGAGTGACTGCCTTTACTACGGGAAACGAGCGTGGGCGAGGTCACCGGAGGGTTGGGGAGGGTGGAAAAACTTTACCTTTTCTTTTCACCAACCACATCCTGAAGGCTGTGTGGAGGTTTTACATAAGCGCCAGTTTGGAAGGAAATGTTCGACGATGCTGCCAGACAAAGAACCGAAGGGATCCCAAGTGCTGTAACTACCGAGCCACGTGTTGAACGGACGTGAGGTCATCCGGATCTACCCCTGCACGACAAATCACACAAACAACAGGTCAGAGTCCTGAGTGAGAAAACAACACACGGTGTGGTGTAAGCGAAGAACAAATCAGATTGTGTTTGTATTGTATTTGCCCCTTTACCTCTATATTGCCTCCCTTCCATTCGGAGTCAGAGCAGCTACGTCGAGTATTTTTCTTATCGATGCAGATTATCGCTACAGATTCTTTGCATTCTAACCCATAGCTCTTATCGACTTTCGTGGTGCATCAACTCCCTCAGTGAAACTGTGACAGTCCGCCCTCGCTGTCGCGCGGCGGCTGCCCCGCGCCCTATCGGGCTTCGTCAGGGCCCGGGTCAAATGCTCTTGAACCAGTTTGCTGAACATAACGTTTCCGCGCTCTGCGGAGAATGGACAGTGGGCTGCCGCGACGTTTGGCCCAAACCCTACCACACCCTTCTGTGTTAAGATTGGGGACAAGATCCTTACAGTCAGCTTGCGTCGGCTTCCTAGCTTTTGGAGGAACCCACCTTAGAAGAGTGCGACATCTAGTCGCTGCCGCGACGTTTGGCCCTGACCCTACCACACCCTTCTGTGTTAAGATTGGGGACAAGATCCTTAAAGTCAGCTTGCGTCGGCGTCCTAGCTTTTGGAGGAACACTCCTTAGAAGCATCCCGGCTATTAGCTTCAGCTCAAATGCTCTTTGCGAACACGAAGTCTGCGCTTTGCCGGATGGTGGACAGCGCATGGCGTTCGACGTTTGTAGTCGCCGCTGCCGCGTCCCATCGATTGAGCCCGCGCCACAATGCGGTTCGGGCTTGGTTCAGGACCCTTCGAGTCACTCGCTCTTTTGCGCGAGTTCATCTACGATTTTTGCACCTGCAGTTCCGCGCTTTGCGGGGGGTGGGCGGCCTTGCTCGGCCGCCGGGTTGTATTGGTTACGCCGCGCGCCGCGCGTGGTTTGGGCTTGAATCAGAGCCCGAATCACCGGCGCTGGTTATCGTAACAGTTCCAAGCTGACACTTCATTGCGGGGCATAGCATGCAAGAAGGCCTGGAAGGAATGCTGCTTACTGGTCTGTCTGCGCCTTGTGTTCGCTGACGTACAGTCTGCGGAATACTTCTTGGTGCAATGACTGCAAGGAAGAACGAAGATAAATCAAACCATCCAGGGTAAACCTATCACTGCATTGCGTAGGGGCAAGATGAAAATACCCGTCCAGGGGACTTGCGGAAATATGCTTGTCTGGACAAGGTCACAGGGGGAAGGGAGGGTGGGGTTTCTTCCCGTCCAACGACACCCCCCCCCCAACCACCTGGTTCTTCGGTGGCTTGACGACTGCGCAGCAGCATTCACTGGAAGAATCGGGAGCCGCGGGTAGCACCACTCGCAAGCACCTTCAATCTGAGCCCAGACCTAAACCCGCACTGAGAATCCCGCATGTGTCCTCCTGGGACAACCCAGGCCAAAGGGGGATAGAGATGGAAACGGATGCATACCGCAGGCGCGCCCGTACGGCCGATGGCGGTGCCGCTGGCGGTGCCGCTGACGCCCTCTCTGCCGATGTTGCGCACTATGCCGCGCGTCATGCGAGACTCGAAAGGGCCCGGACAGATCGTGTTGCAGAGCACCCGCAGGGATGCGAGCCGGCCTGCAAGGTGCTCCGAAAAGCGCAGGACGGCAGCCTTGCTCGTGCTGTAAGCAGAGCCAATCCTTTTCCCGAAGTTACGGATGACCTTTGCCTTCGGGGGAGGACAGCCTGCTCGATTTTACGCTCGCCGACACGATCGGAATCACAGGAACAGACCTAGCCCCGCTGCCTCCACATGTACTCGATCTTGACGACACAATGGCAGGTGACGACGTCACAACGGAAGCTGACCTACGAGAAAGTGCATGCTAATCCATGCGGTTCATGTGCTCGAACATAACTCAATGCTTTGCGGAGGACGGCGGCATCCTGTTCAAAGCAACGTTCTCTCTTTTTTTTTGTTTGTTTGTTCTTTCGCTGTGTGAGATTCTCTTCACCACAAAGAAGCAAGAATGAGACCGCAGCACATGACAGAGGAGGGGAAGGGAAGAACATCAGCAGCCAGTGGCAAATACTCAGAGGGCGCCGCCGGGTGCTTTTTTCGATTCAGGGGAGAACAGTACTGCAACTACAATTCTGTTGAGCGCGGCACGGAACTCAAGCCCACCTGGGTTTCGTGTGGGTTGCAGCACTGAGCCGGTCCACCCATGGCTGATAGTGATAAACTATATTTTGTTGGGGTTAGAATGCAGAATCATCGCCTGTGCTAGCCTGTGCTAGCCTGTGCTAGCCTGTGTGTTAGCCTATGCTAGCCTGTGTTAGCTTGTGCTAGCCTGTGTTAGCCTGTGCTAGCCTGTGCTAGCCTGTGCTAGCCTGTGTGTTAGCCTATGCTAGCCTGTGTTTGTGTTGGCCTGTGCTAGCCTGTGCTAGCCTGTGCTAGCCTGTGCTAGCCTGTGCTAGCCTGTGCTAGCCTGTGCTAGCCTGTGCTAGCCTGTGCTAGCCGGTGACAAGCGGCTGATAGACTGTCGATGCGCTTCCAGAAAATAGAGGTGGACTGGCTCAAGTACGCTGCCTCCGTTGCGATTTGCACTGGCGGTCTCTTTGTAGTATTTCTTACGAACGCGGGTGCTTATACAGGGTGCGTGGCTTTACGTAGCGTCTTTTTGCGTTAGCCAGCCAGCTTTCGCCTCTACCCTCTCTTTCTCGCTGCCTTGCCCCTTTCCACTGGCCTTAGTTTTCAATTTTCGTTTTTTGCCTTTCTTTTTTTTTTGTCGTATAAGATCGAAGATCTTAGAAGATTAATACTATTCCGACGAGAACTAACACTTGTACAAAGGTTAGTACCCCGTCGCTCCCGAGAAGAACACCGTAATTTTCGTGGCATACACACGAGAATCTCTGCATGACCTTTCTACGTTTGTTACACACCATCAATCTGGCATCACGCAGCAGCAAGGACGAGAGCATTGAGTACGGAGCAGCGAGACGGGCGAGGAGGAGAGTATCACTTTTGTATCGCACCTGCTTTGTAGGAAATACTTGAGGAGGCTGCCAGCTGCAAAAGATCGAAGGAGGTAAATGTGCTGGTTTTAGTGGCGGGCGTAAGCGTTCAACAAAAAAGACCCACTTTGTAGTTGTATTGTTTCGGCACAGACACAAAGATAGCTCAAAGCATTTGCAAAATAACACGAAAAGCCTCTAGGAAAAAACCCGTTTGCACATTTCTCCCCCTCTAGCCTCCTTCGAAGGAAGCACAAGGCAGCCCCTCGAGTATTTTCTTCAGGGAGGCGGGATCAGCGCGCGTTTGACAGAAAGAAATGTCACATGTACCAGAACAGAGAAACCCTTTTGTACACTCCCCCAAAGCTCTGCTGGAGTCGAAGCGTTTTCATGGGCGGTCAGGGTGCGAGGCGCTTTGCGTTTTTTTTAGTACTAACAATCTTGTGGGGTGCCCTTCAATGTATTGTGCAGGCTAAAAAGACGTAGGCAGCGTGTTTTGGTGGTTGATCAGAATTCCTTACCTGAATACACACAGGGTAAATACAAGTGGGAAAACGATCAACCGGCACGCACAAACAAAACGAAGCGCCTGTCTTTTTTTGAAAGTATGCCAATACTGCAGGGAATAGTTGACTAGACCTCTTGAGCTTGTGCTAACCATGAATTGGGGAGTCGGGAGAACCGACAAAGCCAAAAGCAGGACCGACCCCCCCGTTCGTGAGAAAAAGCGAAGAATAAAGCGCTACACCTTCCCCGCGTAGATGGCCGTCGAATTCGATGAGCCATGCTTGGAAGCTCACGGAAGGCCTGCTCAAAATGTTCTTCTCTCGGCAGCATGAACACGTCAAATTGCCCGCAACTGCCACAAGGCCTGCTCAATGTCTGCTCTCTGCAGGATGAGCGCGTCACCTGCTCGCAGCTGCCAGTGACCGAAAACCTGCTCAGATGTCTCCTCTCCAGGGCATGACTTCAGCCCCCCACTGTTAGTCCAGTTCCTCCGAGGCTTGATGATATAGTCCTCGAAACGGATATCGAACTACTGGCAGAACCCACCAGGTTTTATGGTCGCCACTCTGACTGTGTCGAGGGAAAAATCTGACGAATCAGACAGTCCCCGGTACATTGTTTGGCTTTCGCACAGCTGCCCTCGGCTTTCTTTGACTATTTGAGCGAGCGCATAGTTAACTCGGGTCTGCGAATGAGACATGGGTGTAAATGACCTTGCATTAGTGATCGATGGTAGTCTGATTCATTTAGCATGACCCCCGTGTCTGTCGAGCATGCGTGGTATGGAATTGGTCTCCCTTGTTCGCTTTTGCGTCGAGGTCATCGCCCATGCTTGAACCGAAGGTGTCATGGGATAAGCCCGCGGCCGCTGCTTAACGGCAACACACAGTGCAAGCTGATCAGTGTGGTCCATGTGCTTAAAAGTACCAGAGCTCAACGGCTTTCTCACATGGGCGGCCCTGGGATAGCCCGCCTCAGGGGACACCACTGATTTATCTTTAACCACACTTCAACTTCCTTGCTACCCCCGGACTGTCTCGCGGCCGCCCGACAACGCGGTGATGTTGCAGTTAGATGTGGCGCTTGCGCTTCTCGCTCGTCGGCGTCAAAGCCGGCGCCTTCTGCCCCCTCGTCTCTCCAACCTCTCTTTAGCACCCTGCGCGGGGAAGGGGGATGGTGGAACGCAAGTTCCGCATCACAACGGTCACTCTCTTTCCCAACTACTTCTTTCTGTTTTCTTCTTCTTCAGTTCTTCTTTTTTCAGTACCAACAAGTTTGCGGATTGCTCTACTCGAATGCATTGCTTAAGACTAAAACGGCGTAGGCAGCGTGTTTTGGTGGTTGATCCAGAATTCCCAACCTGAAAATGATAGAAGTGGGAAAACGATCAAAAGCGAAGTGCCTGTTTTCTTGACGACTCAATGTGACGTGTATCTCAATTGTCTTCGTTTGCGGTTTTTGCCAAACATGCAATGCTGGAGGAAGATGAAAGTCCGTTTCCATTTTCACCCCTCTAGTGGAATGCGAGGGCAGTTGTTGAGTTGTCAGGCTTTTCCATTCAGTCCGAGCATTCGTGTCTCGACTTGCGGTATTTGCCGCACGAGGCTTCAACCCCGTCGCAAGAGCTCCATGCTGCAGGCGTATCTCAGCCGAGAAAGGTGTAGCTCTAGCTCCTCTGTGCAGTGTGCTTGATCTAGTCTGCTGTCGACCACGTAAGAAAATACCAGGAAGCTGGTGTGTACAGCGAGCTCGCACGTAGCATCGCCTGGTGTGGGGCTGACATATTTGAGGACCATTCCATCATCATCCTCGCGTGTGGCTCACGTATCTATCTATTTGCTACGGGCTTGCGTTGAGCGCCAAGCGCCAAGTCCAGCGTTGCCAGGTAGACCTGTGCAAGCTTCTGCGGAGAACACGAGGCAGTTTCTTTTAGCCATCGCTTCCCAGACCTATACCAAAGCATCGCGCTGGGCGCTCAGGCAGGTCAAGGGACAAATGCGGAGATCTTTGCCAATAATACGCCCCGATTGGGCAGAGTTAGCCCCTTCTCTCCCTCAACGGATGAGCCACGATGGAGTCCAGCCTCAGTGGCTGGAGTTCACGAGGGTGTGCGAGTCACGACCGAAAAAGCGGGTGTGCTACAACCCTTCGTCGTCCGCACCCGAAGAGCGCGTGCGGCACGCGGTTTTTATACTCTTAAACCCGAGCTTTCTGACGATGGGCTCCACCTTGTGGAATGACGCGAAAGATTTGCATGAACCCCTTTTTTCTTTTTTTTTTTTTTACATAAGCGCCAGCTTGAAAGGAAATGCTCGACGATGCTGCCCGACAAAGAACCGATGGGATCCCAAGTGCTGTAACTACCGAACCACGTGTTGAACGGACGTGAGGTCATGCGGGTCTACCCCTGCACGACAAATCACACAAACACAACAGGTCAAAGGTCCTGAGTGAGAAAACAACACACGGTGGTGTAAGCGAAGAACAAATCGGATTGTGTTTGTATTGTATTTGCCCCTTTACCTCTATATTTCCCCCCTTCCGTTCGGAGTCGAAGCAGCTACGTCGAGTATTTTTTTTTTAGCCGCCGCTTCGCGCTGCAAAATACTGCCGACGCGTCACTGCTGCTGTGTGCGCACGGATTAGCGCCGCCTTTGATGGAGCGGGTCTCCATGAAGAAGAGAAATGTAAAGCAAGACCTGCCCCCTGCGCCTGCTGTCTCCGGCTGCTTCGGCAGACGACACATACTACTACTACTACTACTACCTCCCCACGCTGTGTTCTTCCGCGCCCCCCCCTCGTAGTCGCCGCTCTGCCAGTGGCCGGCTCTGACTTTCTCAAGCCCCCCTTGCCGCATCAGTCCTTCCCATGTCAGTCCTTCGACGTAACGCCGTCCCACATTGACGAGAACGCCCAGGCTCCTCATATAACATTATTTTGCCTTTCCCGTGTTGTTGGCGGTTCTTTTCTTTGCTCCCAACCGCTTTGTTCTTCGCGCGCTTAGCTCACCTTTCCGCAATACATGACCCAATCCGCACGACGCCCTTCGTTCGATGGAAGCTGACGTTTCCCATCAGAACGCTAGTCGCCGACTTCGACGGCGCCACAGCCGAACGGAATAAGCCGCTTTCTTACAAGTCAGTACTGACAATCCAGGGTTTCCCCCGGCTTCGTCCTATCCAGGCATAGTTCACCATCTTTCGGGTCCCAACAAGTGTACTTAACCTCAAATCCCTTTCCAGTAAATCAGGATCGGGCTGTGCTGCGTCCTCAAGGATTGGCACATCTCCCTTTCAGTGCGGCTTGTGGGTTTGACACCCTAAGCCTCGCACACGTGTTAGACTCCTTGGTCCGTGTTTCAAGACGGGTAGTAGAAGATTGTGGGCTGCCCTTCGATGTATTGTGCAGGCTAAAAAGACGTAGAGGTGCTTGATCAGAGTCCCTTACCTGAAATTGGCACAGGGTAAATACGAGTGGGAAAACGATCAACCGGCACGCCCAAACAAAACGAAGCGCCTCGCTTTTTTATGGTAACAAGCTTGCTTGTCTATATCAAAAAGTGTCGGATGGCAGCGGGCGTGCTGTGTTTAACTCAAAACAGGGTTTACACACGTACGCACAAGCAAAGATTTGCCGGCTGTGCCTACCCTAGAACAAATGGACCTGATTGACAGTGAACGTAGATTGCCAGTCGTACTATACCCGGCGAGGCGCCCGGCTGCTGTGGGACGAAGACAATGCGATTTCGCCCCATCATGCGACACCGCCCATGATGTCGCCAACGGACGACACTGTTCGCGTCGCCAACGGACGACACTGTTCGATTAGAGCTGACTGCGAACTTGGACTTGAATCTCGGCCACTGCGCCGTCCACCGATCGCGTCCTCCCGCCGGCTCCTCCCGGCTGCTCTCGTCCTTCGCATCTCGGCGTGTCTGTCGGCGCAAACGGGAAGGCGAAGATTCCGACCCCTTTTCGGATTGCGAACTCGCAAGTTGCTCCCAACAACAGCACATACTTAGTACGTTAGAAGCAATGGATGATATCTAAACCTGTCAATGAACACAATTGGTCGACAAGTCTGGTGCCAGCACCCGCGGTAATTCCAGCACCAATAGCGTACATTAATCCCGCTGCTGTTAAAAAAGCTCGTAGTTGGATCCCAACAAGAGTTTGCACCCCGCGGCGAAAGCGCGGAAAAGGTGACCCTTCTGGAGTCACGTAGCGAACAGCTCACGCACAGCGTGGGACTCATTTGCATGCCCACTACGCAATAAAAAGACGGATTAGCGACAATCTTCCGTGAGTCATCTGTCCGTACTTGTCACACATATGACGTGGCGAGAGGCAGAATTATGCATTAGCGCCCGAGGGATTTGAAAAGGTTCCGCACACGCCGAAGGAGAACCGGCGACCGGGCGAAAAAGTAAAGGGACGGTGAGGGGGGGCATTGCGAACAATGGGCGTTTTCACCCCTCCGCCTGACCTCGAAGGAATCCACAAGGCTGCGTGGATCCTCACCATCGGGCTGAGGGTCCTCGTCGCGGTGGTGTGCGCGCTGATGATCATCGCGTTTTCGTTCTTGATCGATTCAGCGCTCGACTCCGACAAGCTCAACTTCATGGGACAGCTGTTCGCTTTCATCAGCAACCTCGGGTACATCGTGATATCCTTCTTCCTGATGATCACGCAGTTGGAAATCGAGTTCTTGCACAAACATCTAACGTATGCCCCCAACACAACGTTCGACAACCGTTACGCAGACTCTCAATTGCTTCCAAGGCAGTGCCGTAGTCTCACTCGCATTCTATGTCCCAACTGGGCTCGAATCGTTGCGTACACGGTAAGATGGACCGGTCCACAGTATTACGCCTGGACTAGCTTCAACGCTCGACCGGCGACGCAGGGTGAACGAACGTTGCTTTGCCACTTTGGATGTCCGCTGTTTCCAGACAAGCAGAGTTGTCTGAGGGCGCGACTATCGAAATCAGTTTTGCGGTCTTCGAGCAAGCCGATTCTGCGGTCTTTCCGCCCTAGCAATCTGGAGACCTTAAACGAAACGGGGTGTTAGGACACCCCTTGCGAGTCTAAAGGAGAAGCAACGTTGCTTTGCCACTTTGGATGTCCGCTCTTTCCAGACAAGCAGAGTTGTCTGAGGGTGCGAGTATCGAAATCAGACTGGGTTCTGGCTTAGAGGCGTTCAGCCATAGTCCATCCAGTGGTAGCATCACGGCACTGTCCGATCGAACAACCGTAGATACCAGGGACTAGAAACGGGAGTTCCTCTCGTACTACCCCGTATTGCTGTCGGAATGCGCTGGCCCGATGGGCTCTCTCTCCATCAGTTTTGCGGTCTTCGAGCAAGCTGATTCTGCGGTCTTTCTACCCTAGCAATCTGGAGACCTTAAACGAAACGGGGTGTTGGGGCACCCCTTGCGAGTCTAGAGGAGAAGCGACGTTGCTTTGCCACTTTGGATGTCCGCTCTTTCCAGACAAGCAGAGTTGTCTGAGGGTGCGAGTATCGAAATCAGTTTTGCGGTCTTCGAGCAAGCCGATGCGGTCTTTCTACCCTAGCAATCCGGGGACTGCAGAGACTCTGAGCGAAACGGGGTGCTAGGCGCGGGATCGCCTTTTCTCCGGTGCGAAAGGGAGCTGTCATCTAGCTGCTTACTTAAAAGTAAACGAATGCACACACACAGGACGTTGTACTACTGGCCGGTCAAGGCCAGTCTGATGGTTTTCATGGGCGTGCAGGTCCTGAACTCGCGCGTGCAGCTCAAGGCGGCGGATCTCGACAGCGACGTTCAAGTGCTCATGGCTAACTTTGCTGGATACACCCTCGTGGTGTGCGGGCTCACGTTCCTTTTGATGTGTATGTTTTCTCCTTTGTTTGCGACAACCAATTTCTGCCTCCCAGGAGACAGTTTTTTTGTCAGGGGATTAGTTTATGTTGCAGATTTGGACCAACGGTCTAAATCTGCAAACCGGGGTTGGCCGGGAAAAAACAAAAAAAATCCTTTTGTATAAGCACCTGCTTTGTAGGAAATGCTTGAGGAGACTGCCAGTTGCGATGGATCAAAGGAGGTAAATGTGCTGTAGCCCACACGAAACACAGGTAAATCTGGGTTTAGTGGCGGGTGTAAGCGTTCAACAAGAAATGCCGAAGCAGCTCGATAGGTCGGATGCGGTGAGCTGGGTGAAAAGGGTGATCGGGACTGATGTCCCGTTGCTGGGTTTAGTGGCGGGCGTAAGCGTTCAACAAAAAAGACCCACTTTGTAGTTGTATTGTTTTCTCCCCCTCTAGCCTCCTTCGAAATGAGCACAAGGCAGTCCCTCGAGCATTTTCTTTGTCGGAAACGCAAAACACAGCGTTTCCAGGAAAGAAAGGTATGTAGGAGTTAAATCGCACAACAAGAGGGAGTGTCAATACCACCCAACGACTGTAACCCACGTGCACAATGCCGGCCGCCAGCGTCGTCTGACAAGGGTATGTGCGACACAGCCGTGTATAGCTGTGAGATAAGAGGTCGGCTCACCGTCATAGGACGAAGCCACCCGCGCAACAAGAGGGAATGTCCGATGAAACCATAATGAATTTATGTGACTTCTCTCTTGTATGGTCAGCGCGGTAGCGATGACGACGAGAACACAAACATGTGGGTGAGAAGAGGCCTTGGGACGGCTAAGGCGAGATTAGCCCGTCCCTGTCCCTCCACCCCGATTTGAGCCACCTGACCCACCGGACGGTGAGGGCCCACACCCTTTGACTTGTTTTGATGTGTTCTCTCTCTCTCGAATCTGTCAGCGCGGTAGCGATGACAGCGAGAACACTTATAGGTAGATGGGGAGATATTCTGGGACTGCTAGGGCGTGACAAACCCCGTCCCTGTCCCTCCCAGGGAGCCACCCCGAATCTAGCCTACAGGGGGGGGCTAAATACATTTGTGCACAATTGTATTCCAAAGCACGCACGCCAATCCCTGCCCCGGCAGAACTAGACAGTTGTTGAATAGAATTGTCTTGGAATACAGTTGTGCAGTTCTGCCGGGGCAGGGATTGGCGTGCGTGCTTTGGAATACAATTGTAATACAATTGTGCACAATTGTATTCCAAAGCACGCACGCCTATCCCTGCCCCGGCAGAACTAGACAGTTGTTGAATAGAATTGTCTTGGAATACAATTGTGCACAATTGTATTCCAAAGCACGCACGCCAATCCCTGCCCCGGCAGAACTTGACAGTTGTTGACTAGAATTGTCTTGGAATACAATTGTGCACAATTGTATTCCAAAGCACGCACGCCTATCCCTGCCCCGGCAGAACTAGACAGTTGTTGAATAGAATTGTCTTGGAATACAATTGTGCACAATTGTATTCCAAAGCACGCACGCCAATCCCTGCCCCGGCAGAACTTGACAGTTGTTGAATAGAATTGTCTTGGAATACAATTGTGCACAATTGTATTCCAAAGCACGCACGCCTATCCCTGCCCCGGCAGAACTAGACAGTTGTTGAATAGAATTGTCTTGGAATACAATTGTGCACAATTGTATTCCAAAGCACGCACGCCAATCCCTGCCCCGGCAGAACTTGACAGTTGTTGAATAGAATTGTCTTGGAATACAATTGTGCACAATTGTATTCCAAAGCACGCACGCCAATCCCTGCCCCGGCAGAACTAGACAGTTGTTGAATAGAATTGTCTTGGAATACAATTGTGCACAATTGTATTCAAAAGCACGCACGCCAATCCCGCCCCGGCAGAACTTGACAGTTGTTGTCCAAAGCACGCACGCCAATCCCTGCCCGGCAGAACTTGACAGTTGCTGAATAGAATTGTCTTGGAATACAATTGTTTCTACAGAAGTCGCCTTGTCGTGCGGCCAAGACGGAGACAGTCCGGCCCTCCGGGACTCCGGTCCCGGAGCCTGGCGGAGGGCGGAGTCCGGACAACATGTAGCCAAGCTGCACGAGCCGATTTCGTCTCCAATGCGCCACCTACAAACGCTCCGACGTGCGCCACCTACACTACTATCACTCTACTTCTCCACTGATTTTGCGGAAGAATCTTCTACGGCCGGCAGAGATAGTCGGCGACGCCACAGCACTGGGTCGCCTCGCCACCGCCGAACGACTTACGACAAACCACGTCCCTGCCGGGTCATCACGCTACTTAGTACGCTTGCGCAGTGGCTCGTAATAGCCCACAAAGTTTCACAACAGTCACTGACAACTTGACAAAAGTGACCACCGGTCTCCAGTCTACCGGAGTCCAGACCTGTTGTGGAGGGTCCACGATTAGAAACCGTGTGCACAATTGTATTCCAAGGCAGCTGCACTGTGTTCCAACACAACTCTATTCAGCTGGACGGACTCTGAAACCGGCCAATGAAAAAGACAATTGTATTCAAAGGACACAATTGTATTCCAAGACAATTGTATTTAGCCCCCTCCTATAGCCCACCTGACGGTGGAGGCCCACACCTTTTGACTTGTTTTATATGTTCTCTCTCTCTCTCTCTCTCTCTCTCTGAACTTCTTACCTCGGGCTTATTTCGGACCGGCCGCGTTGCTGCCCTCAAACCTCGCACTCGTGTGCTTGCTAACAAGAAAGATAAACGGCAAACCAAGCTAGACCACTAAACTGCACTACTTGTGCCACGAAAGATACAAATCCCGATACCATGCCGCATAAAGAACATGAGTCTGCAAAATAAAACCGCCCGAACAGTACAGTTTTTCGGGAGGGGAGTTGCACCCGGGGCCCCCTTGGGGGTGCCGTTGGCAACACTCGTAACGGTCACGAAAAGATTCTGCTCGGAGCGTCAGCTAGGTTGGTGTCGGTTGGCACCCACTCAACCGACCAGTCCACACCCCGCAGCTCGGTCACAATCGCTGCTATGGCCTGCGAGAACACGTACCCTGTCGCCTTCGTCGTCGTCAGCGCATAATACACCAAAGCGTTATCCGTCTTGAGCAGAACACCGGCGCTTCCTTCCCTTGTCGCCATCCACCTGCGGACGGACCTTAGCGTGGCCCACGCTTCCAGCACGTGTATCGGTTGCCGTTGCTGCTCCGGCGTCCACTTCCATCCCTTCACTTCGCCCGTCTCTTGCAACACGTAACCCCCTCCGGTCTTCGATGCGTCCGCCCACACCGTGTCGATCCAGTCGCTCGGTGGTCGAAGAACCGACACCGGCTCATTCGCCAAAACGTGCTGCACCAGTTTCACGACATCCAACCACGCCCGTCTCCACCACACTGTCCGGTGCGTCCATCCCCTCTTCTGAGCGGCGAGCTCTCTCGCCCTGCGTGACACGAACTGCTTCAGCGACGGGTAGTCGTACTGCGGCACGTTCAACACCCTCATCGCCCAGAACAACGCTCCGAGCAGCTTCCAGGTCGTCTTCAACGTCTGCGTTGCCGGGTCCGCCTTGTACACCCGCCAGAACACTGCCAATTTTCCGATGAACCCTCTCACCAGACACACTGTCTTCGCCGCTAAATCGACACGCATGCCCAACACGTCCGTTTGCTCCGCAGGTTGGTGATCTTCCTCCTTAAAGACCGCCCTGCATTCCCCTGCCTTCCGCTTCAGTACCGCAACGGCATTCGTCACCGTCCGCGCATCCGCCCCGAAAATCAGGAAATTGTCGATGTAAACCATTCCTGACGCTTGCCCAACAAAGGCCTTCATCGCCTGTGTCATGATGACACTCGCTGTCGTTTGCGCCACATACACGCTCCACGCCCACCCCATTGCTAGAACGACGAGCTGGAACACTCCCACCACCGTCCTGATGACGAAGTAGTCTTGCAGCTGAGGCGCTGCAATCTGGAAAAACCAACTGCGGCCGTCCAACTGCGCAACGTACGCGTTCTTGGCAACTGCCTCTTTCACGTCCTTGACCGCCGGCAGCTTCACCTGCGGCGGCTCCTGCATCGCTTCGCCATACACCGACGCATCGACGATCAGGCGGTTCTTGCCGTTTGGCTTCGGCACTGTAAATGCCTTGCATACGTGCCTGACCGCGTTCTCCGTTCGCCGCCTCGCCCTGATGACCCCCATTTCCTCGAGCTGCCGGACCTGTTCTGCTGTCAGCGTCGACTTCGGGCCCGGCAACCTCCTCAACCTTCGTTCGTCCGTCAACATCTCTTCGAAACCCTCTCTGCCCAAAACCCTTCGCACGTCTGACACCTCCGTCCCCGCCTGCCAGCTCTCCACCTTCGCCATGTCCACCGTCGCGGCCACAATCTCGTCCATGGGACCATCTGATCCACCGCCCCCCACCTCTCCAGGGTAGGGTGCCAAATCCGTATACGGGTACCCAGAATCTGCCACGATCCTGAGCACCATCCTCCACTTCGACCTTCGACCCCGCCTCCTGGCGCTGCGCATACCCGTACCGCTTCTAGACTTTCTAGGCGATCCCGGGCGCCCGCGCGCCTTGGCGTCATCCCCTATTGCACATCCTGCAGCCGCCGTACGACGTCCTCCACGCCTGCCCCTCTTTCTCGTCGCTCTGCTGCTCGTTCCAGCCCGAGGTACGTCTCGACGTTCTTGAACTGTCGATGTCCCGTGAGCCGCTGCAGCCTCGCATCGTCCACTCCCATGTCGTCGATCGCATGGGCGTACCCCCGCTTGAACGCGTGGGTTGTCACACCCACTTGCTTCAGCCGCGCGAGCAGGGGCTTGTACGCGACGTTGAACACCGGCCCGTCGATGCTCGACCTTCCGGCGACAAACCTTTCCACGTCCTGCCGAAACACGCCCCTCAAGCACACGTTTCGTCTTGTGGGCCGGTTCTCCGTCTTCGACTCCCTCTGCACCAACGTCAGCTTGAGCACGTCCGCTTCTCTCTGCACAACCTTCAGATCTTCCAGCCGCGACACGCCCTCCCAGCGAAGCCCCAACAAGTGCTGAACGCAGCAAAACGCCATCTGCTCTGGACTCAGCGCCCTCCGCAACAGTTCCCAGTGCTTCGGTTCCACCGGCGCAGCCTGCCTTGTTGGCACATCGGCTCCCAACGCCGTCAGACCCGCTACGTGCGCCTCCAAGATTCCCAGCCGCACGTGCGGCGCCCATCTCTGGAACACCGACCGAAGGCACAGGGCGTAGTCCCTCTGTGTCGAGGGCCTCACCCCTGCTGATTCTGCCAGGTACACCCCGACCCAGTCGTGCAATCCCGCCCCAGGAAACCTCTTCTTCACCCCGACCAGCTTTTCCAACCGTTGCGCCCACCTGACCATCGTGGTCGCCGCTACTGCGCGCGCCTGCACTGCCTCGAGGTACTCTCGCTGTTGCCTCGTGACGATGCCGTTCCCCTTTGCCCCCAGGCCAAGCTCCGCCAAAGCCTCCATCAGCCTCCCGTAGGCCCTTTCTCTTGCCTGAATCCCCGCCAATCCCGAATGGCGCCCGTCTAACCTGAGTCTCTCTGACACCGCCGCGTTCACCCCTGTTGTTTCCCGTACCCCAAAACCCCGCTCGCTGTCCCCTCGCGACCCCGTACCCCTGTACCCCATTCTCCCTCTTTCCCCGTTGGGAGATCGAACGCCCCCCGCCGCACCTGCCGGTGCCGCCATTGTCCCCAGTACCCTTTCCATTTTCCTTATTCCCGCCTGAAAGGCTGCAGTTACCTGCCCCCGTCCCGAGTTCCCCCCAATTGTCACTTCTTTCCTTTCCCCGTTCCGCCCTGGCGAAAACCCCCCGTCTGGAACCCCGTTCCACCCTGACGAAACCCCCCCGTCGGGTACCCAATCTTCCCCCCGGTTACCGGCTGCACGTACGTGCTCCTGTTCCATTGCCCCGAGCTCTGCGATTTTGTCCCCTTGCTCCTCGCCCGCTGCCTTTCGGCCTCCTTCCACGCCTCCGCCAGCGGCCCGGGCAGGTCCTGTTCTTCCAATGCCTTCTCGAACATGCCCGCATGCCCTCCTTTTACCCCCGTCTCCTCCCCGAACTGGAGCGCCACCAACCGCGCAATCGCCCTGTCCACCACTGCGACCATGTGCACATCTCCAAAAGACCCCCCCACCGGCCTCTCCGGGTCCGAAAAATAATCGAACCCCGTCTCGAGGTTCGCCAGCTGCCCTTTCGCCTGCTCCCGGGCCCCTGGTCTCGCCCCCGTGCAGAGCACCCGCTCGAACCGGGCTTCAAAAACCCTGAGCACTTCCATGCGCGTTGGTCCTGGAAAAATCCCCGGCCATCTCGCCCCCTCCCCGAGGTCCGCGAACCCCAACGCGCGACTCCTCTGCGGCATCCCGCCTGCCGACAGCCCCGTCACCATACCCATCAAACTGCTGAGCATCTGCTTCATCTCCGCGTTCCCCGCCTCCATCATCTGCAGCCGCACATCATGCTCTGCGACCTTCTGCGACGCCTGCCCAAAGGTCTGGGCCGTCTTCTCCTCCAGATCCCTTACCGCCTCCTGCGGCTCGCCTTCCTCCCCGTCTGCCCTTCTCCTCTTCCCTTGCACACTGCCCGGCAGTGCCAGCGGCGACTGCACCGGGGTGCCCGCCCTCGAGCTGCTCGCCGAGGCGGTCGCTTGTAGCGCCGCCAGCGCCCTCTGCCCGCAGGCCTTCTTGTGGGTGGCCAACCCTTTCGGGTCGAACGAGCCCCCACAGTGCGGGCACTCTTCCGCCATGTTTGCGATCGGTCGGGAGGGGAGTTGCTGTGTGCTCCTGCGGTCTTTGTGTTTTTCGTACTTGACCAACAGGTTCACCCCCCCGCACGCCAAGTCCGCCCTTCGGTATAAGTTCGTCCAGAACTTCACTCACTTCGTTCACGAAGTTCTTGATCCCTCTCTCTCTCTCTCTCTCTCTCTCTCTCTCTCTCTCTCTCTCTCTCTCTCTCTCTCTTCTCTCTCTCTCTCTCTCTCTCTCTCTCTCGGAAAAGGTCGCGTTGGCAGAAACGGTGAAGATGATAATTGTCACAGGGTTGTGAAATGAAAGCGAGAATGTGGGGTAAGCCCTGATTATTAGATTCACGGTTAAACGAAGCTAGCGCACAAGGTTTGCCTGATCTCGCACCTACTTTCCGATACCAAATAGATGCTCTATTCAAACTCGGAAAAGGTCGCGTTGGCAGAAACGGTGAAGATGATAATTGTCACAGGGTTGGTGAAATGAAAGCGAGAATGTGGAATAGAATCCCTGGACGTGAAACTAAAGGAGCTGACATCCGGCTGCCTCCGGGTAGCTCAAAACAGATAAACAGCGCCCTCGGGCGTGCTCACAAAACAATGGTGCTGCGCGGAGCGCTAACACTGAGATGGACGACAGGGTGGCTGGACGCACTTCCCGTAATCCTCTAGCAACGTCCTCAGACGTGAGAAAATAGAAATAGGCCGACATCACGCAATGCAGAAAGGGACGCGAGGAGGCGGAATGCCTTGCCTGTATGGGTCTCGTGTCCATACGTCCGCTAATTGCTCAGCGGTCGGAACCCACACAGTCTCGAGAACACATTGGTGTTCTTCCAACACGTCGCGGACCTGGCAGAGGATGAAGTTCCCGAGTTGGGTCTTCGACTTCCAATTCCTCAGACAGTTCACGGCGGGCAAGTTGTCGACAAAGATTCTTATTGTCGATAGCGGAGAGCGCGAAGCCGCGTACGCAATAGCAAACTTTGCCGCCGTTAATTCGGCAAAGAAGATATGCTGCGGGATATCTCTCCACGGTCCCCACATTGCCATGGAATCCACTAGCCAGGCCCATCCCTGCATGCTGGCGTCGGACCATGCCTCGACGAGGGTATCCCGCTGCTGCATGTCGAACGTGACCCACCGGTTCCCCGACAGACGCCGCCTCACCCCAGCAAGGAAAGGAAGGACGTCGTCGCTCACTCGAACCAGCGACTCCCAGCCCAGGGTGCCTGTTAGGACCTGATGCGCCAGTGTCCCCATCCACGCAAGCACCGGGCTCACTCTGCAAAGCGGCGTGCCCCACACCGTCCACGCCCAGATGGCGGTCCCGACGACCTTCCAGATCCCGCGCACGGTCATCTGTGCCGACTCAGCTGAGCAAAACAGCAGGTGCGCTTTTCTCGCCCACTCCTGTTTCAGCCTGTACGTCTTCGCCGCGAGGTCGAATTCTACCCCGAGGACGACTGGTTTCGAGCTGGGCTCGAGGACGGACTTCTCGTCGTTGACTGTCATGCGCACCTTGCGGGCACGCCGCAAAACTCGGTCGCGCACGGCGCGAAGCGCATCCGGACAGTCTTCAACGAGGGCCCAGTCGTCGTACCAGACTATCTTATCGTCCCCGGCAGGCTCCGTGATGACAAGCGCCGAGTCCTGCGCAATCACGGGCGAGAAAGACCAGCCCATCGTCAGCCGGCGCCACCTATACAGAGCCACGCCCCCGTCGAGCTTCCTTGTGCGGAGCCCGAAGAAAGCTGACGTCGACCGTCCTACTGGGAACTGGAAGAAGTAGGACTTCAGGTCAACGACGACTGCGTACGACTTCGACATCATCTTGGCGATGACCTCGTCGACACGCAAGAGGCTGAACTTCGGCGGGGGCTCCATCAGCTCGTTCAGCGGGCGGCCGTCAACGATGGCCCGCGAGTGCTGTTCGCCCTTTTCAACAGCAAAAGCCGGAAGGACGCACTTCAGCGGCTCCGAACGGGGGACGCGCTCCACAAACCCAACGCTTTCCAGCGTCTGCGCATGGCGGGCAAACGCGTCGCTCTTCCGACCCGGCACGAGAGGAGTGCCCAACAACTTCCGTCGGAAGGAGTGCCCGTCCGTTAGGAGGTCAAGCAAGCCGTGCAAGCGGGCCCCGGGGCCGGCGAGGCTCCGGAGCTTGCGGAGATCGATCGGCGGCACTGCCGTGACGTCTAGCGGCCTCGCAGATCTCGGGGCACCGATGCCCGGAATGAGACCTCTCGTTTCTGGTGGGAGGTACCCGAGAGGAACTGCGGTAGGAGGGTCGTAGAAATGGGGGTGGAGCCGGAGGAAAAGCCTCCTCCCCCTGAGCAACCTGGACCTTCGCGACTTCAACCCCCTGACCTGCCGAGGCGAGAAGCCGGCGTCGGGCAAGGGTTGTTTCTGTCGTGTCGGGAAACGGCTGTCGCAAAGGGTAGGATGAGCTAATTCCGAGTGCCCGGGTGCATTCGTGGAAGCGCTTCCCGGGTCTTCGCGTTGTGCGGCGTTGCCAGCCGGAGGCGGGAGTAGAGCCTCCGTCGTACTCCCGCCAGGTCCTTCAAGTCTGCAGTCGGCCAGGGGGGACCAGTCCCCAGACGACCGTTCCATGCCGGTCTTCAGCTCCGACCGGCTTTCTCCCCCTTTCCCGCCGGCGAACGGGGGGCCGCCGACTCCCCGGGCTCGCAAGGGTTCCATACCCGCCACTCCCGGGTGGCCTTGTCGGCAGCTTCCTCAGCCGCCGCCCAGTCAGGATCCATCAGCCGACGGCTGGTCCGTGCGGCCCGGCGGCGCGTGCTACCCGTGTGTACCGGCATTTTTCCCGGAGGGTAGTGTATGATTAGGAGGAGAATGGAAATAAAATGAAAGCGAGAATGTGGGGTAAGCCCTGATTATTAGATTCACGGTTAAACGAAGCTAGCGCACAAGGTTTGCCTGATCTCGCACCTACTTTCCGATACCAAATAGATGCTCTATTCAAACTCTCTCTCTCTCTCTCTCTGAGCTTCTTACCTCGGGCTTATTTCGGACCGGCCGCGTTGCTGCCTTCAAACCTCGCACTCGTGTGCTTGCTAACAAGAAAGATAAACGGCAAACCAAGCTAGACCACTAAACTGCACTACTTGTGCCACGAAAGATACAAATCCCGATACCATGCCGCATAAAGAACATGAGTCTGCAAAATAAAACCGCCCGAACAGTACAGTTTTTCGGGAGGGGAGTTGCTGTGTGCTCCTGCGGTCTTTGTGTTTTTCGTACTTGACCAACAGGTTCACCCCCCCGCACGCCAAGTCCGCCCTTCGGTATAAGTTCGTCCAGAACTTCACTCACTTCGTTCACGAAGTTCTTCATCCCTCTCTCTCTCTCTTTATAAACTGAAAGCGAGAATTTGGGTTAGGTCCTGTGTTACTCGATTCACGGTTAAACGGACAAGGTTTGCCTGATCTCGCACACCTGCTTTCCGATGCCAAATAGATGCTCTATTCCAACTCTCTCTCTGTCTGTCTTTTGCCGCAGTACTGACAACTTCACCCTCCCGCAGCGTGCGCCCGGCTGAACCGCGCGGATCTCGCGCAGTTCAAGGCGCAGGCCGACTACCTGGTGCAGCAAGCCCACGTGCAGAACCCGGAAGCGAAGAAGAATCTCGGCGACCCGCTTCTCAACGAGAACCAGGCGCGCGCCACGAAGGTCGACACGCCGGCCCCGTACGTGCCGTCCTACGCCAACTCGTCGAAGCCGGAGCCCAGCACGTCCTCGTCCATGGCTCCGCGGGTCGTCGGGGAGGAAGACTCGTACCCGTTCTCCACCGTCGGCAAGGGCCCGCCGGCGTCTTCGATAGACCCGGACCCCTTCGGAGCCCCTCGTTCGTCGCAGTACACCCCCCCGACCGCTGTAGGCATCGACGATGACATCCAGAACCGCCGGGCGAACGAAGAGGACGAGCTCGAGCGCATGTACGCGAACGCCGCCCAAGGCAGCGGCAAACGCTTTGAGGCCGCCGATTAGAAATCCCCGGGGGCAAGGATAGAGGAAGGAAATTGGGTGGGGGGGGGGCAAGGGGGAGCGGGGGGAGGTCGCGTCCATTCTTTCTGTTTTAACGTTTTCTCGGCGGGTACCGGGGAAGTAGCTATGCCGTTACAAAGCATGCCCCACGACCCTCCAGTACTTGGTGCGGAGTGTGTAAGGACGTGGGGTTTGAACGGAACAGCCCCGAACAGTAGATAGTACGTGCTTTATCACGTGCTCTGTGCCCGGCAGTGGGGTTTTTTACATCAGCGCCAGCTTGGAAGGAAATGCTCGACAACAGCTGCCAGACAAAGAACCGAAGGGATCCCAAGTGCTGTGTAACTACCGAACCACGTGTGGAACGGACGTGAGGTCATGCGGGTCTACCCCAACACGACAAATCACAAACACAACAAATCAAAAGTCCTGAGTGAGAAAACAACTTGGTGGAAGCGAAGAACAAATGTTTGTATTGTATTTTCCCCTCTACCTCTATATGTCCTCCCTTCCATTCGGAGTCAAAGCAGCTACGTCGAGTATTCTTGTTCTGAATGCCGTTTTAGAGAAGCATCGGGTACATGAATGATGTTCTCTGCCAACACTGCAACACTCCAACGGGGACTGTCATTCTGAAAACACGCATGTATTACAAGAACCCCCCAAAGAGGTGTATACTCGAGGGCTACAATTGTTTGCCTTACGATTTTCACCACTCATCATTCTGACTGATGCTGGCCGTGCTGTTACTACGTTTTTCAGTGCGAAAGGCGCAAAGGTTCCAACTCCGGAAATGTTCTTTTCTTTTCCTAACGAAGGGAAGAGGCAAGACCGCCTTCGAACGTTGCTTTTTTGAGCTGAACCACACCCTGAAGAGCGCGTGTGTGCAGCTCTGACGCATTAACCGAGTTTTTCGACGACTTTTTGACCGCGATTTGCTTCGACGAAGAGAACCATACCCAAATTTATGCGCATGGTTCGGGTAGTAAGACCCTCTGAAGTTCAGTGATCGGGTGCCATCTGTGGCGTGTCGAGTAGCCGTCTTCTGTTACTTGTGCCGCACTCTGTGATGTTGTGCGTACTCGTCGTGTTTTGTGCTCAGTGCTCTCGGTGCTGCCGTGGATTGTGCAACGTGATCTCGTGTCTCTTGTGATGTGTCAGTGAATTTTATGGTCGTATGCCGTGTGCGTGGTTTGTGCATTGTGATCTGGTGCTGGAACGTTGGCACAGCCTACGTCTGCCAATGAGCACTGCGCGACCGCACGACCACACTCGAGACTAATGTGCTACCTTCCTGCTACGCCCCTCCCTGCGCTAGTACGGCTTTCCTTCCTTCCTCTACTACGCCCCTCCCTGCGCTAGTACGGGAGGAGGCGTAGTAGAGGAAGGAAGGAAAGCCGTATTAACGCAGGGAGGCGCGTAGCAGAGGAAGGAAGGAAAGCCGTACTAGCGCAGGGAGGCGATACGTTGCGGCCGACGGTAGCCAGAATAGAGTACCAGCTGGGTACTGTGAAGTAGGTGCGCGACGAGACTGCCAGTTTTGATATCATTGTGCCCAGCCATCTTCCGGAGAAGTGGACTTGTGTGTTTTAGCTTGCCACCCGCAAACCTCAATGTCAGGGGTTTCCGGATACGCGGGTTGGTCCTCTGAACAGAGCTTACCAGCGGGAGAGCTACAAAGAGTATCCTTCGAGGAGGGAGCGGTAGCAGCGGCCACTCCGGCTCTCTTTTTTAGTCCTAACAATCTTGCGGGTTGCCCTTCAATGTATTGCGCAGGCTAAAAAGATGTAGGCAGCGTGTTTTGGTGGTTGATCAGGATTCCTTACCTGAACATACACAGGGTAAATACAAGTGGGAAACCGATCAACCGGCACGCACAAACAAAACGAAGCGCCTGTCTTTTTCGCGGCAATCTTCACCACCCTCCACTTTTTCCGCACCCCTTTCGTTCCTGCAGTATTTTTCGCGTTCTTCATACGTATGTCTATCCTCGAAAAAAAAAAGAAGAAAAAAACAGAGGCGTTTGCTTTTGGCTCTTTTTCTGCGTTGGTTGGTAGTTCGTGCGTTCTTCAGAATACTAGCCGTGCATCGAGTGTTGGGGTATTGTGATCGTTAGAGTTGATGCTGAAGTAGCTGATGCAGTGATCCAAGTGAGTGACGGCACAGGTGTTCATGACGATGTCTGGGAAACAGGCTCACAATGACGAGACTTTCACGCAGTTCGTGCTGATGGAGTGTGAACCGTTTAGACTCTCATGATATGCACCGCAGAAGTATTGCGAGCGCCGCCACAATCATCGCTGTCTTGACTGCTGACACATGATCCGCTGAATGTGTCCTTGGCTTAGATCACTAAACACTGCAGATAAGACTCCAACGTAAGATTTGAACTCAAGAATACTAGCGCAGGGAGGGGCGTAGTAGAGGAAGGAAGGAAAGCCGTACTAGCGCAGGGAGGGGCGTAGTAGAGGAAGGAAGGAAAGCCGTACTAGCGCAGGGAGGGGCGTAGTAGAGGAAGGAAGGAAAGCCGTACTAGCGCAGGGAGGGGCGTAGTAGAGGAAGGAAGGAAAGCCGTACTAGCGCAGGGAGGGGCGTAGTAGAGGAAGGAAGGAAAGCCGTACTAGCGCAGGGAGGGGCGTAGTAGAGGAAGGAAGGAAAGCCGTACTAGCGCAGGGAGGGGCGTAGTAGAGGAAGGAAGGAAAGCCGTACTAGCGCAGGGAGGGGCGTAGTAGAGGAAGGAAGGAAAGCCGTACTAGCGCAGGGAGGGGCGTAGTAGAGGAAGGAAGGAAAGCCGTACTAGCGCAGGGAGGGGCGTAGTAGAGGAAGGAAGGAAAGCCGAAAAGGAAACGGCCGCTCCCGTTCAGGAACGTGGCGGTCAACGAACTTGCAGAACTGGAGTCGAAGGCAGCACAGTGCCACAACCCCGTCCGCTCTGTCCTGTGGATGACCGTCTCCACGAGCTCGTGTTCAGCGCAAGCCCCAAGCCCCAAGGTGCACCACGCCTTGATGCTTTAGTTCGTGAAATCGGCAGCCACTTGACCCGTAGGCCCGTAGCACTGCAGCACCGGTGTAGCAGGCTTTCCTCAGTACACTTGTGCTCGCAATAATTAGAAGAGCCTTTACGACAATGGTAACCCGGAGACTCTAATCCCACGGAACCCAAAGCGAACTTACATGTAAGGGGTGTCGCTGCTCCTCCCGCCATTGATTCGTCCTGAAGTAGCCTCAGCCTCCGTTGCACAGTAGAGAAAACCCCAAACCCACCAGTACGTATTAGCTTTAAAGAACCCATTCGACGAAGGTCACCCGGAGACTCTAAAGTCCCGGATTCTCAAGCGAACTATAACTCTAAACAAAAAGCAAACAACTGTAGTTTCAGAACGTTTTGTGCAACCTTCTATCAACAACCTCTCTTGTTGACAGGATATCAGGAAATTCCGCAAGCAAAAAGAAAAAGACGGGGTGTGAAAAAGTATAAAAGCAAAGCCAGAAGAAGTCCCCCTCCTCACTCCACAAAAAAAAAAAAAAAAATCTTCGGGATCGACGGTAACACAAAAGAATACAAGTAGCCGCTCCTCTCCCGCGCTCTTCTTATTTATTTCTACATCGGGTCTTCCTTGGTTCTTTTTTTATAGTCTTTTTCTTTTTTGTTTTAAATCGTCAGCTTTTTTTTTTTTACTTCTCTCTTCCTTTGTTTTCATCGTCTTTTTTTCCATCTCGGATCTTGCGAAGAGAGATCCCAGACCGAAAAAGAAGGCCGCAGCCCCTCGTTCCGGCTGTTGACAGCAGGTGCTGATTTCGGTGTCGCGCACGGTGGTGGCTGAGAGTCCGACAGGAGTCAAGCAGCGTTTTGATCAAATCGCGAACACCTCGCCCTTCCCTCTCCCCCGCCGCCTCCGGAAAACAGGGGGAACGTCCACCGGTACCCCCCATTCACGACGGACATAAAATAATTAAAGCGCGCGAAAACAACAAGAAATACTTCCATCCCAAAACGAAAGTACCGCTGCAAGACAGCAACAAACCCTAACAAAAAAAAAAAAAAAGAGAGAGAGAGAGAGAGAGAGAGAGAGAGAGAGAGGACCCTAGGAAAAGAACTAAGCCGAACTAGCGTGTTGCCTACTACTACACACATCCGTTGCAAACATCCCAGTGCAAACGGCTCTTAAAAAAAGAAGAAGAAAAGAAAAGAAATACATACCCGGCGACTTTTAATCCTCCCCGGGATTTCAAAGCGAAGTTTCGCTCTGAACTGTACGGCACAAAGCAAGTCCGAGTACGAAAAGAGGTCTGCAACAAATATATAAAAAGGATAGCACGTGGCATACTAAAGCGTGCAGCCTCCCGCACATCCCGCCGACCCCCCCCTCCCCGGAACCGCCAAAGAGCGTGTGAAACTCCAGACATCACCGCCCCGGGGACGATCCGACTCGCTTGCCGATCGATCACACAAGCCCAGCACGAAAAAGAAGAAGAAGGAGCATACACTGTAACCAAACGGCACGAGGAGTCTCGCCGTTCTTATCACTCATAACACGAAAATAAACACAGAAAAAGGGTGCGCGGGGCAAACAGCAAGACAGACGCACCCTAAGAACAAGCCCTGTTCACCGACAGGTCACCCGTGAAGACATACAACTGCGGAATTCCGAGAGAACCTTTCACTCTGAAAAAAGAAGCAAAAAGTCTGTTGGCCGGAAGCACAGAAAAGAGAGAGAAGCCATAAATACCAAAAGAGCAACACCCTTTTCCACTCTAAAAAAAAAGAAGGAGGCCAACATTCCGTTGTCCGAGGTCCCCTTTCGCGGTCCTCTCCCGAAAGACGTAGAGAGAGAGAGAGAGAGAGAGAGAGAGCACTACCGTCCACGGGAGTTGCACAATTTGCATCCGCTCCGCTCTGCACCGCTGCTTGCGCCATGCGTCACTATAATGACAAGGACCTTCGGGAGGTCGAGACGCAAGTGCAAGGGCTCGCTGAGCACGACGGGGGTCCCCGGTTCTATTTCAAAGAAGACGCATCGGCGGACGTGGACATGTCGCCGGCGCACGCGGCTTCGCCGAAAATGCGGAAGTTCGAGCAAAAGGACGTCATCGGAGGCGGCGCATACGGCATGGTGCTGAAGTGCTGGGACGACGTGCACCGCCACGAGGTCGCCATCAAGAAGATCGACTGGTCCACCATAGAACGGGAGATCCGGAGGGTCATCAGAGAGGTTCGCATCCTCCGCCACCTGCAGCACCCGAACCTGATCAGGCTCGTCGGCCTCTACGCCCAGGAAACGACGGTGGGGAAGGATTCCCAGGACAATCAGTCGTCGTCCAACTCGTACGCGCGACCGTATGCCGTTGCCCCGTACAACCTCTTCATCGTCACCGAACTCATGGACAGTCCCCTCTCGCAGCTGATCCACGAGCATTCGAAGACTTGGCACGAGAGCCGGCATACAAAGGGGCAGTACAAGATAGAGCACGTCATCTGGCTCGTGCACCAGATGCTCCACGGGTTGCACGGGCTGCACTCGGCGAGGATTGTGCACCGAGACATCAAGCCCCACAACATGCTGGTCAACCTGTCCGATACCACCCTTCGGATCTGCGACTTCGGGCTTTCGCGCGCCTCGCAGCCGTCGAACAACGTGTCGCACTACGTTGTGACGAGGTATTACAGGGCCCCGGAAATCGTGTACGGCTCGTCCACCCTCGACCCGTGCATCGACATCTGGGCTGCCGGCTGCGTCGCCGCCGAGCTCCTCATCGGCGAGCCCCTTTTCGCCATCGACTCGACGACCGTCGACGGCAAGTATGCCACCGCCCATTTTCACTGAATTAACGGCGTTCAGGTGACACCACTTTATCTTTAGCCATACTTCAACTCACTTTGTGAAAGCATTGAGTGCTGCAAAGTGCAAGTGCTATGAAGACAGGCGAGCCCCTTTTCGCCATCGACTCGACGGCCGTCGACGGCAAGTATGCCCCCGCCCATCTTCACTGGATTAACGGCGCTTATCACGTGGGCGGCCCTGAAGATTACCCCCTCAGGTGACACCACTTTATCCTTAGCCATACTTCAACTCACTTTGTGAAAGCATTGAGTGCTGCAAAGTGCAAGTGCTATGAAGACAGGCGAGCACTGTTCACGCGGGCTAGTGATACCTTTTCATGACTTCGTCCGTTGGCTTTGGGAGAGTCAACGATGATGAGGGTGAGGTCAAACTGGTCATTTCCTGGTCGGGTTTTGCTCCCTCTCGCGTCGATTGAAAGCAGTGCCCCGTGGCGGTTGGTTACGAGCCACAACCAAAACGTGACCCTCCCTTTGTTTCATTTGACAAAGGAAGCATGCGACGAACAATGAAACCAGAAGGTTGTGATAGCACCGGAACAGGACCGAAAGTCCCCGTCCAAAGGCATCACTGCGTCAAAACTTCCTGCCGCTGCACCACCCGATTAATACGCCGCTCGAACCGTTGAGTGAGGTCAGGCTCATTGCACAAAGAGAGATTGTGCCTGTGCATTCAGCTGTTGCGAGGAAGCCAAACCTCCTCAGAGAGATTTTGCCTGTGCATTCAGCTGTTGCGAGGAAGCCAAACCTCCTCAGAGAGATTGTGCCTGTGCATTCAGCTGTTGCGAGGAAGCCAAACCTCCTCTACACGGCAAGAAAGCATAAGTCTTCGAGCCAAATGCCGGCTGGAAAAGCTGACGATCTCCGCTGCTCCATCCGCCTGCCAGCCGGCGAGCTTAGAGACGCGCCTCCCAGGAGGCCTGTAGGAGTCCTCGAAGCCCGTATCCCCGACAGGGAAGCCACGAAGAATCGAAGCGATCGCGGAAGGCCGCGAACAACACGCCAGACCAACGAATGGAATGTCTGACATCTTCCCCGCCACCGACCCGGAAACAGCCAAAACGGCCCGGGAAGTCCGCACCGCGAAAGCGAGCGGGAACACAACCTGCCTGGAAATGACCAGTTTCGCCTCATCACCGTTGACTCTCCCGACGGACGACGTCATAAAGTAACACTAGCCCGTGAACAGTGCTCGCGGCACTTGCACTTTACACAACTCAATGCTCTATCCGCCTACCCGATGGGTCTCCTCACAGGGCACCGGACCCAAAAGCAGTGTCAGAACCGACTGGTAATGGTAAGCGGGCCATCCCAGCTCCAAATGTTGCCCACTTTAAGTCATGCACCTTAACACACGCGCGCACACACACACACACACACACACACACACACACACACACACACACACACACACACACACACACACACACACACACACACACACACACACACACACACACACACACACACACACACACACACACACACACACACACACACACACACACACACACACACACACACACACACACACACACACACACACACACACACACACACACACACACACACACACACACACACACACACACACACACACACACACACACACACACACACACACACACACACCCTGTGGTTCACAACTGCGCGGGACGCTCCGGAGCAGATAGTGTACGCCGAGAGCAAAGGGAACGAAGAGGCGGACGTACAGCCGGAGACGATAGCAAGGCGAACAACCTTTGACGTACTTGGAGTAATGCTCACGACGAAGCAAGTTGAACCGAGCAAGCCGCTCCGACCGTCAAAGCGGGTGGCGCAGCGAAACGCGATGGCCGAGACAGTGTTGAAGAGAGCGGCCTGCCTCCCGCTACCGGCTAGTGCGCGAGACCTTGCCGTAAGCATGACAGCAGGGGCAAAGAGGTTCTACGGTGCAGCCGTAACGGCGATTGGCAAAGGGGAAGTCGACCGCTTGAGAAGGGGATTTACGGAGGCGGTATGGACGGGGCCGCCACGACGAGCTCAGGAAGCAGTGCTACACATCCTACACCACGGGCACAGGCTGGACCCGGGAGTCGTACCGGCCTACAGGAGAGTCACAACCTGGGCCGAACAGGTCCAAAAGTGGGACTACGCCCGAGCGTTGGCGGAAACAGCATGGGCCCACAACGACGAACTGGCAAGGCTACATGGGCCCTTCGCTTTCCTGAAAGAAGCGCTCAACGTACTCCAGTGGAGGTGGGTGACCCCGACAAGCGTCGCGTACGTGAATGAGGTAGGAGAAGGAGTCGTGCATGATGCAGCGGTCCTGGGTAATTCGCGCCTCCTGCAACATGACTTGAGACATGCCCTGCGTTTGCGGGAAATGGCGCGACTGGCGACAAGGAGGGGAAATGACTATGGAGGCGTCCAGGGCGGAGTCGATTTCGCAGCAACGAGGCACGTTTTGGAAATGCGGAACTCACCACTCACCGCGTACCAGGCCGGTCTGCTGAGATCGGTAATCGCAGGAGCCACGCCGGTCACGGGACGAACAGGACTAAACGCAAGCGAGTGCCCTTACTGTGACACACAGGTCCCGGAGACGGTGGAACACCTGTTTTGGGAATGCCCCGCCTGGGAGACAATACGCTCAAAGTACGGGGAGCTAAGAACCGTGCAACACAGGTGGCCGCCATGCTTACGGTTGTGCGGGGTGGCTCCCGCTTTCCACGACCCGAATCTCTTACCCACCGAACAGGGAAAGAGGCTTCAGCTGCTTGAGAAACTGCACTTTTACTTCGTGGAGGTGCTGTCTGCACGTCAAGGGGCAGATGACATGCTGGACAGGTCTACACGGCACCACCGAACGCTTGAGTATCCGCGACGATGGAAACCAGCAGAACCACACAAACTGGCTGTGCCGGACGTTGCGCCTTCGGCAGTACTCACCCAGTGGAAGTACGGCCCGGAGATGTGGATGGCGTTCACGGATTGGCTGAGGGAATTGAAATGGGCGCCGCCGGGGCACGAACTCGGGGTAAGCTTTGTGGAGTTGGCGGTGGACTTCGAGTTGCGCACCGGACGCCGCCTCCCAACGCTCAAAAGTAGATACTACACGGCGGTGCCACAACACACGAAGAAGGCCACAACAGCACGACAGACTCTGCCAGAAGACGCCGCAGCTAGTTGCGATGTTGCAATCTACTTTGACGGAGGAGCGAGGGCCAACGGGACTGCCTTTGCCGTGGCGGGCGCAGGAGCGGTACTGTACAAGGAGGGCGTCAAGTACGCACAAATAGTGCTCCCGCTGCCAAACGTGCGCAGTAACAACGTGGCCGAGTACGAGGGATTTCTCGCGGGGCTGCAGCTCCTGGAGGATGCTGAAGGAACGGAAGGAGCGCAGTGTGTAATTCGCGGAGACTCGGCGCTGGTAGTCGGGCAAACCACGCGGCAATTGGCGTGTTCAGAAGACTTGAAGCCATTGCTGACGCGAGCGGTGGCAAAAATAGTGGCCCTGCGACAGCGGCTTTCCCTGCGGGTAGAACACGTGAAGCGCGAGCAAAACACCGATGCGGATGCTCTGAGCAACGCGGCAATGGACCTCGTGCAAGGCCAACGACCAACGCGGGAGCAGCAGGAAGCGGAGCTGCAGTCCTTCCGTGCCTCCGCACTCGGAAAAGCGATGAGCCTAATTGAGTTAGGCTCAGCATTCAAGAAGGTAACTGGACGACAGTGGTTCAGTGGCCACGAAGCAACAACAACGATCTTAACTGCCGTCGGAGGATCAGTTGTAAGGGGAGCGTCGCGGCGGGCGCAACTTTCGGATGAGACGGACGAGGTGATCCTAGGCATACGGGAACATGTGCAGAAGATGGGCACAGCGCAGGCGGAGACCAACTTGTACCCGCAGCACCTGACGTGGGCGGCAACCTATCTGCCGGAGAAAGCCTACCCTGCAGGATGGGAACAAGGAAAGACTAACTGGAAACAGAGAGTGGAGATGGTAGAGAGAGTAACAGGCGCTGGACCTCGCAGAGGGTCACCACCCAAGAAGGCACCGGAAGACGCGGTGAACACATCCCGCCCTGGAGAAATATGTGTGCAACACCGGAAACCACGCTGCAAGGACTGTACAAAGAAGCGTTTGCCGGCGGAAACCTGTTGCCGGTTCAAACAGCACCACCGTGAGGGGGACGGCCTGCGACCACGAATGCTCTTCTGCCCTGCCCACAGATTGGGACGCTGCGGTGATTGCACAGCGGGCGGCCTGGAGATCGTGCATTGCTGCCAAAGGCATCACCCACAGAAAAACACAGACCCCCACGCACAGCCTGGGGGAGCATCTGCAGTAACGTGAAACCGGAAGAAGCGTGGACGTCTCTCGTACAGGAAGGCACCACGTTAAAACGGGTCCGCAACACACACACACACACACACACACACACACACACACACACACACACACACACACACACACACACACACACACACACACACACACACACACACACACACACACACACACACACACACACACACACACACACACACACACACACACACACACACACACCTTCAACTCAGGTTCCACGGGGGCAACGCATCGAAGGCCCTTCTGCGTCTCCTCAACCGCTTGGGCAAGCCTTGCCCCGAAGACATTCGAGCGGTGCCTCACGACAACGTGCGACAGTACCTATCGAAAGTGACAGCGACCCATCTTCAGAAGTCGAGCATCGACCGGGATCTCGTTCCGTTCATACGAAAAAACGTATGTGGTCAACTTCCATTAGCAAACATGTGGCTGCAATGAGAGCGACTGACGATTTCCGAAAATTTTCTAGTCTCGTGAGGTCCACATTTCAAAGGCATGGATTTCTCGATGAATTGTGTGGTGGTGCATGGCCGCTCCTGGTTGGTGGAGTGATTTGTCAGGTTGATTCCGTTAACGAACGAGATCTCGACCCTTAAATAGGTGGGCGTGTCGTTGTAGGGGGTGTCTTTTGGCATCGGCGGCTTGCTGCTTACCCGAGACGCGCACTACTTCTTAAGGGGACTGCGCGCGACTTATAGCGCGCGGAAGAGCGAGCCAATAGCAGGTCTGTGATGCTCCTAAATGTCCTAGGCTGCACGCGCACTACACTGACGCATTAAACGAGTTTGAGAGCCTTCCGGCTACCTATCTTGAAGAGGATGGGAAATCTTTTGAACTTGCGTCGTGATGAGGATCGATGATTGCAATTATTCTCCTTGAATGAGGAATGCCTAGTAGGCGCAAGTCATCAGCTTGCACTGATTACGTCCCTGCCATTTGTACACACCGCCCGTCGTTGCTACCGATTGGCTGTGGGATAGAGCTTGGGAGAGGGAAGCTCGTTCTTGGCAACAAGTTCAGCGCCCGAATCCAAGCAATGTTTCTCAGCTAGAGGAAGCAAAAGTCGTAACAAGGTTGCTGTAGGTGAACCTGCAGCAGGATCATTACCAAAGATTTCAATTCTGAATGGAATGAGGAAACGACTTTCAAACAGATTGGAAACCGAGGATTCAAACATGGTCATGAAGGAAATCGAAAATCCCGAGCAATCGGAAAGGCAAAACAACTGTTCCCCTCGGCTCAACTGCGGTTGATCGAGGGTGACATCAATTGCACTTATCGGTGGATGTCTTGGCTCTGGGAACGATGAAGACCGCGGCCAGACGCGATAGTCAATGGGAATTGCAGAAGCATGAGACTCATCAGGTCGTCGAACGCATTAGCGGGCTGGGTTCGCCCATGCCCATCAGCAGTTGAGTGTCGCTTGAAAATCTAATCTCTCAGACTGCGTTCGACTCTTGATTCGATGGTGATTGGCTTGCTGATTATTGTTGATCGAGTTGAATCGGTTTGAATCGAGAATGTGGCGGTGCAAAGATCATTCAACCCGATCGATGCTCTGTTTGAAATCCTGGGTCCGAGAACGAGCATCGCATATCTTCTGGAGTTGAATCGCAAGGTTTGATGAAATTGGATGGTGTTCGATCAATGGATCTTCAATGAGAGCGACTGACGATTTCCAAAAATCGTCTAGTCTCGTGAGGTTCACACTTCAAAGGCATGGATTGATTTTTGGAAAAACAGGTCGTTCGAATGAAACTCTCACCGACCTCAGCTGTTGAAGATCTACGCGCTAAACTTAAGCATATCACTCAGCGCAGGAAAAGAAAGCAACAGCGATGCTCCTAGTAACGGCGAGTGAACAGGGCAGAGCCCAAGCCTGAACCGGTGTTCTACGGATATCCGGAATGTGGCGCAAGCTGCTTGGGCACAACTGGCGTCGAGGTAAGTCTCCTGGAATGGGGTATCCACAGAGGGTGAGAGTCCCGTATTTCCTCGACGAGCCATGTTGGTTAACTCCTTGTTAGCACGAGTCGCTCAGTTTGGGAATACAGGCTTGTTGCTTATTCCGACGAGAGGGGGAGAACAATACACAACTACGAAGTGGGTCTTTTTCGTTGAACGCTTTCGCGAAGCAGGCGCTTGCAGGAATCTGCTAGGCTTGACGAGCCGCTGTTCTTCGGGGGAAATGTGTTCTGTTTTGGTTAGGCGAGTAAACCCGCACAATGTCCAAAGTATCGTATGGGGTACCCATCATACTGAGTTGCTGTTCGGGGTTCTTCATTCCACAATAGAATTCCGCATTCCTTTCCATTGCGTACGAAAGTCGCAGGGCTGCAATGTCCAACTGCAATGCCCAGCTAGTGAGGATAGCCGACAGAGATTCCTGAGATTCCTGACGTATCTCTCGAAAGCTGCTGGTCATCCGGAGACCTTGGAACCCGGAATCTCAAGCTAACTTTATGTCGACAAGCGAGCGTTCATAACAAAGATCACCCCGGAGACTTTAAAATCCCGGAACCCCATGCGAACATCTTCGAGCGTTCACTCCGCACCACGACACACAGCTGCGCTTGCCCATGGCGGACGACGTCCACGACAAGCTGGAGCAGACCCTCGCCTTGATCGACGACATGATGCAGTTCAACCCGGCGAAGCGGCCGACGGCGCTCGCGCTGCTCAACTACGACGTTTTCTCGCGGTTCATGCGGCCGGACTGCGTCTTCTCGTGCCCCGTGTTCGACCAGCCCGACCCGACGGAGGCCGACGACTTCGCTGCCAGCGGCCCGAAGCTGCTGCTCGACGAGTGTCAGATCCCGGTCGATTACCCGAGCTGGGAGGGCGACGATGACTCGGAGCTGATGCCCGACGAGACCGAGGAGATCATCGACTTTTTGAAGCTGACGGCGTCGGGGCAGAGCCCGACCAGAGACGTCTGGGAGGCGCTGCTGACCGACGACGTCTCGAGGCAGGCGTTGGCGCAGGCCCTGACGCAGCTGGGCATCGAGCCGGAGCTGTCGGTTCTGCTGCAGCTGTCGGCCGACGACTTGTTGAACGTGGCGCGTCTCGTGGCGACGATCATGCAGAACACGGCGATGGACTTCTTGAACAACCTGCCGCCAGAGGCCAGCTCGCTTGTGCCCGCCCCTGTGACGCTGGCTAACGTGGCGGACATGCAGGCTTGCATCTACGCGCGCCTGCAGTGCATGCCGAACTTGGACCCTCAGGTCGCTGAAGATATCCGCGGGAACATCGACTTCCTCCACGAGTCCGTTTCGGTGATGTACAACATGACCGCGTTCAACCAAGGACAGCAACCCCCAGCACCTGCGGCCCAGCCGTCTGCAGCCACGATGGCCGCTGTCCCCAAGCCTCCGCCAGCACAGGTGACGGGGGAGATCGACTGGGCTGCCGTCGACACCGACGACGACTCGGAAGGCGGGAGCTTCATCGACATCGACAAGTGATGAGGCGCTTTCCCTGGCTCCCGCGCGTGTGAGCCTTTCTTCACCCCCCTCCCCCCCCACCCTTGCCGGGAGCAGTCGCGCCTGACAAACCAGACACACGCTGCTGCCTCGGCTGCAGACCCATGAGGCTCCGCGCTGGTGATGGTCCGCCTTATGTTCCCGTGACTTAACGGACCGAAAACACGGCGCAGATGGCATCAGTGCGGTGGCGAACACGTGCACACGTACCGATTCCACGCACATTCTTGCAAACCCCCCGCGCCGCCGTGGGACAGTTGTCGGCACGGCTTCTCGAGGCGTTTCCGCACTTGCCGCGCTTGGTGTGGTGCAGAAAGAAAAATAATAGACGTGTGCTTGTTTGTACGTGCCCGGGGGGAGGATTGGCCTGTCAGTGAGTGAATATGATCGTAGGCAAATCTTCTCCCAAACACGCTGCCGGCGTTCGCTGTTCGTGTTTACAATGCAGTGTTGCGACGAAAAGAAGCCGGTGGTGCAAGCGTGGCCAACTGCGTCGTTTGTGCATCGAAGGCGCAAAACCCCAGACCGCTATACGGTGGAACATCCTGGGACACCCCCTGGAACATTTTCTGGGAGCATCCTCGGAACATGCGAGCACTCTTGGGACCATCCCCGTCGGAGCATCCCAGGATCATCACCTGGGAATGTCCTGGGAACATCCTGGGACACCCCCTGGAACATTTTCTGGGAGCATCCTCGGAACATGTGAGCACTCTTGGGACCATCCCCGTGGGAGATCCCAGGATCATCACCTGGGAATGTCCTGGGAACATCCTGGGACACCCCCTGGAACACTTTCTGGGAGCATCCTCGGAACATGCGAGCACTCTTGGGACCATCCCCGTGGGAGATCCCAGGATCATCACCTGGGAATGTCCTGGGAACATCCTGATAACATGCTGCCAGCTTCCATGCCCCGCGGGGGCGATGGCATCCAAAGGGGGTCTTTCAGATCCACCTGCAGTACAGATCTCTACTCCTAGCCCCGCTATTCCTTACGAAGTTCTGCGGAATAGTTTGACCAGACCTCTTGAGTTTGTGCTGCTCACGATCGCGGGAGTCGGAAAACCTTAACGTAACCTAAAGCAGGACCGACCCCCTCCCCGTTTCGTCGAGAAAAAGCGAAGAATAAAAAGCTCCCTCTTTTCTTTCTATCTGTTTTGTCCAGTGCGACTCAACACTATTCCTAGCTCCATGCAATGTGTGAAAACAACGGAGCCGCTCCGAGTACGGCCTTACAATTGAAACCTGCAAGCACGTCCAGGACTTTGGGTTCAGGGTAGTGCGGTCAACGAAAAACTCTAGTTTTCGTGCATCATAGATGGCGGTATATAACGTTATTGGCCGCTACGACGTTACATCACGTTACATACCGGCCATGTATGGTACATGTGGTATTAAATTATGCACCTGCTGTATACGAAACCTCGAGGAGGCCGCCAGATGCAAAATCTCAGAAGGAGAGCAGCCCACACAAAACACAGATAAATCTGAGTTTGGTGGCGGGCGCAAGCGTTCAACAAAACAGACTCACTTTGTAGTTGTATTGTTTCTCCCCCGTTCTAGCCTCCGTCAGAACAGAATTTCCACAGAGCACTTTCGCTCTGGTTTATTTTCTTGAAACAGCACCTGCTTCGGTGGCAGGAGAGTACTTGTGACAGGTGCAACGTGCGAGCGGGAAACCTGTTCAAGTTTACGGAAAAGTATCTCCTCCCCCTACCTTGCCCACAAGTAAGGGTACGCGGGGAAGTCCATCCTCAGAAGCTGGAGTTAAAGAGGGTGTGCTCGAGCGACACCCGAAAAGCGGGTGTGCTTCAACCAAACCACGTGTAAATCCACACCCGAGAAGCGGGTGTGACACCCGCTTTCTTAACTCCAGCTTCTGAGGTGGAGTCCACTGTGAAATCGATGAGCCTTTTAGGAAGGTATCGAAGGCCATTCAGGAAGGGCAGTTTATCGGGCGGCTAGCAGTATGCTTGTTGTTGTTGTTGTTGGTATCGCATCTCAAAGTTGGGTGTACGAAAGGGTGCACGTTCAGTTGTCGACACGTCGTGCCCGGTGTGTGTGGGCTTGTGGGAGGTGATTTTGTCTTGCTTTTGCATTCTGCAGCCGTTATTTCAGCCTAAACGAGCATCCGACCAGTTGTTTTGGATTTCCCGAGCATTTTAGGACCACCCGAGTGGTAGTTTTCTAGTTTTGGGCTGCTGGGGGCCCCCTTTTTTTTCGGCAAAACAGGGGTCTCCGATTTCCGGTTCGCCTGCCGCGCCTTGTTACGTGTTGCTGTTATACGCGCTCTCCATGGCAAATGCAAGCACGTCACTTGTTTGCTTTTACTTTGCTCTGCTTCGCGGTTGGTATTCGCGTTTTCTTCTTAAAAAAAGCACCTTTTAGCAGGGGACTTTAGCACTTTGTCTGACCGAAGCAAAAAAGCCGGTTTCAGCCAAAACCCCGGTTTTGGGCCTGTGGGTGTCTGAGTGCCTGGAACTGTCGCCCCGCGCACGCAAACAAGGGAACGGAGGGGGGTGGTGAGATATAGGTTTGCGGTGGCGGCGTGCACGTCTATCAAACTACGGAGATGGTGGGTGCCAAGCTTCGAATAGCAGTGACACACCGTGTCGCGCCACATGACTGCAGTACTGTACAGTACAGGTACAGTACTGCAGGGGCCACTTGAAAGACAAGAAGAAGACAACGACGCATTCTGGCCCTTCGCTACATCGATGAACTGGTCTGCTCGGCGCCGCGGTGCCATGTCAAAGCCTGCGCAGAACACTGCATCAATTGTCATTTTCCGCTGACAGCCCATAATCCGCTGTACCCCACACTGAGATGCCACCTTTGCGAAAGGTACACCTCATCCGAATGCTGTCACGGCTTGACAGTTTCTGCTGCCGCCGCACTTGAATCGTTTGAAATGCAAACACTGCTCCGTTCCATCCCGTATCTGCGGGGGTGAGATGACAACTACTACTACTACTACTTATGAACCGAAACCGGAAAAACCCGGTTTCTGAAACCGGGAAACCGGGTTTCTAAAGTCCCCTGCCTTTTAGGAAATACTCGAGGAGGCCGCCGGGTGCAAAGTCGCGGGGAAGGACAGAAATGTGCTGCTGGGTGCAGCACACTTTTCGCACTGGGATTATTGCTGGGGCACAAAGACCCATTCTGAAGTTACATGGGTTCTCCCTGCCGGGTGGCCTCTGCGAGTCATCCTGTGCAAAGCGAACGGGGTTACTCAATGCGCAAAAATGAATAGGCGTGTGTTTGTTTGTAGGTGCCGGGGGAGGATTAGCCTGCTAGTGATTGATAGTGAGTGAACATGATCGTTAGGCTAATCTTCTCCCAAACACGCTGCCAGCGTTCTCTTTCGTGTTTACAAAGCATTGTTACTACGAAAAGAAAAATCAAGATGTAGCCGTGTTCTGCTTTCTCGGGAAAGCAAGCGAATATGCGTGTGGTACTGGTTAGCACCAGTGACCCTCCGCCAATGCAGCAAGAGGGCGATCGGGGTGGAACTTCTCGGCACCCATGACTCCCCACCACCGTGACGGATTCGCCTGTGCTCTAGTAGCACGGGTGGTCCTGGCTGCGACGAGCTACGAGCAGCCACCTGACAAACCAGACTCACACCGCTGTCCTGTCTGCAGACACTCAGGTTCCGTGCTGATGATGGTCCGCCTTATGTGTCCGTGGCTTAAAAAACCGAAACACGGCGCAGATGGGACCAGTGCGGTGTTGAGCACGTGCCCATCCCAAGCACGCTCTTGCAATCCCCACCACCGAAGCACGAGCCTTGGCAATTGCTTTGCTTGCGATCCATGATCTCTCCCGATTTCTCTTCTCGCATCCCGCCTCGCCACCATCTCAGCTTCTCCTTTCGAGCCGTCTCGCCTACCCCCGAAGAGTATGTTGCGCCGTCACGAAAAACTCTTGACTCGTTTCCTTTCGTATCAGCGGTACCGTTTGGCACGTTAAACAGCTGCTTCGCAGCTGGATGCGAGCGTTTGGCGACAGTTGGCTCGTCACATCTTTCCGAACGAAACGTGCTTGTGTGAGAGGGGGGCTTTGAGACAACTAGCAAGGATGCAGCACAGCCCGATCCTGATTTACTGGAAAGGAATTCGAGGCCAAGTACACTCGTTGGGACCCGAAAGATGGTGATCCTATCGCAAGATCGTTAGTGCAACGCCCTGGGAGCCTTGTAAAGGGGGGGTCCAGGGAATAGCCCATTTTCCAACATCACCCTCAGAATCTTATTTACACGACTGGAGGGAGTTTCTGCTCTTCGTGTTGTCTGACGAGAACTGCCTAGAAGAGTTTCTGCTCTTCGTATTGTCTGACGAGAACTGCCTAGAAGAAAGGGAGAAGTAAGAACACGTCTTTGTAACTGATAGCACTAGCGCAAGGGAATGTTGAGTGACTGCCTTAAGGGCAGACTATTTTTATTTTTTGATCCGCGTCCCCCGACCCTTGAAAATCCCGGACGCGGATCAAAAAAAAAAAAATAGTCTGCCCTAACCCGGGGAAACGAGCTTGGGCGAGGTCACCTTCCATCCACCGGAAAACTTGAATTTTTCTTTGAACCAACCACACCCTGAAGGCTGTGTGAAGTTCTCTAATCGACTTTTCGTGGTGCATCAACTCCCTCAGTGACACTGTGAGAGGGGGATGGGGGGCGTGCGGGATGTGCGGGTGCCCTTCACGTCGGTGCTGGACCGGTTTGTGGTCGTCGACGGCGCGACCGTCAAGGAAGGCGCCGCGCTGTTCGTCGTCAGCGCGATGAAGATGGAGACCACCGTCCGCTCTCCTTGCGCCGGCGTCGTGCGCCTCGAGCCGCGCACTCCGAAAAAGGTGTACCCGGCCCGGACCCTCGCCGCGACCGTCACGCCGGCGCCCGCCGCCGCCACGGACGAAGCGTGGCAGCCGGAAGCCGAGCAGGTGGCACCGCCTCGCAGGTGGGCCGCCGAAGTGGCCCGGCTGCGGGCGAGGCAAGCCGAGGCGCGCGGGCTGGGCGGCGGGAAGAGGGTCGAGCGGCAGCGGAAGGCCGGGAAGATGACGGCGAGGGGGCGGGTTTCGCTGTGGTGCGACACGGACGGGGCCGGTGCAAGCTGCGGGTCCGCGTCGACGGAGACGTGGCGGGAAGTCGGCAGCTTGGCGGGCACAGACACCAGCGATTTCGGGGAACCTACCGCGTTCACGCCCAACGAAGAGATTGGCGGGCTCGCTCGGTTGAAGGGGTCCCCGGCGAAGCCGTGCGTGCTGCTAATCGACGACTTCACCGTGCGCGGCTCGCACAGCGCCGGCGACCTCGCAACCGGCAGGAAACGGGCTCTCGTGGAGCACCTGGCCGTGCAGCTTTCGCTGCCGCTGATCAAGCTGCTCGACGGCGCCTCCGGCGGCGGCACCGTCACCGCCGGTTTGCGGCTGGGGGCCTCGTACGTGCCGAGCCTCGACGTGCGCAACACCGTGCTGTTGCTGCAACGCGGGATCCCCGTCGTCTCGTGCCTCTGCGGGCCTGTCGTCGGCGTCGGCGCGCTGCGCGGGTGCCTCTCCCACCTGTGCATCGGCATCCGCGGGCTCTCCCAGCTCTTTGCCGCCGGGCCGCCGGTGGTTGCCGGAGCATCAGGGATACCCCCCCCGGCAAAAGAAGACCTCGGTGGCATGGACGGCGTTGCCGGCCCCTCCGGCGCCGTCGATGTCGTCGTCGACACCGAAGCGCAAGCCCGCGACGCGGCCGACACCTTCCTCGACCTCGTCTGGTACCAGCGCCGCCGCCCGTGGGCGGGTGGGGCGCCTGACGGGGCGGCGCTGCTGGGCGCGGTGCCGGAAGGCGACAGCCAGGCGTTCGACATGCGGGCGGCGGTGCTCGCGCACGTGTTCGACGAGGCGACGTTTTTCGAGGTCGGGCGGCTCTGGGGCACAGCCGCGATCACGGGGATAGCCCGCGTCGGCGGCCGCGCGGTGGGAGTGCTCTCCTGCGACAGCCAAGACGGGAAGGGCGGCACGTGGGCCGCTGACGAGTGCCGGAAGGCGATGCGGCTGGTGAAACTGTGCGAGGCGTTTCACCTGCCGATGGTCAACCTCATCGACCTTCCCGGGCTCGCCGTCGGCGTCGAGGCGGAGCGGGCTGGGAGCATCCGGGCGGGGGCTGAGCTCACGCAGTGTCTCTACGCTTCGACGGTCAAGTCGCTCCCGATTGTCGTCCGGCGGTGCTTCGGGGTTGGAGGGGCCCTCGGCGTCGATCCGGCTGGCTTCAGGCTGGCGTGGCCGAGTGCACAGTGGGGGTCGCTGCCGAGCGCCGGCGGCGTCGAGGCCGCCGCGAAGGGCAACCCGGCGGCGGCGGCCGCCATCCGCGTCCGCACGCAGCAGCTGCCCGACCCGCTGCAGACCGCGCGGCGGTTCTCGATCGACGAGGTCATCGACCCGAGGGAGACGCGCGCGTGGATCTCGACGTGGTTGGGCGCTCTCGACCAGCCCTCGCAACCACCCAATGCTAAGTTGTAGCTATAAAGACACTCAAGCGCTGTATACGTTGGAAGCGGTAAAGTATAAGCGCGATGAAGACACTGAAACACACTGTCGATATACGTCGAGCATTCGGGCAGAAGGTAGTGTAAGCGCCACGGAGACACTCTAGCACTGCATACGTTCGAAGCGGTAAAGTGCAAGCGGCACAGCCGCGATACGGGGTTTGCTCGGTTGGCGGCCGCGCGGTGGAGGTGCTCCCTTGCGACAGCCAAGACGGGAAAGGCGGGACGTGGGCCAGTGCCGGAAGGCGATGCGGCTGGTGAAACTGTGCGAGGCGTTTCACGTGCCGATGGTCAACCTCATCGACCTTTTACAGTCTCACTGCGGGAATGCTGCGGCGCAGTCGTCGCGGCACCCAAGAACCAGGTGGTTGGGGGGGGGGGGGTGTCGTTGGACGGGAAGAAAAACCCCGGGCGAGCCAGTAGTCATATGCTTGTTTCAAGGATTAAGCCATGCAAGTCTCAGAGTAAATGGATTAACAGTGGGTCTGCAGACGGCTCATTAAATCGGTGGCAATCTACGCGGGGAAGGTGCCTTTTGGGCCCAGTTGGATAACAATGGTAACTCCATTGCTAATACATGTCCGAAGAATCCAACTCGATTCAACCCCGTGGCCTTAAAACCGCGGGGTCGAGGTGGATACAATTGACCGAGATAAGAACCAACGCTAGCAATAGCAGCGGTGTGTGGATGAAACAGGTCAATCGAGTGATAGCACACGACTTCAAGTCGGTGCAAGCCCGCAAGAGCTTCTGCCCTATCAGCTTTTGACGGTAGTGTAGTGGACTACCGTGGCTGTAACGGGTAACGGGGAATTAGGGTTCGATTCCGGAGAGGGAGCCTGAGAAACGGCTACCACATCTAAGGATGGCAGCAGGTACGCAAATTGCCCAATAGCAACACTGCTGAGGCAGCGAAGAGAAATAGCCGGTCCAAGGCATCACGGGCAGGACTGCCCGTGATGCAGCATAGACGCAGGTAAAGCCACCGATAGCTACACGCCATGGACCAAATGCACTCCGAACAAAACCCTTCGATCGACAAGGTTATCGACCACACGAACTTCGCCAGCTGGGAAGCGAGCAACGAGGGCGTGGCATCTGTCCGCAACGAGCGACGGTTCTTGCTTAAAAATCCCTGCATTCTCCTCTCTGCGTTCGATACAGCCGCATGCGAAGCCACCGACGACAACCCGGACGCGCCTCGAACAAGACCTTTGATCGAAAAGATTATTGACCACACGACTCCATCCCTACACGCCCGAGACAGGTGGTCGTTGAACCCCGCGGAGTTACAGTCTAGTTCTGCCTTCTTTCAATGGTAACCAACGAGTTTGTCGTCACCGAAAAGAAAAATGACTATTGTCGTATCGTGTTAAAACTAGCTCAAGCTGTTCTAGCTTTGAAGTTATTCAGGTCGTTTTGATCGCGGCTCCGCCGAACTTAGCTGTTTTGTAGCTTTTTGAGCTCGTATTTCAAGGCGTCTTGATCGCGTCTTCCTCCGAGCTATGCTGTTTTGGTCGGTTATCGCGTGCGCAATGCACGTTTCCTTCGAAGTTTTGCCTCGTGAAGAAGCCGAATCCTCTTCGGCTCTCCCGCTGCTAGCAACGCGCGAAAATACTCGAGGGGCTGCCTTGTGCTTACTTCGAAGGAGGCTAGAGGGGGAGAAACAATACAACTACAAAGTGGGTCTTTTTCGGTGAACGCTTACGCCCGCCACTGAACCCAGATTCACCTGTGTTTCGTCAGCACATTTACCTCCTTTGGTCTTTTGCAGCTGGCAGCCTCCTCAAGTATTTCCGCAGGTGCTTATACAAAAAATACTCGACGTAGCTGCTTCGACTCCGAATGGAAGGGGGGAAATATAGAGGTAAGGGGCAAATACAATACAAACACAATCTGATTTGTTCTTCGCTTACACCACCGTGTGTTGTTTTCTCACTCAGGACTTTTGACCTGTTGTGTTTGTGTGATTCGTCGTGTAGGGGTAGACCCGCATGACCTCACGTCCGTTCAACACGTGGTTCGGTAGTTACAGCACTTTGGATCCCTTCTGTTCTTTGTCGGGCAGCATCGTCGAGCATTTCCTTTCAAGCTGGCGCTTATGTAAAAAAACAGCGGGATGACGACCAACCTTGCTGATCCCCTCCCTTGTTTCCAGACTCCGACCGCACTTTCCAGGATCTTACACTGTCATTCGGAAGCTTAAAAAGGCTTCTAGAGGCAAGAAAAGTAAATGACATGAAGAAAAAGCTAACCCACACAACTTCAATTTCCGCCGGCAAGAAGCTGCCAAAGGAATCAAGCGCCTTTCTGGCGGACACGTGCTGTCGTCGGGGATGAAAGAAATACACGAGGGACTGCCTTGTGCTCATTTCGAAGGAGGCTAGAGGGGGAGAAAATAATACAACTACAAAGTGGGTCTTTTTTGTTGAACGCGTACGCCCGCCACTAAACCCAGCTTTACCTGTGTTTCGTGTGGGCTACAGCATATTTACCTCCTTTGATCTATCGCAACTGGCAGTCTCCTCAAGCATTTCCTACAAAGCAGGTGCTTATACAAAAAAACAACGTTTTTTTTGCTGTCGATTCCCGGCTGTATTCCGCACTGCACGAGCTGCGGCGATGATTGACCCCCTCTCCGTTCCCTTTCCCCCACATGCTCGTTGCAGCGCGATAGCCACATATTGGTATGTACAACTCAGAGTGAAATAGCCGCGACGATTGTCTTCGACGCCTGCTACTAAGTCAACGATTCGCACCGAAGAAAAAGAAGAAAATAAAAAGGCACTACAGTTTGCAGAGCTTGAGTCGGAGGCAGCAGTACCACAACCCCGTCCGCTCTGGCCTGTGGCTGACCGTCTCGACGAGCTTGTGTTCAGCGCAAGCCCCAAGGTGCGCCACGCCTTGCTTTAGTTTGGGAAATCGGTAGCCACTTGACCCGTAGGCCTGTGGCTCTGCAGTACCGCCGAGCACGTGAAGCTTGGCCCCCGTGTAGCAGGCTTTCCCTGGTACCTAAGTGTCCTATCTGTTCTCATCAGATTTTGCACCGAAAAAAAACAGCACCCCTCTTCCCGGGACACAGGCACTCGAAACAGAAAAAAACACGACACGGGTGGCAACTGCGCGAAGAGCTGTGCGGAGGGGCCCAGCTCGCCGCCCATGGAGGTGAAATGGTGGCCCCACGTGAGCACAGGCACGGTGACGTGGAACACCTCGCAGAAGGAGAAGCAGTGGAGCGACTCGGAGCCTGTGCGGCTGAAGGTCGTGTGCAGGGACGCGACCTGGGTGCGTGAGGCGACCATGGCGCAGGGCGATCGAGGCGTCACCTTCGGCGGCCTCGAACCCGGGACCACCTACTCCTTGACGGTGGAGTGCGGTGACCGCGTCGCGGGGATGCGGGTGAAGACAATGGACGGCCGCTCGACGAGGCCAACGTGGCTGCTGCCGTATTCCACGGCCCGCCGGGGCGACCTGATGTGGGTCCGGAAAGCCCCCGGCGACCACTTGAGATCCACTGGCAAGGTGGCGGAGGATGAGGAGTTCATGGACCTCCTCATACACGACGCTCTTTTCGCACTTCCTGATGGCAACACGTTCACGTGCATCCCGAACCCGTTATCTCGTTTCGCGATCGACCTGACCAAAAAGATCAACTGGCAGCGGAGCCGGCGCATGCGGAACGCGGAGCTCGCGAAGTACCGCCTGACCGTCGACTGCACCTTCAGAGCCTCGCTCGCGCTCGCCGGGCAGCTGCACGGCAAAATGGAGGCGTCGAAGCACGGCTCAACAGACTTCGCATCCGCCACGTGGGTTACGCCAGAGCTAGTGGACACCCTCACCCGGTCTCACGCGAAGGGGGAGCACGACGGGATTGTGCACCATTCCTTCGAACTCTGGGCCGGAGACACGCTGGCTGCGGTCTCCCTCGGCTGCGGAGTCGGCGAGGTGTATTACGACTACACCCACGGCGCAGTCATCAGGGACCACAGGCGGCTGGGCACGATGCTCACGAAGGTGGTCGGGCACCTCATTACGCAGGCCGGGTACAAGTTCTGGTACTGGGGCGCGCGGGTCCCCGAAACGGCGTACATGGGCGATTACCTCGTCCACTACGGAGCCGCAGAGTACTCGCGCGACGACTTCTTCGCCGTGTGGGACCCACTGGTCGCAAAACCGTTGCCTTCTCCCGGGATCGAACGAGTTCTCGCAGAAGGTCGCTCGCTGGTCAAAATGAAGCCGAATCCTGGGGACGCTGGGTGTCCCCTGTAGTCCCCTTGCACCTGGCTTCTCGACAACCCCGGCAGCAGCCAGAAGCGTCAGCGGACAGGTTCTGGGGATCTGTACGGCTTTTGCAGCGAAATGAAAAAGGAGGGAGAACTCCAAATGACTACTTTGACGCAGTCCCCGGCTGCGTCCACCCGGCGCGCGAACCGACGCAAACGCGAAGAAACGAGCGAGGAGGCATCCGACGATGGCTCCAGCCGGGAGGCCACAACGACGACCCTTCCCCGCGGCGGCGGAACAAACGCGTTCCGTCTGCTGTAAGGTAGACACGGTGTGTGCATAGTGCGTTGCTCAGGGTAGTTGAAGGCCTGACAATCACACTAATGCAACAAATTCGGCGACGTCGCGAGGACGCACGGAAGGACCCGCGGCACAGCACCAGTCCATTCCCCACGCGGGGGGGGATGGCCGTGGAACCCTCCCCCGCCTCGGACGGCATTCCGGCGCTTTCGAAGCACCCGCGGGAGAGAAGCACCAAGCGCGCCCCATACCTTATAGCCCTAGAGGGTGCTATGTGTGTGGGGTGGTATTCTACGTGGTAGCTACCGGATGAGTACTCATCCCGAGGTCCTCAGATGCATGGTATCGTGGTAGTATACATACTACCTAAGTACCCTGTAGTACCCTGAGGGGTACCCCAGTAAGAGCCGGAACCGACATCTCTCCCACCTTGCCACCGTGACCCCGCGGTGTCCAAAGTACCCGTCGTAAGTAGTCGTAAATTTGTTGCATTAGTGTGTGTGGGCCTTTTAAGCGTGGATGATGCCTCTCGCGCTGCTCCCCTTGAGGTTCCTGGCTCATGCCAAAGCGCCACCGCCCGGGTTACGGGGTTGCGGCATCAGGCGTGGGCCAGGGCCAGGGAGGCTGTTCGGAGGGGTCACCACCCACCGTTCGCGGGCTTCGTCGCGGTGGGAGATTCACAAGATGATCGTGAAGACGACGGTCAAGCTCGTGGTGTTTGTTTCAGGGGTCGTTGAGCAACAGCTTCTCGTTTGCGAAAAATGGAATGAACCCTCGGCGATGAATTCCTCATGGTGGTGCTAGTCCGTTCTTCTGCTGCCTGCCCTTTGGTGCGACGGCGAACCAAGCCGGATTCTTCTCCGGAGGCCTTCCTGTAAGGTTCGTAGCGGTGACGCCACGTTGCTGCTCCTTGTTTTACGGGGCTTCGCTTGTTCGCGCTTGAGCTCAACTGTGTCTCCAAACCGTTTCAGCACCTCGCTGTCGCTGATCCCCCATGAATGTTAGCGCATCCACGGTCGACACGTCTCGAGATGAAGAAAACGAAGTCCTCGTATCTGATCCCAGCTGCATAGGTGCCGCGAGGTTGTGTGGGATGCTGCCAGGCAGAATTCCAACCACCATGCCGATAAGACAATTGATCCCTCTGCGACTTTAGTACGTACTAGCAACAAGAGTTTTGGCGTCGTGTACCGTTCGCTCACGCTGATGCACGTGGCAACGTGCGCGACTTAGGCTTGAAGAAAAAGGTGTAAGTGTAGCCAATGACCTTCTCTACAGGATCGATCGATTCGAGCGAGAATACACGGCGAATGCTCCGCGGTCACCAGTGCAGATTCCTGCACCGGACTCCCGGGTCGGGCATTCCGCCAAGCAAAAAACATCCCGTGACGCGTCAAGACGGGCTCGCCAGCCAGCCAGAACGGCCCCGGCTGTGTCTACATCGACGCCGTCCCTCGGAAACGGGGCTGCGGCCCGCACCGCGCCTCAGACGGAACGTCCTACGCCCGCCTTAGAAATACATGGCAGTAGAGAGGCGACCGGAAACTCCTCGGAGAGATGGTCCCTGCTTTCCAACTCGTCTCTCTCTCTCTCTTTTTGTTGTTTGTTTCTGGGGTCGTCCAGCAACAGCTTCTTGTTTGCCAAAAGCGGAATGAACCCTTGGCGATGAATCCCTCGAGTTTTTGCATCGTGTACCGTTCGCTCACGCTGATGCGCGTGACAACGTGCGCGACTTAGGCTTCAAGAAAAAGGTATGGTATGTAGCCATGTGCAGGGAGTGACCTTCTTCACAAGATCGGGTGTGAACGCTGTATGAGCGCGTTGAACTATAGCATTCGCCCAGGCCACCGTTCCAGACTCCTTCGTTGAGAACAAGGTCGCCCGCGCAAACTGTCTCACGGAAGCGGCATCCGGTGTGTCGGTTCGAAGGGCGCGTGGCCTATTAGTTGAACCCCTCCTGACTAGATCCGAGCCGATCCTGGCCCCGTCACTTGCCTATGCTTCGCATTTTTCTTTTACCAAACATGCAATGTTGGAGGAAATAAGAACGCGTCACAGGCCTTCCACGGCGTTTGTGCGTTCACCGAAAAACAATTCCCTCCCCTCATCATTTTCCGGTTTCAACCGTGGTTAGCCAGTGACGCGTCTTATTTTTTTGTATAAGCACCTGCTTTGTAGGAAATGCTTGAGGAGACTGCCAGTTGCGATAGATCAAAGGAGGTAAATGTGCTGTAGCCCACACGAAACACAGGTAAAGCTGGGTTTAGTGGCGGGCGTAAGCGTTCAACAAAAAAGACCCACTTTGTAGTTGTGTTGTTTCTCCCCCTCTAGCCTCCTAAACATTAAACTAAGTTTTCCCCTCAGGAAACATGAAACCCAAAACCCAGACGGGCCAGATACAGTACACCTGCTCTGCAGAAAGTACTCGGGGAGGCCGCCAGATGCAAAATCTGACACTTGCCCTGTCTGGTGCAGCCGCGCAGGGTAAGTGGCAGGGAACCTGTGATGAACCAAAATGCCAAGCTCGGACCCAAAACTCGGACCCAACTATTGGATCCAAATATTGGACCCAAAAATTGGACCCAAATTTTGGAGTGCACTCACCCACGGTGGATTCCTGCCTCAGCAGCTGGAGTTGAAGCTGGAGTTATAAAAAAAGCGGGTGTCACCCGCTTTTCGGGTGTGGCTCGTTTGTTTCTCCCCCCTCCAGCCTCATCGAAAAAAGCACTGGGCGGCCCCTCCGAGAGAGTTTTTCTACATAAGCGTCAGCTTGGAAGGAAATGCTCGACGAAGCTGCTAGACCAAGAACCGAAGGCATCCCAATGTGCTGGAGCTACGGCGAGGAATTCAAAACGTTTTAGTGGGGGCTGACAATACTTAGCTGAAACGGGACGAGCAATCAAGTGGGTACGGGTCAGGTGGCAACGCGGCTTTCGATCCATCCGAAGTTGGCTTTTTCTAACCTCGACAAGCAAGCAACATTATTGGGGATCGGGCTATGAACAGCCACCTGGCAATGATGAAGGACCGAAGCGCAGAGTAAAAGAGGACAACCCACATATCAAATACACGAACCCCAACGCACGTTCTTACAATCCCCTCCCCCCGCCTCAAATGGGGCGCACCGGCCAACCTTGTGTTTCCTCTGTCTCTGCCCCATCTTACTTGGCAGCATCAGCGGGCTCAGTTTGGTTTCCCCGGGGTTCTGTCGTATAAACACCTGCTTTGTAGGAAATGCTTGAGGAGACTGCCAGTTGTGAAAGATCAAAGGCATAGTGCGGTACTCATCGGCATGCTATCGCGACCATACCACAGGATCAAAAGGAGGTTAATGTGTTGTAGCCCACACGAAGCACAGGTAAATCTGGGTCGTAAGCGTTCAACAAAAAGACCCTTTTTGTAGTTGTATTGTTGCACTAAACTGGGTCTTTTTTGTTGAACGCTTTTCTCCCCGTCTAGCCTCCTTCGAACTGAGGACAAGGCAGTCCCTCGAGTATTTTCCTCTAGCACATTGACCACATTGTGCAAGTGGATATCTGTCGTATGCCAAGAGATAACGAGAATCCGGGGGCCTAAGGTACATGGTGGAGTCCAGCCCTCAGAAGCTGGAGTAAAAAGCGGGCGTCACAGGGTGTGGATCCACACGCGTATTGGTTGTGGCACACCCGCTTTTCGGGTGTCACTCGGGCACACCCTCTTTAACTGCAGCTTCTGAGGCTGGACCTCACCGTATACTTCCATCCGCATGACAAGTACGTAACATGATGCGGTTACCTGCGCTCCCAAGACCATTTCGCCTCTGCTCGCGTGGGACTGGTTGGCGCTGGCTGAGGCGAAGTTATGAACAGCCGCCCGACAACATCGCTGCATTCCGTGCTGATGATGGTCGGCTTATAGTGTCCATGACTTAGAGGATCAACATGGTGCAGATCGAACACGGTGTGTTGAGCACATCTCATTCCCAGCACGTTCATGGAGTAGTTTTCCCCCCGCACACTGTGTGCATGGACGCCGTTGTATCTCGTTTTGCTCAAAGGGCGTTGCGTATTCGCGATTCTCTAGCTTCCCCCCTTGTTGAATGGAAAAGTCTGTCCGATAGATCGCAGGCCGAAGTTCTATTCGCCCAGCGTGCCTTGTGCTAGCGTGTTGCGATCCATTCGGCGCTGGAGGTTTGCATCCCCGCGTGCTTTTTCCCCTATCGCTTTTGCTTTTCTTGCACGTAAACGCGAAGGAAATGCTCGCCGAAGCTATCAGGCGAAGATCCGAAGGGATCCCATAGAACCAGGATTCTACGTCAGGGTTCAATGAAGTAACCCCGAGCTCACGCCCATTTAAAGTTTGAAAATAGGTCGAGGAAGCGATTCCCCCAATGCCTCCAAGCGTTGGCTTTACCTGGCGCGTGTTCCCAGGCCCCTGAAACAGGAACCTGTGTGCATGCGAAGAACGAAGAAGAACAAGTTGTAGTGAGGTTCAGATTCAGTGCAGAACAAGACAACGACGTTGAATAGGCGGTGCGATAGGCCGGAAGTGGACCAGACCCGTAGCGTGTTGTGTAATCTGACTGAAATCTTTCAGGCTGTGCCGCCACCGGTGTGCCGTCCCTCAAACACTAAGAACGGAGAGCAACTTTCCGCTTTCACTGTTGACAGAAATGAGTGCGAAGCGTCGTGTCCTCGCCATCGCAGCGCTTTGATTGGCATTTGCTGAGCGAGGAACAGCCACTGTGAGCGGCATCATGGAGGTCACAACTTCCATGTCGTGGAAGACGGAAATCTGACAGTCTTGACGTGCGCTGCGAACCAGTGGTGCGGCGTCGGGTTTACAGCAGATGGAGAAGCTGCCAACCGTCAGTTCATGCTGAACTCCAGCGTTGTCGTCTGCAGCTCTTCAACTTCAAACACGACGGTCACGTGCATCGACGGCTCCATCGGCGGCAGAAGACAGCTCACTGCGGATGCGCAAAACGATGTTGTCATCCCGGATTGAAGCCCGCATGGGAACGGCTTCTGGTCTGTTACTCGATCTGCAACCACAACCGACGTCAGTGACCTTGTGGTTGACAAGGACATGCCGTTCAGATGGGCCAACGGATTGGTTGTGGACGGTATTCCGGGTGTAGCTCAGTTTCGCCAGCACGGGTGCCGACGATTACCTCGTAACGGTTTCAGTCGAGACTGTAAACGTTGCAGTCAGCCTGACGTGTGGCGAAGACAAGTGGTGCGGATTTGGAACCACCCTTGTGGAGGAAGCACGGGGTTGAATACATGTTGAACTCGGATGTAGTGATCTGTGAGGTGGTTTCTTCTTTGGTTTCCTGCATCGACTCGTCGACCGGTTCAACTCGTAGCGTGTCGGAGGAGTGCGGAAATTGAGGTTGAGGTGCTTGAATGGAGCGAAGCGGGAGACGACGTCTGGTCTGTTACATGAACACAAGCAACGAGTATGATCAACTGTACTTTGTACGCCGAGCGTTCTACCGGTGACCTGCACTCGACGAAAGGTCACTTCTTTACGGAAGACCTGCAGCCCCTGCCTGCGCCCGTCGTCGCCCTGGTCAATTCCAAAGTTTTCACCAGTGGCTAGAGCATTAAGTGGGCTGCGTTTGTAGGTGGCGCATTGGTGGGCGCCCTTGGGTACTTGGAGACGGAATCGGCTAAATCGTGCAGCTTGGCTACGTGTTGCCCGGAGTCCCGGAGGGCCGGACTGCCGCGTGGCAAGGCGACTTCTGTTAGAAACAATTGTATTCCAAGACAATTCTATTCCACAACTGTCAAGTTCTGCCGGGGCAGGGATTGGCGTGCGTGCTTTGGAAGAAAGAATACAATTGTGCACAATTGTATTTAGCCCCCCCCCTGTAGGTAGGGATTTTTTTAACTGATTGCTCAGACACGGTTGTAGGGGCCTTCTCCCCGTGACGGATTCGCATGTGCAGTAGTGCACGGGTGGTCCTGGCTGTGACGAGCTACGAACAGCCGCCTGACAAACCAGACTCACACCGCTGTCCTGTCTGCAGACACTCAGGTTCCACGCTGATGATGGTCCGCCTTATGTGTCCGTGGCTTAAAGGACCGAAACACGGCGCAGACGGGACCAGTGCGGTGTTGAGCACATACCCATTCCAAGCACGTTCTTGCAATCCCCCTGTAGGTAGTACGTCGCCGTTCCCTCGAAGATGCGCCTCCCATCTCGGTCTTGTTGAAATCGTCCTCCCACGTGCTTCAAGTTCGGTTCCAGCGCTTTGACCGGCATCCTTCCTGCATCCTTTGACTCGACCAGGAGCGCGAGAGGTCTCTTGCTATGCAAATGATTCCTGTTTCGGAAGGGAACAAGCATCCTCGCCGCGGGCGCCGAGGCCAAGTCAAAAGGAAGCGGCTTGCAGACGCGGGAGGTACAGACGAAAATGGAATCGAATAGTCTTGCGTGTTCCAGCAGCAAAACAGCCACAACTGATCGGTATTGGTCGGCAGGACCACGTCCGATGGGACGGGCACCGAAGCCAGGAGGAGACGGCGGAGGGAACGGGCTGCGTCGAATCCAAAGACGAGAAGAAGCAGGATGGCAGCCCTTCGCCGTCCGAGCCCGTGGTGTCGCCTCCAGCCGCGCACGCAGCATTGGCGGTGGTGAGGAGCGGCTGCGAAGAAGACTTGATGCTGGCATTGAACACAGTTCTGCCTAAACATTAAACTAAGATTTCCCCCCCCAAGGCAGTGTTCTGCCTGAACACATTACTGGGGGGGGGGGGGGGGGGGGTCGAATACAAGAGGTCCCTCTTGTATTCGGCGTGCCGATCCTGCAATTTTCCCGAAAAAGAAATGGAAAAAAGTACCGCCACCCGGAAACCGCGGGAACTCCCTTCTTCTTGAAAGACGCACGTAATTTGTGGTCCCCGGATCTATTTTCCGCGGTTCTCTTCATCGGAGCTGAACGTGAGCATAAATTCGCCGAAAAAGGTCTGCGGCATGCCAGCAAAGAAATGTCACCAACCAGTGGGTCGATTCCCGTCCTTCCCAATGAAAACCTGTGGTTTTCCATGCCCGGTGCCCCGCATCGGGAAAGACCCACGAACCACGCACATAACTTTTGGTCCCCGGGTCTATTTTTCACGGTTCTCTTCATCGGAGCTCATCGCGATCAGAAAGCCGTCATAAAAAAGGTCTGTTATGCGGACCAAGAAAAAATCCAACTTTTTTCCAGATTTCCAAAATGCCTCTTGTATTCAAGGTACCTCCTGTATTCGACCTGAAGCTATGATGACCTGCCCCCAGCTCTGCTAAACCAAGATCTCCCGGAAACCACAGGAGGAGACGGGGGAGAGGGAATGGGCTGCGTCGAATCCAAAGACAAGAAGAAGCAGGATGGCAGCCCTTCGCCGTCCGCGGGCACCGTGACGGAGCCCGTGGTGTCGCCGCCTGCAGTGGTCGCGTCCGCCGAGGAGCGTTTGCTGGTGCCGGATGAATACGACGCAACCGCCAGCGGGCTCGCGCCCGGAGACGCGGCCGCGCGGCGGCAGCTGACGGCGGCCTTCGTGCGCGGGCTCCGGTCCGACCGGCCGGACCCGCAGTGGAAGGACGACGCTAGCTTCGGGCACCAGACCCGATTGGCCCGCAGGCAGCTGCGCGAAGCCTACGGTAGGGGCAAGCACGCGGCGGCCGCGAAGCAGGGCGCCGCCGCGCCGGCCGCGGAGCCCGCGCGGAAGGGCCCGCCGACCCTCGACGCGTCCCTCGTCGCTGGCGCGCCGCTGTCGCAGACGATGACGAAGCAGCCCGTCGCAGCCGCTGCGCGGCTCTCCGCGACCGCGTCGTCGGTCGTCGGCTACTCGGAATACCACTTAGTCAACGAAACCAGCACCTCGGCGGTAACCCTCGCCGCTTGCGCCGCGGCGGCGGCCGCGCGGCAGCGGAATTCGCGGCCCGAGCCGCTCGACGTCATTCGCGGCAACTCATCGACCCGGCAGCTGTCCCTCTCCGGCACCGCGCGCAAGGAGCCCCCGAGGTCGCCCGTGCCTGCGAATGAGCGGAGCTTGAGCCAGAGCAGCACCGAAATCGCGGTGAAGCCGTCGGCCTTCGACACGGGCGCCGGCCGGCGCGCGTCTCGCTCTCCGTCTTCGCAGACAGGGCAGGCGTTCTCCCCGTCGCAGCCGGGGCCCTCGGCGTCGTCGTCGGCCGCATCTTCGCCGCAGTCGGCGACGTCCGACTTCTGCTCGGTGCAGGGTGCCACAGAACCCGCGTCGCAGCACGGCAGCGCCGCGTCAAAAAGGCGCCGGGCGAAGCCAACAAGCAACGCGAAATCCGAACCGCTCACCTGGGGCGACGACGACACCGTGACCGAACTCCGATACGGGATCAAGGTGTGGGTGGTGGAAACCGCCGTCCCCGGGCGGGAGAGAGAGGAAGGCACCTTGTACCGAGTCGTCAACCGGTCCGAACACACGGTACGGGTGGTGCTGTCGCTGGTCGGGTCCGAGAACGTCCGGGCCGAAATTCCGCGGGCGGCGGCGGAAAACGGGGTTTTCGTCTCCCGCGTGCTCGACCCGCCGTACGGCATCGAGTACGCCGGGGAGGTCCCGAGCGGCACCGCCACCAGCTTCGTCTCCGTGACGCCGGACAACGAGTACACAGCGTGGAAAGTCATCGCCGCATCAAAGTGGCAGCTCCTCGGAGACCCCCCCGCGCCGCCCCCGCAGCCGGAGCTGCGGACGGCGTCGCTGACCGTCTCGCAGTGGGCGCAGCCGCCGCCGGCCCTCGAACCCTCGGTCGCTCAAGCGGACGCGGGCGGCGCTGACTTCTACCACAGCCCGCCGCCTATCGAAGCCAGGGCCCCCGCGGGGGCTAGCCGCCTCCCCGCCGCAGCCGCCGCGGACGCCGAGAGGCTCAGAGCCGCAGGCAGGCGGGTTGAGCCCCAAACGGCCGCCCATTTCCACGCCGCCCCAGCGGACGTGGAGAGGCTCCAATGGGCGGGCAGCGTCCAGCACGGCCAGTCCCACACCAGCGCAGGCACCGCGCAGCACCTCCCGTCGGCAGCGGCGGGCAGGGACCAGGTTCAGTCCCACACCACTCCCACCGACGTGGAGAGGCTCCAGTGGGCGGGCAGAGTCCAGCAGGCGCCGGTTCAGTCCCACACCAACTCCGCAGACATGGAGAGGCACGAATGGGTGAACCAGCAGGCGCCGTCGCAGTCCCACACCACCTCCGCAGACATGGAGAGGCACCAATGGGCGCCGGGCAGGGACCAGCAGGCGCCGGTGGCCCCCGCGTCCGGCCAGTCGCACGCCAGCGCACGCACCGCGCAGCACCTCCCGCCTGCCGCGGCAGCCGACGCGGCTCAGCTCCAGGCGGCCGGCAAGCCCCACGCGCCCCCGGCGCAGCAGCAGCAGCTGCAGCAGCAGCAGCCCACGCCTTCGTCCCTCGCCCAGCAGGCGGTCGCGGCCGGCGTCCCGTTCGTCGACGAGGAGTTCCTGCCCGGGTTCTGTCGGGACCTCGAGGCGCTGTCGGGGGGGGCCATCGCCGACGCCGACTACTTCAGGTCGCCGACCGGGTCGAAGTTCGCGAAGGCCCTATTCCCGCGGAACCACGCTCTCCGCCCGACCGGCGCGGCACGCGGCTTCGACGCCGACGGCCTGCGGTACGTCGTGGTGTCTCTCTGCCTGCTGCTCGACGTCAACCGCGATGCGATTTCGGGCATCTTCCCCGGGTTGCTCGCGCCCACCCGCCGCTCGCGCGAGCTGTTTAAAGTCGGAGCGTACTCCTCCTGGTGGTGTCTCGACGGCTGGTGGACGAAGGTGTGCACCGACAACATCATCCCGAAGCCGGAGTTTCTCGGCGTCGCGTGCGCAGACGAGGTCACGTGGCCGTCGCTCGTCGTCAAAGCGTACGCCAAAGCGCGCGGGTCCCTCCGGGCAGTGGCGGGAGGCGGTACGGTGGGGCAGTTTTTGCAGGACGTGACGGGGTGTCCGTACAAGAGGATCCCTCTGGTATACGCCGCGAAGGAGTGCGCGGCATACGTCGCGGCCGGGCGCGATTTGGCGGCCGTCGGCGGCGACGGCGACCTGCTGATCCTGTGGGAGGACATTAAAAGCCACGTCGACACACAGCGGACCCTCGGCGTGAGCGCGCCGGAGAGCGAGTCGACTGCCCGCCACGGGAAGGGCGACTGCGACGCGGCGCTGCAGGGTTCCCTGGCCGGGGGTGCCTCGCTGTTCGGCCTCGACGCTGACACGACGCTCGCCGTCCTCGCGTACAGAGAGCACCCGTCGCGTGTCGATCAGTGCGAGGTCAAAATCCGAAACCGGTTCGGCTGGTCGAACGCCGCGGCGGCCGTCGGCAAAACGGTGCCAGACTCACCGGCGGACAAGTGGATCACCTACCGGGAGATGCTCGAAGGGTTCGACAGCCTAACCGTCTGTTATACGACGCCCTCGTGGAACGACCTGCGGGTTCGGATGTACCTAGAAGGCGACGAGCAGTACTCGTTGACGAACACGGACACGTTTTTGGAGTACAAGGCCGAGACGGATACCACGGCGCATTTGTGGTTCGGGGCGTGCGCGCAGGGCGCTCCGCAGCTGCTGGGGATCATCGTGCTCGAGCCGACAGGGTCGAACAGGGACGCGGAGGGGTACTCGTTTTGCTCGCTTCTCGGCGTCGAGCGGTCCGGGTATGTGTGGGGCGAGGTGGCGCTCGCAGCGAGCGACCGGCCGTACCTGTTCCTGCCGTTCGTGTCGTCCGGCGCGGAGGCGGGGCAGGGCGCCGCCGGGCTGCTGCCGGAGTTCGTCTTCGCGATGCGGACCCGCGAAGACGCCGACGGCTGGCTCGCATTCAAGCACAGCAGCCGCGAGCTCCTCGTGCGGGCGGAAGAGCTCGCGACCTTGCACAGCGGCGAGGCCCGGGTCCTCGCCGAGCACCCCGACGACGGCGAAACCGTGTCCCTCGTGGTATGAGCTCCTATCTTTTGGTTGTCCTGTCAACACACGCCTGCCAGGCGGTCTCGTCCGCCAGTCAGAACGCCCCCGGCTGCGCCACCATCGGTGCAGCAATCATCTTTGACAGGGCCACGGCTCGCTCCGCGCCCACGGCGCAACGACTTGCGCCCGCCGTAGTAGTACGGGATAGTAGTGGGGCGACCGGATACTCCTCGGAGAGGTGGTCCCTGCACTCTAACTCGTCTCTCTCTCTCTTTTTTTGTTGTTGAAAGTATGCTAATACTGCAGGGAATAGTTGACTAGACCTCTTGAGTTTGTGCTCACCACGAATTGGGGAGTCGGGAGAACCTACAAAGCCAAAAGCAGGACCGACCCCCCCCCCCTTTTTTAAAGAAAAACGGACGAAGGGAGGAGGAAGTGAAGCCATAGCACATGGTTTCAAACCACGGAGTCCTGGACTCCTTTCCCACACTTCTTCAGCAAGGCAGACGCACAAAAGGACGGTGCCACGGCATGATTCGGCAGCCGCTGCTAAACGAACATCGACGTGGGCGGCATAGAGAAAGAAGAACTACTCTACGGCACCAGAAAGTCCAAAAATACCATGGTAAAGAAAATTAAAGTTAAAATTAGAAGTAAAAGGAGAAAAAAGAAATTGTCGACAACGAAAGAAAGAACAGAAAAAACAGAAAACGGGAAAAAAGGAAAAAAAGAAGAAAAAAAGACTCTGCATTCCGCGAAGAAGACTTGATGCTAGCATCAAACACTTAGAGGCAAGTAGCGCCTGAACACGAAACTAAGATTTTCCCCCCCGTTCGTGAGAAAAAGCGAAGAATAAAAAGTCCATCTATCTTTGTCAAGATGCTTTGTAGGAAATGCTTGAGGAGAATGCCAGTTGCGATAGATCAAAGGAGGTAAATGTGCTGTAGGGTCACACGGAGACCCTTAAACTCTGGAATTTCAAGCGAACCTTGACTCTAAAAACAGATGTCGCAGCAGTACCGCTGGCTCGGGTGCGCAGTTCGGAATGATGCGCAAAGCGCCGTGTGGATCACCGTCGACTTCTCGAATTCCGAAGGGTACGAGTGCCTGCGGGTCGGCCCGGGGGTCCGGGCTTCCGGGATGCGGCTGTCGTTGGTGGTTCCGTCGAAGAGCAAGGGGTACCTGTGCACCCTGGTCGCTCAAGGTGCTTCGTGGGAGTACAATCTCGAGGCGGAGTGCGTCTGGGACTCCAACGCGCACGCAGTGTCGCACACAGTGCCGTCGTTCGCATCCGCACCAAGCATCTACCGCGATGCGCAAGTTAACGGGGAGTCGAAGCGACTGCAGCGAGTCAGAGTCCCCCACCTGAGTCACGACGACAGCCGGCGCATGTGAGACCCGTGTGGCCTACAGTCAATCAGTTGAGCAACAGGTGCAGGCCAGATGATATGCCCTACGCTCACTGCACTGACAGTAGGTACGGAGCGTCAGAAGACCACGACAAACTACCTTCCATACATGGGCCGGGTGTAGATTGTGTGCAGGCATGCCGGCACAGTCATCGTTGCTTTGTGCACCGCGTTCGATCCACCAGCGCTCTTCACGGCTTCTTCCCGCGGCTTTTTGAGTACGCCGTCATCCGAAAAACTCTCGGCTGCACATACAGAAGTGCGGGAGATCGTTTTTTTTTTGTTGTTAAAAAGTACATTTGTACCGAAGCGAAGGGAATATTTCCGGAACAACCGTGCATGAACAGGTAAATGAAAAATTTACAACTATCAGTGCGAGCCCCATCTCCGGAAATGTTCTCTTTGCGACCGCCAGTTCCTTGTTAGACTTATCCTTGTTATCCTCCGTGCAATTATTCTAGAGAACACCGTGTCATTATCTGCTTCTTTCCTGCCCTTGCGACTACACTTAGGTACCAGGGAAAGCCTGCTACACGGGAGCCAAGCTTCACGTGTTCGGCGGTACTGCAGAGCCACGGGCCTACGGGTGAAGTGGCTACCGATTTCCCAAACTAAAGCATCAAGGCGTGGCGCACCTTGGGGCTTGGGGCTTGCGCTGAACACCAGCTTGTCGAGACGGTCAGCCGCAGGGCAGAGCGGACGGGGTTGTGGCACTGTGCTGCCTCCGACTCAAGCTTTGCAAGCTGTGGTTGACCGTCACGTTCCTGGACCAGGAGCGGCCTTCTTTTTGTTTCTCTTCTTCTTCTTCAGGGGACTTTAGCACTTTGTCTGACCGAGCAAAAATGCCGGTTTCAGCCAAAAACCCGGTTTTGGGCCTGTGGGTGTCTGAGTGCCTGGAACCGTCGCCCCGCGCACGCAAACAAGGGAACGGAGGGGGGTGGTGAGATATAGGCTTGCACGTCTATCAAACTACGGAGATGGTGGGTGACAACACCGTGACGCGCCACGAGACAGCAGTACTGTACAGTACAGGTAGGGGCCACTTGAAATCGAGTTTTATAAATTATATGGTGTGATCCATATGCCCGGTGCAAACCCGGCACAAACCCGGAAAAACTCAAGGGGGGTCCGATTTTTTATTTTGCACTACCCCTTCAGGTTATGGCAGGTGATCGCTGCAATCAAGCTAACCGACGGCACCAGGGTCCTGTCGAGTAAAAACCAACACCAATTAATATGTAGGTCCACCGCAGAAGGTACCTGGAATGCTTTGCCATTGCAGCGCTGAATGCACATCTCTGACAGACAGGAACCACTATTTTCCAAAGCCTCCAGAGGGCAAGCCCGGTTGTGCTTGACGCAACGGACTACAACCGACCACCAGCCAGCAATTGCCTCAAACTCCCCCGATACTACGGGAACCGAGGAGCCTAGTACAAGCAGATTAACCCTCTGCCCTCGCTGTTTCCAAATGAAGCATCAATTCCAAATTCATGTGTCATGCTGGCTCTTGCCGGATGCTAGCGAGCGAGCTTCGTTACTTCACCACCGCGCCGTAGCCTCCATTGTGCCCTGGGTTCCATGATTGGCTGTTCTCGGCCGGTGTGCCCGAGTCGGTGTTTCCTCGTCTTTACACTTCTTCTTCGATTGTTTAACCCCAACGTCCGGGTCTGCCACTGGTGCGGCCCCGTTTTTCCGCTCCTCTGTCCCATCTGCTTCACCTCATGCTTCCATCCGGGCCTGCCTGCGCTTCCAGTCCGCTGGGTATTGTTCCTGGGGGTGAATTTTCCATTTCGGGTCGCCGTTTTCGAGCGACCTGCCTGGGGTACGGCACGCTCTCTCGCTTGCCATCTTGCCTGCTCGCAGAAAGCTGCATTTGCGGCATCATCGTCTGCATCGATGTTCTGCATCCGCGGTACTTTTCAGTCGACAACTACTGCTCCCGACACATTGAGCTAATGCTAACTCCACTGCAGAACGAGTGGTGACCTGCCTCTGCTAATTGCGTGACGCTTGTTTGCATGCAGTTGCGCGTCCACGAACGCCACGCACCCATGCTCGGTAGCCATTCCTCCCAGCTGCCGGGGTTGTTGGTACCCGCATTTTGGAGTGCATCGAAACCCCTGCAGAGCTCAAACAGCGGCTTGGTCAGCCACAGTTTGAAAGGATGCGGAACCAAAGGTAGCAGTCTGCTCAGGCCATCTTAAGCCATCCGACAGCACCTTCTAGGCGAGAGGGAAAACCGGTTGTACTTGATGGGCGGGGAACCCGCCCGTCCGAACCGCTTGTTGCCGTTTTCTGTTCCGATGGCACAGCCGAGCGGGTTGAGCGTGGGAACTTCTGTCCCTCGTTCTGAATCGATGGAGATGCTTGCTTCTCTTTCCGTTTTCCAAGCTACGGAAGGGGCCTCAAACCGACAAAATATACACGATACCGAAGCCCGTAGGCTGATTATGACAGAAGGGCGAGGGACCGCAAAGAGCGGGACAAACCCCCACGAGCACCAGACGATCATGAAACGTGGCAAAATCCACCGCGAAGCCTGAAATCTCCACGACCAAGGGTGCTAGCGGGTGCTGGGGAGACAAAAATAAAAAACCCGGACCCCCCCCCCCCCGGTACAAACCCGGCACAAACCCGGAAAAACTCCAGGGTGGATCACACCATTTTATTTTTACATAAGCGCCAGCTTGAAAGGAAATGCTCGACGATGCTGCCCGACAAAGAACAGAAGGGATCCCAAGTGCTGTAACTACCGAACCACGTGTTGAACGGACGTGAGGTCATGCGGGTCTACCCCTACACGACAAATCACACAAACACAACAGGTCAAAAAATCCTGAGTGAGAAAACAACACACGGTGGTGTAAGCGAAGAACAAATCAGATTGTGTTTGTATTGTATTTGCCCCTTACCTCTATATTTCCCCCCTTCCATTCGGAGTCGAAGCAGCTACGTCGAGTATTTTTATGAAAAACCGAAACCGGAAAACCCCGGTTTCTGAAACCGGGAAACCGGGTTTCTAAAGTCCCCTCTTCTTCCTGTCCTTGCCCCTTGCTATTCCCTCTCCAGTATCCGAGCTTGCCATCCAAAGATTACCGATTACCGGGTGCAGAACACCAGCCGATATTGTGTGTGTGTGTGTCGACAGTTGTTACTCTCCTTCGCGTTTCTTTTTTTAACTACTTGAAAGCTGTGCAAAAACACAGGGGGGGATAGGTGATAATTGAACAGACTTGTCTTTTATTGACTAAGCTCCGGGGAAGAAAGGCAGGCGCAACGGTTCTTCTTGTACTTGCCTGTGAAGACTGAAGCACAGCTCCTTGGCCACCTGCTGACTGTTCGTATGGTAGTGTCTGTAAGAGACCAGAAATTGGCCGAAAGGCGGCCCTTCGCTTGCTCTTCTTACGCTTTATATGCGCCCCTTTTGGGGTGGTTTGGCCACACCCCTTTCGTGTTAGTTGGGCCGGAAAACTACCCCAATAATCCCGATTCTACAATGAAACAACCCCCTCCGTGCGCGCGTGGTTAAAACGAGGGACACGCCACACGTTCGTACGCATTCACGGGGCGGAAGGCTCCTAGTTCCCCGTAGGAGGGCCCGGTCACTGAAACACCGAAAGGCGCCTACCGTGGGGTTCAAAAGACCGAACGAAAGAAAAAGAAGAAGAGAAGAAGAAGAAAAAGGCCGCACCTGGTCCAGGAACGTGACGGTCAACCACAGCTTGCAAAGCTTGAGTCGGAGGCAGCACAGTGCCACAACCCCGTCCGCTCTGCCCTGCGGCTGACCGTCTCGACGAGCTTGTGTTCAGCGCGAGCGCCAAGCCCCAAGGTGCCAAGCCTTGATGCTTTAGTTTGGGAAGTCGGTAGCCACTTGACCCGTAAGCCCGTGGCTCTGCAGTACCGCCGAACACGTGAAGCTTGGCTCCCGTATAGCAGGCTTTCCCTGGTACCTAAAGACCGAACGAAGAAACGATTATTACCTGTTTTCACACTTCTTCCAACGCCGGGGCTTCTGTGAGGTGTCCATCATTCAGGTTCTATCGGAATGGATGGATGGTAGTCCAGTGTTCGACCTTCCGTGCGTTCCTGCCGAAGAATGAACAGAGGACGTCCCGCATTCTTAGCCCGCTTGTACCGGTATTTTCCTCTTCCCGGTTGTTTCTAGAGATCCTCTCTCCCTCTCTCGTGCCTTTTCTTACACCTGCGCCATGTTCACAGGTCATGTCATTTTACAGTCTCCGTCCAAGAGAGACACTCAACTGAAAGGCCTGCAAGCCCACTCTCCCTGCACGACATCCCAGCGTCAGTAGTGGGCCACTGTTGCACCTCGGCGTTCCTGAGGGACAGACGAGTCCCTCTTCTACCTAAAAGAAACCGACGGACGAAAAACTAGATACACCACACGGGTACCCAGTGTGCCTAGAGTGCCCTAGCTGTGGCGAGCAACGAACAGTTCAACTCCTTCTATGTGTGTGCGAAGGACCTGTTTTGTATCTTTACATGGCGGGTTCCAACGCTGCCAACTTTCTTTTTTGTACTGACATGTGCCACAGCGTGGTATGTTCCAAGAAGAAATTACTACCAAGAGCGACGACGCCACGCACATCCAAAGCGCGACGTTCGTTACTACACACCCGCAACTCTCTACATAACACAGCCTCTACTTAGAGCCATGGTGCGGACTAGAGAGACACTTTTTACGAGGAATTGTACGCAAAAACGAAAAGCACTACCGGCTGCCTGCCGCAGCCTCTTTGAAAGCAGCTGCTGAAAAGGCCTCGAACACAACACCAGCATCAGCCTACAGTACAAGGCACTCGCTCCTCCCTGAAAAGAAACGTTCAATGAATGACTACAGAGCCGAGCTCATCAGACAGTTCCGTGAGAGAAAGCATGGTGATGCGAAGGAAAGCAGGTGTGCACCTTTTCAGCGACAGCGTAGTATCTGCGTCTGGCCGAGTGCTGACTTCGTGTACTTAGAGAGCCTTCCGGCTACCTATCTTGAAGAGGATGGGAAAGTCTTTTGAACTTGCGTCGTGATGAGGATTGATGATTGCAATTGTTCTCCTTGAACGAGGAATGCCTAGTAGGCGCAAGTCGTTAGCTTGCACTGATAGCCACAGTCGTGCAACGTCGAGCCCACCCTACGCAGACAGCGGTTGAAGCGGACAGTTAACTCCGGCTTGATCTGGGCAGGCATACACGCTGGTTTGAACTTGCGCACTGCATGGATGGCGCCATCTCTTCGGGTATGCCATAACTTCCCAGCAAGCAATCTCCCTTTCAATGCGGCTTGTGGGTTTGACACCCTGAGCCTCGCTCACGTGTTAGACTCCTTGGTCCGTGTTTCAAGACGGGTAGTAGAAGATCGCTGTGTCTGACATGAGCCTGCGAGCGTTTAACCACGTCAGGCCAGCGGGAGCAAGGACGTTGTCCGAAGCCGCCGACACTTACCCTTCGCTGACGATCATCTCTCCGCATGAAGTATTCGAAAACGTCGTTCCAGGAAGGCGTGTGCTATCACTCGATTGACTGTTTCATTCACACACCGCTGCTATTGCAAGCGTTGGTTCTAACTTAATACGGTCAATTGTTCCACCTCGACCCCCCGTATCAAAGCCACGGAGTTGAATCGAGTTGGATTCTTCGGACATCAATGGCCATTATATCCAACTGGGCCCAACAGGCACCTGTCCCGCGCAGATTGCCACCGAATTAATGAGCCGGCAGACCCACTGGTAGTCCATTCTCTGAAAGCCGAGGGGCTTCATTTGACACATCAGGTTGCACAACACAGACGACCTATTCCGCAGCTATGTTCTGGGGGTTTGTTCAAGGCGCCGCAGCAGGGGCATTGAACGAGTCGGTGCTGATGGCAATGGATTCTGATGCCCACCCTGTATCGTAGTATGCCTTCTGTTTTTCTTTTGTATAAGCACCTGCTTTGTAGGAAAGGCTTGAGGAGACTGCCAGTTGCGATAGATCAAAGGAGGCAAATGTGCTGTAGCCCACACGAAACACAGGTAAATCTGGGTTTAGTGGCGGGCGCAAGCGTTGAGCAAAAAATGACCCACTCGTAGGTGCCTTACGAAACGCAGAAGAGAGCTGCTAAGAACTTTGTTTTGATTATCCCTTCTCGGGTTAAGAGACCAACAAAATACTCGAGGGGCTGCCTTGTGCTCATTTCGAAGGAGGCTAGAGGGGGAGAAAACAATACAGGTCTTTTTTGTTGAACGCTTACGCCCGCCACTAAACCCAGATTTACCTGTGTTTCGTGTGGGCTACAGCACATTTTACCTCCTTTGATCTATCGCAACTGGCAGTCTCCTCAAGCATTTCCTACACAGCAGGTGCTTATACAAAAAAAAAGTCGAGATAATCGACTTCTCGTTATTCCATGCTTTGCCCGGCTGGTTTGTTCTCAGTAACATCGGTGGTCGACCCGTATGCGTAATGGTGTACGCGTAAGCGCTTTCATCCCGATGAAGAGACTATGTGCAAAAAGGCACCATTACCACCGTTCAGTGTCGTAGAGCACAGGTCTTGATGCGAGGGGTTTATATCCCAGCCTTCTCAACAACCAGTTACGAACGTAAAACACGAACCAGCGCCTTATCGACTGGAGTGGCAGTGGCTGGTTACCAAACGGTTCTGCTCGGCTCGCCACCGTGGCTGACAACGGTGTTCGGCTGCTTCACGTCAACGGTTGCGCTGGGTGCCATGTACGGCGGCGAAGCAATGTACGTTCGGGGCATGAACAAACACTTTCGGCAATGCGTCGCAAACGGCGTTCCGCTCTCGTCGATGAAGCTGCGGGAACAGCAGCTGTTCCTCATGTGGAAGGAGGCCAACAAAAGCAAGGCCAGCAACCAGGCGACTCGCCGCAAGCCGCAGGTTGACGACTATCGCAATGAGGCCGGGCAAATCGACTTCCAGCGCTACACGGCGGCAGTGCAGGCTTACTATATGTCCTACATCCAGTTCAAATTGCCAGACGCACTGTTCACTGACATCGAGGCGAGACCTGAGGACTTACCGAGCGCTAAGATGAAGCAGTACGACAGCATCGTCGACAAGTACAGACCACCGCCGTAGGGCATAAAAACTCGTGGGGCCCCCGCGACGGCCGCACTTGCGGACTGCAATCAAGCTCGTTCGAGGAGTGCCAACCAATCCCTGATACGACTGCAAGCACGTGGCCAACCTGCAGCTCTACCGGCTGAACAGTGCACTTGGCCTTGGTTTCTGAACAGGCAAACCTCCGCCTCCGCTGTGGAGCTTGATCGTGAATCCACCGGCAGTATGGTACCATGGTATCATTACACTGCGTCCTTGCCGCCATCTTTACCGGAATGCCTTGGCTGTTCACGTTCCCCTGGGCCCGGGATTTGTCCCTTTCATGGCCATCCCGGCAATCTAGTACCGGTGCCTTCAACATGACAAACGAAAGACTTGGCAGTGTGGGCTCGTGAATCGAATTCGCTTGGGTTGCAGAGAAAGCCGTGCGGTGCAAGGCAAGACCGAGGGATCGCTCCATTGGTATTGGCATCGTCGGCAGCTCCACACAGGACAACACGGCCATCGCCCAAGCGTCGGAAGGAAGCAACTATCGACGCGCAACCGATGCACCTGGACGAGCAATGCAAGGAGAAGCGAAGCACCGAACGCGAACCCGAGCGCGGCGATCAAGACGCGAAAACATGACTCATCACGGGAAGAGATGACCGCGACGCCGCGATGCAGATTACCGCCCCAGATATTTGCATCCTAACCCAAGCCCCGGACATCGGCACAATCGGAACATATCACGAGAGTTGTTGTTGTTAATCCCGTCTACTAAGACAGGATGAACCCCGACGGAGATCCGATCTCGTGTACACATGTCATATGGGGCTGCTTTGGTAGACTTCCCCGGAGTATCGTGATTCGAATCAACGCTTCTTGGCGGTGCTTTGTCCCGAGCGGGAGTAGGGAAGAGAGCTACCCCAATCCAATGCACTCAACAGCTGGAGACACCGAATTCCGGCCCAGTCCTTTCGAATTGGGATTTCCGGTCACCTTCGAACTGCGGTACTGCGGCGTGCCCTGGTAGACATTCCCCTAGCCTTTTAGCCCATTCGGCGACCAAAAGATGGCAACGCGTCTTTTTTATTCTGCGCATCCGTTTCGCTTCTGTGCAAGTGAAGAACTTACTCGATTCCACGCCTTGTCGTCAGTCGGCTGTCGTGGACCAAGCTATTGGGGGTGTGGCGAACAGTAGGAACGACTGCTTTGCCAGCATCTTCGGAGCCACGCCCCAAGGGGGTTTCTTCATGGAATGATACGGTGCAGGCGATCGTTTTGCAACGTTGCGTGTCACAAGGTCGTACTGTCATGGGTACCGTGACAGTACGCCCTTGTGACACCTTGTGACACCTTGTGACACCTTGTGACACCTTGTGACACCTTGTGACACCTTGTGACACCTTGTGACACCTTGTGACACCTTGTGACACCTTGTGACACCTTGTGACACCTTGTGACACCTTGTGACACCTTGTGACACCTTGTGACACCTTGTGACACCTTGTGACACCTTGTGACACCTTGTGACACCTTGTGACACCTTGTGACACCTTGTGACACCTTGTGACACCTTGTGACACCTTGTGACACCTTGTGACACCTTGTGACACCTTGTGACACCTTGTGACACCTTGTGACACCTTGTGACACCTTGTGACACCTTGTGACACCTTGTGACACCTTGTGACACCTTGTGACACCTTGTGACACCTTGTGACACCTTGTGACACCTAGCATCTTGGTTCACATGTTGCCCGGTTTGTGCATCGAAGCTGATCCCGCTCCGCATGATGCCTCATGGCATGGAGCGAGGAAACTGTTAAGGATGCCACCACTGGCATGCAAATGCAAGTGCGACCGAAAGGGCAAACCGCAAACCCGCCGGGCTTGAGGTTTGCCCTTTCGCACCAGGGGCGGCATAGCCAAAGCTTACACTGTTGCAAATCGGCTGTTGTGCGGAGTCTGCCTTTACCGGAAAAAAAGGGCTCGAAAGTTAATCAGCCGGCAAGCCGGCTAATCGTGCGCACACTGGACTCACGTACCCTAAAAAAGTAAGGTGGCCTGAGGCATCTTTCGAGGCCTGGGGGTGGGGAGGAATGGCCGCTTTGCCGGCGTCATCAGGGGCATGCCCGGACTGGGTTCGGGGGTTCCTGCGTGGGGATGATCTGGTGAAGGCGATTGCGGCCGTGTCCCACAGCGTCATGCCGCGCATCTCCGTCTCGGGCGACGTGCCGAAGGTCCTGGTCGTGTCGAGCGACTTCACCGGGCTGCGGCCAGCGGAGCGGAGGCGGAAGCTACTGGCCGCTGCGTGCTCGGGAATGAGTAAGACCCAGAAGGCGCAGCTTGCGAAGTCGGTTCGCTGGGACCTTCTCACCCCTCAGCAGCATGAGTGGCTCTTCGGCGATACGCCCAAACAGTGACAATCGGGTTTGCTTATGTGCAATGCGCGATGCAAAGAAGCTGCGTGGGGGATGGAAGATATCCAGGTTCGGCAGTTCAACAGGACACGGCTCTCCACATACCGCAACGACTGCTTCTCCGGCCCGTGAGCGTAGGACTGAAGCATCTTGCAGGCATCAAGCGACACGGGGGCGGTATTGAATGTGCAAGGACCTATAGTCTGTAGCTTCTCTCGGACCTCTTGACCCTCGGCAACACGAGTGGCTCTTCGGCGATACGCCCAAACAGTGACATCGGGGTTTCGATGCAAGCGACGCAAAGATCTGCGTGGCAGATGGAAAGGGCGTGTCTTGGGTCGGCATTCCGGAGACCCCTCTGTTTTGCCACATACCGCAACGACTCTTGCTCCTGCGCTGGACTAAAGCGTCTTGCAGGCCGCGAGCGACACAGGGGGGAGGGTATTGGCCACTGTTTACCGTACCTCTCGAGAATGTGCCAGGCGCTGGGGCCTTCTGACCCCTCAGCAGCACGAGTGGCTCTTCGGCGATACGCCCAAACAGTGACATCGGATTCGCGTGATGTGCAATGCGCGATGCAAAAAAGCTGCGTGGGGGATGGAAGATATCTAGGGTCGGCAGTTTCAGGAGCCCCTTGTTTTGACTCGCTACACACCGCAACGACTCTTGCTCCTGCGCGTCCTGAGCGTGGGACTAAAGCGTCTTGCAGGCCGCGAGCGACAGGGGGAAGGTATTGGCCACTCCCGGGAATGTGCAAGGGCCAAAAGCTGCAGCCCGCGAAGTCGGTCCGCTGGGACCTTTCGACCCCTCAGCAACACGAGCGGCTCTCCGGAGATACGTCCAAGCAATGGCATCGGGTTTCCGATGCGCGGTCGATGGAAGGGGGGTGTCTAGGGTCGTTAGTTACTCACGACAAAGAGTAGCCCGTTCTGCTTTGGCTCTCTACGAACCGCACGGCACACCTGTCAGGATCTCCCGACGGCAAACGCGGGTCTCTCTGGTTGGTGCCGGTGAAGCCGATGCGAGCGTTACGTTTTCCTGGTTCTGTACCTTACCCGTAACCCCTCTCATACACTTTGATTCCCGTTCTTTTTCGCCTGTCTGCGCGAAACGTTCATCCCCTGCACTGGATGCGGTAGAACATGTTGAGGAAGAAGTGCCACAGAACAACGACGTACCAGCCGTATCTGCACCAGTAGCACCTGCACCGGGTCCGACCCATTCTGAGTGCGCTTGAGACAGAAAATAGTCAGTAGCCACACCAGCCACGAGGACCGGCGCTTCAGCCGTCCTTCACAGCCGCCAGCAAAGCGCACACACAGGGTGGCACCCCTCCATTGCATTCATATTCGAAAAGCTTTTCCCCAACACTGATGTGGGTACCGTTGGTCGCGAAGCTGCACCCTATCCGGTGGTGGGGTGTCGCTACGTAGATGTGCACCCCGTTCACTTCATATCATTGGTGTCACCTCGCTTCATGACACGCATGAGCTGCTTCGTCCTGCCCTTCCACAACGCATCCGCTGTGTTGGTGGGGCGTCATTCTGCTGCTCCTCGAGATTGTCTTCCAGCTGGATAGTGTCGTGAGCGGAGTTCAGCCTCCACCGTACAGTCCCAACACTATCCTAGCTCTTTCACTAAGACAAGACGATTCCATGATCGTTCCCCTTCTCCTTCCTTTACTCGCGACCAAATTGCGTACGGAATTCCCCTTTCCGGGCTCGTTTGTCGATCAACCCGGAAAGCGATTCCTATTGTGAGCAGCTCTACGATCCTGTCCACCGTCATCTCAGCCAGCACGAGAATGGTGTTCACCTCGACCACCTTACTGTTGACGCGCTGATCAATGGCCGGCACGACGTTGTCTTGGATGTATATGAAGAGTTTGCTCCCGTCTGGAGCAAAGTCCCTGAGTCCATAGTCCTCGGGCTTCGCCATCCCATACCAAACTTCAAGCCGCTTGATGAAGTTCGCCAGATGACGTTCGACCTCCCGACTCTGAAGTTATCGTCACTGTAGGGGCAATGTTCGAGTTGGTAAACATATCAATTGGGATTTTGCATGCGTGTCGCCTGACGGTACTTGGAGTTCACCACAGGTTTTCCAACGGCATGGAGTTCCTGCCGTTTGATTCGGGCTCGAACTGGGTTATGCACTCGAGTCAAAGTGACCCCGCCTTTGGTCCGACGCGAAACGTTCCGTTGCCGTCGTTTACGTAGGGTACGCTGTCTGTTCCAGTGTCCTTCCCTCCACCCTTGCGTGGCTGATGCGTTCCAATTCTAACGATCAACCTACGTTGGTTCCTCCTGTAGGTTGACGCCGCCACCGCAAAGAGCATGCTGGTGCCATGCGCGAGGAGCTCGCCTTCCTCAGTAACTCACAAGTTAGTACTCGCCAACAAGTTGGCTAGACCAGTGGGCTTCGCCACTCCCATCCAAGCTTTTCTTTTTTGTGTTAAAGGGCCGCGCCTTAGAGCCTAAACGAGCATCCACCTTTTGTGGATTTCTGGAGCTTCTTGAGGGTGCCTAGGTGTGGTTTCCAGTTTCGGGTTTGTGGTGACCCTTCTTCTTTTTTGGTCCACCTTGTTTTGGTGATTCAGAGGGCGGGGGCGAATAGTTGTGTCTTAGCCAGACACCTGTGTGCCAAAAGGACTCTTAGCATTTGAGCCCAATAATTTGCCAGACAGTGGGTCTGTGGTACAGCACAGGTGACAACAGTATGCGACGGACAACAGTGAGGTAGCACCCGGAGATTGCCCTCCGATATTTGCAGCAGATCTGCGTCATTTTGCACAGCCCAAAGGCGTGGACTCGTGGAACCCACGACATCACCCTCAGAGAGTTGTGACTGGTCTCTTGGACTGGCATTGTGCTAGAACCTTCCAAGCTCCGCAGAAGTTCGAGCCAGCAAGTGGCTGGTTTCCTCTCTCATAGAAAGGACGTACCGGATCATCCAGTTTTCTTGAACCTGTTTGCCGGGTCTAGAACCTGAACCCGGTCGAGAGCCACGCGTCTTGTCCGGCTGCGGCGCACGACGGGTTCTGGCCGGACGCCTGCTTTTTGACGCCGTCCGCCGTCGCGTTCTTGACCGGGCAATAGCTCTCGCGCTCGAAGCAGGTGAACCCGACTGCCGCCGTCGCCGGGAAGAACTTCGGGATGTCCTGCATCTTGCACTCCAGCCGCGTAGGCGACTTGAACATGCACCGCGTCGCATCCGTGTACTTCGGGTTGACAAACTCAGGCACAACCCCGCCGGAGGCTTCGAGCACACTGTGGTACATCGCGAGATCCAGGACGAACGTGTTCACGTACCCCGGGAACTGCGAGAACCCGGTTCATCTACTAACAATTTTGCGGGTTGCCCTTCAATGTATTGTGCAGGCTAAAAAGACGTAGGCAGCGTGTTTTGGTGGTTGATCAGAATTCCTTACCTGAATATCCACAGGGTATAACCACGTGGGAAAACCCATCAACCGGCACGCACAAACAAAACGAAGCGCCTGTATTTTTAGTGAAACAGGACCCAGCGACCTGGGTGTAGTGGTCACTGGGCTGTTGGGAGGCAGTCTGGCAGACTGTGGCAAAAGTCCGTTGGGCGTCGGGCACACCCTCTTTAACTCCAGCCTCTGAGGCTGGACCTCACCGTGTGTTCACTTCGGCTGGGGGAAAATCTTAGTTTCGTGTTCAGGCGCTACTTGCCTCTCAAGTGTTTGATGCTAGCATCAAGTCTTCTTCGCGGGGGAGGGGGTGTGGAATCGTCCTGAAAAAGCCCCCCCGGTGGTTATTTGAGGGTAATTTGTGTTTGCTGGTACCATACGAACGTTTTCTTTTGCGTGATTCTGTGTGCCGTATCGGAGTGCCCTTTTTTACCCTCTGGGTTGGTGGGTGTCTCGGTCGATCCCTCCCCCCCTCAAAGGAAGGCAAAAGCTGGGGAGAACTTGATAGGGCAGTGTCGGTGCTCATCTTGCTCGAGGGGGCTAACCAGCAAACCAGCAACATTTCGAAAGTGCCCCTTTCAAGCTACTCCCTGGATAGGATTTTTGTTTGTGCGATTTAACCTACATGTCTTCTGGTTAAACCGCTGCCGACGTTCTTTTTTAGCTGTAACGAATACTGCGCTCCAGGGAAGCAGAAATTGGTCAGAAAGGGTCAACAAAGGAAACGTGAACAACACGCTTCCCCCGCCCCCTCCCTTTGGCTTGGTAGCGGCGAAGAACCGGCGCACGGGCGAACGGGGGCGAGCATGCTGACCCGCTCGGCGCGTGGCCCCCTGCACCTCGACAAGGTGAAGAAGGTGCTGTTTTCCGCGGATGGCAACGTGGCGCTGAGCGTCGGCCTATCCGGCTGGGTTTACCGGTACCACATGGCGGTGGGCCTCAGGGACCCGGACGTGCAGCTGAAGCTTGCCACGAACAGCACGATCGAACTCAGCCCGTCGGGCGACTTCGCCGTAGCGTTCGGCAACAACAACAACGGCAACATCACCGTGTACCACATGTCGACGGGCAACGTCGTGACCAAGTTCGACGGCCGCCAAACGATACCCGACCTGCTCAAGACGCAGGTCGAGGTGAAGGTCACCACCATCGCGCTTACGGACTCGGTTTTGGCGTGCGCGTACAACCAACGAGGGGTTGTTTTGCTGAGCAGAAACGCCGCGGACAACGATGTGTCTTTGATTGCCGACTTGCATTACTTCCCTCGAGGGGAGTATTCTGTCGTTGCCGTGAGCAGCGACGAGTCGATGGTTGCGGGGCTGACGACGCTGGGGTCCATGGTGGGGTCCGTGGTGGTGTGGCTTCGGGCGGCTGATGGGACGTACACCCCGAGGTGCTACGACGGAATGCGCGGCAACGAGAAGCTCGGCGCGGCTTACTTGCGGCTGTCGGCGGACCTGACGTTCGCCGTCGTCGTCTGCGGGAGCAGGGCGTACGCGATCGACCTCAACAAGGAGTGGGGGTGCATCACGCTAAAGGTCCCCGACTCGTACGGCAGCATCTCCGGCCTCGCGCTGTCCCACGCGCATGCGGTCGTCGGCCTCGAGTCGGGGCATGTGGCTATCATCGGCGTGCGGCCGGGGCACGCGGACTTCGAACGGCAGTGCTTGTTCCTTAGCGAGGACAAAAGCGACCACGCCGCGAAGACCCTCCTCGCCGTCGCGGTGTCGCCCGACGGCGGGCTGGTCCACAGCGCGCGGGACCACCGCAAGGAGCTGCGGTACATCACGTGGGACCTACACCTCCAGCTGCGGCAGAACGCGTACCAGCTGGTCAAGTGGTGGCAGCGCGAGCACGGCGGCGCGGACAAGGACCTGCTGGCCGCCGTCATCGGGTTCCTCGTCCAGCCGCACTTCGCCCTCCGCTCCGGGGACCTATGCAGCGTGCGAGCGAGGTACCAAGGCAAGCAAAGCATGGTGCCGTCGATCGTGTGGAAGCCCACCGACGCCGACGGCCGAATCTCCGTCGTCGCCCTGCCCATCATGCCCAATTCCGGCTGGCCCGGGAAGAAGCCGCACGTGTTCGCTTCCGCGCTGTTCGACTCGATCCCGACGACGGACATCACCGTCCTGTCCGACCTGACGCACGCCACGGAAACCTTCGAAACCTGCGCGCAGCGGAAGAAGGTGCAGGAGTACGCGCGCTCCCTCGACCCCAGGACGATCGCCCAAATTCAGAAGGCGGCGCCGAGCGGCACGGTCTGGGACCCCGTCCAGTGCCAGCGGGCCTACCGAGCAAGCGGCCAGAGTGTCCTGGCCGCCGCCAAGCAGCTGCAGACGGGCACGTCGTACCCGCCTGACGAGACCGAAGTCTGGCTGACCGCGCACGTCCTCAGCGAGCCGACAGACGCCGACTCCACCGCCTCCGACGACAGCGACGAGGCTTCCGAGCCTTCCGCCCACTACGCCGGCCTAACAGCCATGCCGTCGTTCTGACACGCTTGATGCTGGCCATCAATCACGCACGAGGGGCAAGCGTTCTGTCTGCAACAGCAAACGAAAGATTTCCCCCCCCGCACCGCGACCTAGCAAATGCAAGGCGGCACTTTTTTTCACGAGGAGAAGTTGCCGTTAGCACCGTGATGTTTTTTTAGTACTAACAATCTTGTGGGTTGCCCTTCAATGTATTGTGCAGGCTAAAAAGACGTAGGCAGCGTGTTTTGGCGGTTGATCAGAATTCCTTACCTGAATACACACAGGGTAAATACAAGTGGGAAAACGATCAACCGGCACGCACAAACAAAACGAAGCGCCTGTCTTTTTGCGCGAGTCCGCCGCTAGTGCAGTAACGTTCGACGACCTGACACGCGTCCCATGCTTCGCGTTGCAAGTTCCTTTGGCTATCGCGTCTGGACGCGGTCTTTCCCGCTCGTTCGGAGAGCCATGACATCCACCGATAAGCGCAATTGATATCCCCCTCCCCCTCGATCAACCGCAGTTGAGCCGACTGTCGTGCGTTTGACAACTTGTTTGAGGCAACCTTTCGTCTGGCCTCTTCTGCATCCGTGTGGACAGTTCACAGGCTAGCGTTGCTACACGGAGGAGGTTACTTGACACGGAAGCGGTGCGCATCCATCTCTTATGCTTGCGCTCTCTCATTGTTTGCTCACTGTCCAAACATGCGAGGTGGCACAGGGGATGTGATGAGCCTGTACTATACCGGGAAACTCTAAGATGGGTTCTAAAACACGTGTTATGACGGAGAATCATTCAGAAATTCATGTGGGGAATCTAACTACATGTGCACCCAACAAAGTAATCGTGCCCGAGCTTTCACCGCACAATTTTTGGCCAGCGTGCGATGCTTACTTGAGCTTCTCACCAGCTTTGACTCAGGGTTGCCAATCAACCAGAAGAGCCTTTTGATTTTTACCAAACATGAAATGTTGGAAGAAATGAGATGCTCGCCGCCGCAAACCGTGGCGTTTTCACTTGCGTCCTGAATCCAGCTTCATCATCATCATTAGTTTTGTATCAGCCGCGGCTGTGCGAGTGACGAGCTCTTATTTTTTTGCGTTTTCCTTTGGGTTGTTTGTTTGATGTTTTCTCCAGGACTTGTTCTCATCGTTGCATCACCTGCATTGTAGGAAATACTTGGGGGAGACTGCCAGTTTGCGAAATCTTAAAGGTAGGTAAATGTGCTGCAGGCCACACAAAACACAGGTAAATCTGGGTTTAGTGGCGGGCGTACGCGTAAACAAGAATGACCCACTTTGTAGTTGTCGTTTCTCTCCCTCTGAAAAGCACAGGGCAGTCCCTCGAGTATTTTCTTTGCCTACACGGGAGGGACGAACAGTTCTCGCAGAACGAAGGAAGATGAAACCTGATCACTTGGGGGCCGATCCTAGCGCGGATCCCGTCATTGTTTCGCCGCCAGGACTGTTTGCCTGCTTATGTTGAAAGGGTACGTGGGCGTAAGGGAGTGTGGATGCAGGCATTCAGCCTGGACGTCTGCAACAGTTGCAACCTAGTAGTTGCAGTCAAGGAGAGGAGGCGACGGGGGCGCCAGTTGTCCATCCACAAACGAGGACTGACTGCTGCCCTCTGCAGTTCTGCTGCGTCCCGTGGGGACTTCTTGCCCAAGTCTTCCCGTGGGCCTGGGTTCGCTTGATTTTCAGATACCGGAATGGTGTGTTTGGCACATAGGCTCACGCACCAGCGCCAGCAGTGAATATCTCGGTATCCGGGAAGAGAAGGTCGGAGTTCATGTTCAGGTAGGTAGCCTGTGCCTAGCATGGTCGGAATTCCGGTACAGGTAAGTAGCCTGTGCCTAGTAACGTCGGAATTCAGGTACAGGTAGGTAGCCTGTGCCTTTACCTGTTTGAGCCACCCCCGCGCATGGAGGGTAGCTGGTGTATCATCGCTGAGGGGGCTCCCGAGAACCAAAGGAGTCGCCCCCACCCCCGGTAGTTGTTTTGGAAAAGCCGAAACCGGAAACCCCCTGTTTCTGAAACCGGAAAACCGGGTTTCTTAAGTCCCCTGGGCCTGTCAGACACGGGTGTAGGGGCCTTCTCCCCGTTACGGATTCGCCTGTGCTCTCGTAGCACGGGTGGTCCTGGCTGTGACGAGCTACGAACAGCCGCCTGACAAACCAGACTCACACCGCTGTCCATGATGGTCCGCCTTATGCGTGGCTTAAAGGACTGAAACACGTGGCGCAGCCAAGTAGTTGTCGACAGTTACTGAACTGACCCGTTTCGACCCACATTGGAAAGTTTCGTAGAACTTCTCAGGGGGGCTTGTTTTCTGCAAGCGTCGCCGTCGGACTTCTTCGCGGCACACCACGTTCATGCCCCGCCTCCTCATCGGAATGTTTCCAATATATTCCGAAGCAGGGCTCTGAAAGCCTAGAAAAGCCGCGGTCCGACGAGCAATGTAAGGCGGTGCGTTGTGCCAAGGTCTATCAGATCCATCCCTATCCCCTGGCGCTGCATAGAATTTCTTGGTGCTGTCTTCCTGCGTTCCTTTCCCTCTTCTTCGAGGTGCATTACAGGGCGGTTCTCAGGAATTATTGAACCCGAATCTGAGGAAACTGCCATCGACAGCGAAATCAAGCAGCAAGATTGGACTCGCAGGGCTTCAGGAGTGTTCCACATTGAACTTCTCTCGAAAATACGCATGCACGGCAACCCCTGCTCAACATGCATGCGCGTGGGGGGCCCAAGACTAAATTCAAAGCGAATTTCTTCTTGGTGTCGGTCGCAACACTTACAACTATGGCTAGCCGTAGTTAAAGTGTATAAGCATACCTACTACCCGCCTCACAGCCTCGGTTGATCAGAATTCCTTACCTGAATATACACAGGGTACATACAAGTGGGAAAACGATCAACCGGTACGCACAAACAAAACGAAGCGCCTGTCTTTTTCAGAGTGATACTTCGCTTGAAACTACGGGGTTTTAAAGTCCCGGGTGACCTTCGTTATGGGAAGATATCCTTTGTGCTCTGAGTGTCGTAAGAGTGGTGGTTACACGAGGTAAGAGGATCGGTGGGTACCTTGGTTGTTGGTCATTGGTCGTTTCGGCCATTGTCCACAGAACCCGCGATTATCCAGCCTTGTGTCCCCGTCGGATGCCCTGCCAGCCAAAACGACAATGGCTGCTTGTAGGATGTCTCCGTTGTGCACAAAAAGTCGAAGAGACCCGTAGTTCTGGAGTCGACGACTATCTTCCCTACAACTACAAGTACCTCACCAAAGACCTCGCAAAAGCCAACTCAGAAACGGCAAAATGAAGAGGTGCACCCGGATATGTCTACACCCCCATCACTGCCCGATGGTCAGCTATGGCAGGCCGCCACGATGTCACCGTTCAGCCGAACGAAGACGGGGAAAGACCTCGGGAGTACTTCGAGCTGATCCGATCTGTCGGTGAGGCGAAGTCGAAGCAAGAGGAGGACAAGATCATGCGAAGGAGATCGCGGTGCTGAAGTCGAAGATGATGGGCGAGAAGGACATCGACAAGAAGCAGATGAAGGAGTACGTCATCCACCTTAAGCCTCAACAGGAGACTCGAAATCCACGAATAACCCTAAACAATGTGAACCTATCCGTAACATCAACAGGCTCGGCGAGGGGCTGCCGAAGGCGTTTCTTTTTTGTGCCTTCGTGCAGAAGTTTCACAAAGAAAAAAGAGATAAACGACGTTTACGCAGCGTATCATCCGACACTCGGACTTTGAGCGCAGGCGCTCTCCCTCCCCCCCACCCGCCCCCTCTATACAAAGGCACGCTGCCGAAAGCGGGGTTGTGTTGAGGCGCGGTCAAGATGTCACGGTTCAGCCGAACGAAGACGGGGAAAGACCTCGGGAGCAAGCAGTTCTTCGAGCTGATCCGGTCTATCGGTGAAGCGAAGTCGAAGCAAGAGGAGGACAAAATCATCGCGAAGGAGATCGCGGTGCTGAAGTCGAAGATGGGCGAGAAGGACATCGACAAGAAGCAGATGAAGGAGTACGTCGTCCGCCTCTTGTACTGCGAGATGCTCGGACACAACGCGGAATTCGGGTACATCCACTGCGTCAACTTGATAGCCTCCACTGAGCTTCTCGAGAAGCGAACTGGGTATCTAGCCGTGCAGCTCACGATCTCACCCGAAAACGACCTGCTGTACCTAGTAGTGTCCGCCATCCAAAAGGACTTGAAGAGTTCGAATTTCTTGGAAGTGTGCTGCGCGTTGAACGCTGCGACGAAGTTGATCAACACGGAGCTGATGACGTGCGTCATCGAGGACGTGCGGAAGTGCCTGGACCACGAGCAAGCGATCGTCAAGAAGAAGGCGATCGTCTGCATTCACGCGTTTTGGAGGAAGAACGAGTTCGGCGTCGGGGCGCCGAAGCAATACCACTCGGTGCTCTGCGACAAGGATCCGGCTGTGATGGCCTGCGCCTTGAACTTCCTGCAGGACCTCTCGTGCCTGAACCCCGAAGAAAACAAGCACCTGGTCCTGTCGTTCGTGTCGATCCTCCAGCAGATCTGCGAGCACCGGCTCAAGAAGGAGTACGACTACCACAGAATCCCCGCGCCGTGGATCCAAATCAAGCTTTTGAAGCTGCTCGCCATCCTCTGCCACCAAGACCCCGAAAAGTCGCGTGAAGCGTACTTGGTGGTTGAAGAGGCCATGAAGCGCGCGGCCGACTCTGGCATCAACATCGGATTCGCGGTCATCTACGAGTGCGTGAAGACGATCACGTGCCTGGCGCCGCAGAAGGAGTTGCTCGAGGAGGCGGCGGAAGCGATCTCGAAGTTCTTGACGTCGCCAAACCCGAACTTGAAGTACTTGGGGATCACGTCCTTGTCCCGTATTGTGCTGATCGACCCGTCGTATGCGGCAGAGCACCGGAAGATCGTCATGGGGTGCCTCGAGGACCACGACGAAACCATCAAGCGCAAGACTTTGGACATCCTATACGCCATGACCAACCCGGACTCCGTCGAGCTCATCGTTGCCCGGCTGATCAAATTCCTCGGTGCCGCGCACGACGTGTACCTCAAAGCCGACCTCGTAAGCAACGTCTGCGAACTCGCGTTCCGCTTTTTCCCGACGATGGAATGGTACATCGGCACCATGAACCACGTCATCAAGTTAGGGGAGCAGTACGTCGACAGCCAGATCGTGCAGGGCATGCTCAAAATGATCGCCGAAGGCTCGGAGGAGCTCGAGGAGGACGAGAACGAGCAGTTCCGCCTATACGCGGTCGACTCCTACTACCAGCTCCTGGACGCCACCGAGAAACTGCCCGAGACGCTTATCCAGATCATTTCGTGGGTGCTGGGCGAGTACGGGTTCATGTCCCAGCAGTACTCCAAAAACGACATCATCGACAAGCTGTGCGACCTTCTCGAAAAGACGGACGACGTCGACACCCGTGGCTACGTATGAAAGACTTTTTTTGTGTTACGGGGGGAGGCTGAATACAATTGTGCACAATTGTACCAAAGCACGCACGCCAATCCCTGCCCCGGCAGAACTTGACAGTTGTTGAATAGAATTGTAGCAGAACGACCACACCCTACCCAATCCCAAGCACCCCCTAAACGCGTTAGGGGACTTCACAAGGTTTCACAACGGAGTGACACAACACCCGAAACGAGCTGCACCCTCTCACTTTTCTCAACCCCCCGCCATACTCAAGCCTCTACGGTCAACCGGAGACTTTAAAATACCGACCTTCTAATCCACAAATAACGCTAGAATTGTCTACAATTGTTTCTACAGAAGTCGCCTTGTCACGCGGCCAAGACGGAGACAGTCCGGCCCTCCGGAACTCCGGACAGCAACACGTAGCCAAGCTGCACGATTTATCCGATTTCGTCTAAGTACCCAAGGGCGCCCACCAATGTGCTCCGCCGACGAGTGCGCCACCTACAAACGCTCCGCCGACGTGCACCACCTACACTACGGGCCGTTCTAAAATCACTCTACTTCTCCACTGATTTTGCGGAAGTATCTTCTACGGCTGGCAGGCCGCAGCAGTAGATCTCGAGCTAGTCGCGGACGCCACAGCACTGGGCGTCGCCCTTCGCCACCGCCGACCACTTCACGACAAACCACGTCCCTGCCGGGTCACCACGCTACTTAGTACGCTTGCGCAGTCTTCCAGGCTCGTAATAGCCTACAAAGCCGGGTAAAGGTTTCACAACAGTCACTGACAACCTGACAAAAGTGACCACCAGACCTGTTGTGGAGGGTCCACGATTAGAAACTGTGGTGCACAATTTGTATTACAGTACTGAAAAAACAATTGTGTTCCAACACAATTCTATTCAGCTGGACGGACTCTGAAACCGGCCAAAAAAATAAAGACAATTGTATTCAAAGGACACAATTGTATTCCAAGACAACTGTATTGAGCCCCCTCCTGTAACCCACTTACCGACCAGCGACCACAGGGGTCGTTAAATAGCCCATTTTTTCAGATATGCCGGAACGTTGGGACAGGTCTGTCGAAAACAGCTTTCAAGGGTGGGAATGAAAATATATGTGGCGTATCTCTTTATTCCCGCCCTCCTAGAAATCCCTTATGGCCACACACCCAAGTAGCCACGCCCATGCTTGACTATGTGGGTGGCCAGAACGTCGCAACTCCATCTTTCTCATGTTTATCAAGTTTCTCACCAAGACGCTGACCGCCGCCGTAGGTCGCGCGGTGGACAAGGCCCGCAGCAAGAAGACGACGATACTCCAGTCACTCCCGCCCAACTTGGTACTAAGAATTAGTAGTTGGCAGCGTACTACATAAGGCTTACTAAAGCAGGTGAGTTCCACCAGTGCGCACAAACAAAATACTCGAGGGACTGCCTTATGCTCTTTTCGACGTAGGCTAGAGGGGAGAAACAGCACGCTTGCGCCCGCCACAAAGCAGCTGTTGCCTGTGTTTTGTGTGGGGCTACAGCATAGTTACCTACTTTGCGATCCGAATATTGTTGCCATAGTGGGGAGTCGGGTATCGGCATGCTTTGCGATTTCGCAACTGGCAGCCTCGTCAAGGGTTTCCTACAAAGCAGATGCTCCCCCGCGCTTGGGGGGATAATCCGGTTGCAGTGTGACATCGCCGCACACTTCCCTCTTCTCCTGTTTCGGTCCCCAAGCCTCAACAAACTCGATGGTGTGACACCGCCAACACACACAGATCATCACCGCTCTTATGAAGCTCACGGCTCCCCTCGGCTCAGTTCCAGACACCGTCTGCGAGCTTGTAAGCGCCTACAAGTATGCACATTTTCCATTCCCGGTGGACCAGCCAAGTGAAGAGCTACATTATTTCAAATAGGTTCCATCACAGGGAACCACGCATCCTGTGTATGCGGCGGCCATTTGAATGCTGGAAGAAGAAAGGTAGAGCAATACAAAAAGAGTACATCACCCTTAGCGAGTCTAGAGGAAACCTTGTTGCTCAGTCCGGCGTTACCCGAACCTTTCTGCCCAGTCCGCGTTGGTGCGAGCCCGAACGTTTTCGCCCAGTCTGGCGTTTGTGACAACCCGCACCTTTTTGCCCAGTCCGCGTTTGTCCGGCGTTTGTGCAACCCGTTGCCAAGCTCGGTGTTTGGAAGTTCGGGGGGGACCTGGAGCTAAGTTCGGGATGATGGCAAGTTCGGGGCCCGTACCCGGGGGGTGGCGCACTCCGAAGCCTTGCTGAGCTCGGACCCGGAAAGAAGTCCACCGGCGGGAACCGAACCTCCCACCCGTAGGTCAGGAACGTCGTTCACTGACGACTGTGCCACGCCATGTCCGCCGCCAGAAAATTTCGACGAATTGTGAAGTCTCAGAAGTACCCTGAAAGAACGGTAGAGAAATGTCCGGGATGGGGGTACCCTGCCCCAGAAAAGTGGGATAGCTCGCTAGAGAGCTAAATTTGAGAATTTCAAATTTACCAAACCTCTAGAAGCAGAACCGCCCAAAGGAAGGAGAACAAGAAACGCCGAAAGACACCAGACTGTATATCAACCCCGGTTGATTGTCGGCAACACAAGAGACCGAGTCGCAAGGCTTCGGGATGACGTACATTGTCAACCGCACGAGACAGTCTGAAAGCTTTCGCTATAAAACTCGGTGAACATAACCAAGACTCGAAGATTAGCGTAGTAGCGAGAAACTTCCTGGCTTTTCACGCCGTAGCAGAACGACCAACGCGTTAGGGGACTTCTCAAGGTTTCACAACGGAGTGACACATCACCCAAAACGAGTCGCACCCTCCCACTTTTCTCAACCCTCTCAACCCCCCTTCCATACCCAAGCCTCTACGGTCAACCGGAGACTTTAAAACACCGACCTTCTAATCCACCAATAACGCTATCAAACCGCGGGGGAAGGGGGGGGGGGAAGACGCCCTTTTTGAGGCCGGTTTCCACGCGGAGCGAAACAACACACAGGTCGTCCAGCAGCGTCGCCTTGCAGCAGCGATGCTACGAGTTCTTGGAGCTCGCGAAGCACCCAGCTCTTATGGTGGAAGCGCTGCCTCTTGACGGTTGCTGCGAGGATCTGGAAGTCGATCCAGGTGCGCTTCTTCTTTTTCGTAGTAACAATGCTTTGTAAACACGGAAGAGAACGCTGGCAGCGTGTTTGGGAGAAGATTGGCCTAACGATCATATTCACTCACTGTAAAACACTAACAGGCTAATCCTCCCCCGGCACGTACAAACAAAAAATGGCACTTACTCGGACTGATATCCTCGAGGATGAGGTCGACTGGGGCGCCGTTTGCAGGCTACCGCGCTGCGCGGAGTTTGACGACGGGGAGTTTGACAGCACGTACAAACAAACGCACGCCTATTCTTTTTACGAACAACACCCTCTTGTCCAGCTCTCACGAGACTGGACACCCACATAGCTCAACTGGTGATACGTGACACACATAGTTTAACCAGGTGGGTGGAGCTGGTATGATAGGCACACACCTGAGTTATCGCAGAACTCTTGCTTTCGGCTCGCCCAAAATTTCTGCTCGCACGGTGCTCAGCAGAAAAGTCGGATGCCGCAGGAATGGAGATGGCGAACGACGAGCAAGACGAGGAGCGCACAACACCGCGACGACGCTGATAAAAACGAGAAATACTCGAGGGACTGCCTTGTGCTCATTTCGAAGGAGGCTAGAGGGGGAGAAATTTTTGTTGAACGCTTACGCCCGCCACTAAACCCAGGGTTACCTGTGTTTCGTGTGGGCTACAGCACATTTACCTCCTTTGATCTATCGCAACTGGCAGTCTCCTCAAGCATTTCCTACAAAGCAGGTGCTTATACAAAAAAAGAAGTCCCCCGCTGTCAACATCACTCACCACCGTCGGCTTTATCGCAAACATCAGTAATATCAATTCAGCAAGATAATCAGCGAACGGAAAAGAGAACGGAGTCTGGCGCTCCCCTTTTCCTTCTCTTTTCTTTTCATTTAGCAGATTGTTCGAACAAAACCTTCATGCTAGCATCAAACACGAGTGTTCTTGCCTAAAACATTGCACCAACATTCGTCACCCTTGCCGTTCTGACTTGCACACCTTTTACACGCCGACAGAGCTCTCGTTCCTCGACGGCGTCGTACGCACTGCGCTGGCTGGCGGCGCGAAGGATCGCCGAAAGAGGGACGAAGCCTTCAACATGCCTGAGCACCGTCCGGTATGTTCGTTTCTAGTATTGACCCCAGCTTTCCGGATGCAACAAATGTGCTCGCGCAAGCAGAAGGATGGCAAACCCCCAAACCGGTCTCAAGTTCCTTGCATCAGATTCTTCAAGTCTCTGAGTCACTTTCTCTCGATCAAACCACAACCGCGTGTACCAATCCCCTCCCGTGCTCGTGTCGCCTACCCGAAGGCACGTTTTCGGGAAGGCGAAATTATCACGGGAAGGCGACACGAATACGGAGTGGGAACTTGAGAACCCTGAAGCCCGGCATGTGTGCCGTTTACGGGATACACGTCGGCTTCCTACTCATGGGGGACCAAGGTAGGCACTCTCACACCTCCAAACCGGACCAACTACTATACTTTGGCAGGTATGCAGTCCCCCCCGACTGTAGTAGTTGAGGAAGGTGCAAACTTGGAGACTGCTACAGAAGTCCTGCACGAGACTTGGACACGTGCCTCGCGTAGGGCAGGTGGGCCTGTGACCCGCTTTGAGAACCCTGGAGTCCGGCATGTGTGCCGTTTACGGGATACACGTCGGCTTCCTACTCATGGGGGACCAAGGTAGGCACTCTCACACCTCAAAACCGGACCAAACACCCCATCATCAGGTGCTGAAGACGAAGGAGGTCACGGCGGAGAACATTCCGACGCACACCGTTCCCGGCGCCCCGGTGGTGGAGCCGGAGCTGCACCTCAACGTCGACGAGGACCGGGGGGTGTGGAGCAAGAAGATGCTCGAAAAGCAGGAAAACGAGCCGCAGCTGGAAGCCGGCGGCCCGGAGGAAGAGGACGAGGAGGAGGACCCGGACCAGCCCGTCAACAACCACTCTTACGGCGAGCCGGCTGACGACGGCCAGCCGACGGGCAAGGTCAAGAAGAAGAAGACGAAGGACGACAAGCTCGCCGACCTCCTCTTCAACCCGGGCGGGAAGAAGAAGGGCGAGAAGGCGGCGCGCAAAGCCGAAAAGGAGCGCAAGCGAGCGGAGAAGGTGTGTGCTCCGTCTTTTTCTTTTCGTATATGCACGTTTTTTTGTAGGAAGTCCTCGAAACGGCTTCCAGTCGCGAAATATCAAAGCAACAAGCGTCCGGAGAGTGTAGGAAATTCTTGAGGAGGCTTCCAGTTGCGAAGTGTCCAATCTCAAAGAGTCCTGGTCGTATCTACAGTAAAAAGACAGTCTTCTGTTATCCCACGGTGACGTTTGAAATTGTCACCCTCCGTTTGGAAGTGTCACTTCCCTCCAGGGGTGACAATTTCAAGCGTCATCTGGGGGGTGACAATTCCACACGTCACTCTGGGTAAGTATCCATTCGCTATTCAGAAGGTGCGCAGTGCATTCCGCTGCGATTCGCAACCAGTATCCCCACCCCCCTTCTCGATCCATGCCGCGTCAGAACGTCCACCCCTCCCCTTCCTCTCGCTGCGTCTCTGTTCGAAACACCGAATTGTGAAGAGAGCGCTGGAGATGTCGCCCTGGAAAAGGTTGGGGAATCCGGTCCCACCGCGGCGTTTGCCCCCCCCATCATCACATGCTCGATAACGAGCAGCGGGTCTACCTTGTCGAACCCTCTGTCTGCACCGGTTCTGAACATCATGCGGCTCCTCGGCCTCTGCGACCGGCACTGGTCGCACGACGATGGCGCACCCCCACTGACACGGCTCGACCCTCGACGCCCCGCGTCAGCGCCGAGACAGGCGAAGCGTGAGAACGTGGTGCTCGTTCTGCCGGAAGCAGCGGAAGGCGAGCGAGGACCCGCAACGTCAACATCGACTTCAGCAGTGAAGGTCGGGAAGCCGGCACCAACGCCGGCGAAGAAGCGGCGATCGGACTCTAGCGAAAAGGCGCAAAGGACGCATCGATGTGCAATGCAATCGAAGGCAACACGACGATCGCCCAGGCGCCGAGAACAAGCAGAAATTGACGCGCAACCGATGAACCTGGACGAGCAATCGAAGAAGAAGCGAAGCACCAAACGCGCGCCTGAGCGCGACGATCAAGACGAGCTATAGAGGCGAAAGCAGGACACATCACGTGCGAAGAGATAACCGCGCCGTCGGCGATGCAGATTATCGCCACAGATTCTTTGCATTCTAACCCAAACGACCCTCGACTACTCCGGCATCTCGCCGTGCCGCTCGCCGGAAGCGAGAGAACGAGGACTCCGATTCCGGATCTGAGCAAGAACTTGTCACACAAGCTACCAGCAGCAGTTGCAACCGTCGCGGGTTGCACAACGACGGAGGCGCTTCAAGAGTACCCATCGGTGTCGCGTAGCGAAAGGCAGGCATAGTGCAGCCGGCAAGCCGTCTCGCGACAGAAGCTTGGACGATCCGAATAGGTCCAGACGTCTCGATCATCAACCCCAGTGAAGGAGCAATGATTCAGATTTGAACGCATCTCCAACTCTTACCACTCATCGGTTTCAGGGACTTTTAACCCTCTTTTCAAAGTTCTTTGCATTTTTCCATCACTGTACTTGTTCGCTATCGGCCTCCGGGAGATATTCAGCCTTAGCAGTGGTACTAATCAGCATGCTGATGACTCCCCACTAGCGCAACAATATTCCAAGTCTCAAAGGAGGAACGCGACTGTGCTCGTGCCTGGCGGAGGTCCATAATGGGGGCCCAAGACCCAACCTTTTCCCCTTGTGCAGGCCCCTGAAACAGGGGCTGAAAACTTCTTCAGAACACAGGTCCGAATCTGGCAGCGCCAACTGCTGATGCCCTGGTAGGCTTGCTACCCTGTCGAAAACGCAACACGAAAAAGTGAAAGGAAAAAGTGGGGGGCCAATAAATTCAAAGCGAATTTCTTCTTGGTGTCTGAGGAAATGCCTTGTGGGGGCGATTTCGCCTCGTCTTCGCATTCTGCAGCCGCTAATTCAGCCTAAACGAGCGTCCGACGACTTTTCCTGCGATTTCCAGAGCGGTTTATGGCCACCTGAGTGGTAGGTTAGGTTTCGAGTTTTGGGTTTCTGGCGACCCCCAGTTCGGGTCGATGTTTTTCCTTCGCACAACGGTTACAACTGGGCTAGCCGTGGTTAAGGTGTGTGTAATCATGCCTACATCTCACATACTACCTGCCTCCCAGCCTCAATGGTTAGGGTCAGCCGAAGACCCTAAAACACCGAAACCTCTAAACCACAACAAACGCTCGAAACATCACAGGAAGCAAGACGGGCCCGCGGAGACGAGGACTCGCAGCCGCCTACTTCAGTGGGCACCGCTTCTCCCATGAGGTCCGACGGCGACTCCTTCCCGATGAATTCGCCGCCGACGAGCATGCGGGCCGCGCCCAGCATCGCCGCGCAGCTGGTGCCGGTGACGCAGCAGGAAATCAGCCTCGCGACGTTCGAAGGCCACTGGAAGGCGAACCCCCACGAGGGCTCCGGCGCCGTGCCGCTCCCTGGTGAGGGAGTGACCGTCGACATCGTCGCCAACAGAGTCATGGCCATCAGCAACATCATCAAGGTGCCTGCTTGGATTTCTTTTTGTATCAGCACCTGCTTTGTAGGAAATGCTTGAGGAGACTGCCAGTTGCGATAGATCAAAAGAGGTAAATGTGTTGTTGCCCACACGAAACACAGGTAAAGCTGGGTTTAGTGGCAGGCGTAAGCGTTCAACAGAAAAGACCCACTTAGTTGTATTGGTTTCTCCCCCTCTTGCCTCCTTCGAAATGAGCACAAGGCAGTCCCTCGAGTATTTTCACATTTTACGTGTTGCGCGTGAAGGGAACATTGTCGAAACGGACCAACGTGCAAACATCAAAAGCTAGCGGGAAACAGTGCTAGCTAGTCCCAGCGACCGTACGAATACCGGGTTTGGATGGACCAGCCCCCAGGAGACCCCCCACAAATAATAGACTTGATCACAATTCCTATAGAAGACAGAAGCGAAAGTTCGTTTTCGTTTTTTACCGAACATGAAATGTTGGAGGAAATGAGAAGCTCGTCGCCGCAAACCGTGGCGTTTTCACTTGCGTCCTGAATCCAGCTTTCCGTGAAAAACGATCAGGCACTGCGTTCAACGAAACAACTCTCTCTTCCCATCATCATCATCGTTAGTTTTGCATCAGCCACGGTTGTGCGAGTGACGAGCTCTTATATCTTAAGCTATCTGGCCAAAACCACCATCGATCATCAACATAGGGGTACAGCAACATAGGTACACACCGATGCTCTTACCTCGTGTAACCACCAGCCTTAAAGCACACGCAGAGCACTGAGGTTATCTTCCCATGTTGCCAAACGTCACCGGAGACGCTTTAAAACCCCGCAGCTTCAAGCGAACTTTCACTCTGAAAAATGCGTATAACCCACAACCAACGCTGCGGGGCGTCGGAGGGACACTGCGCCTTCCTGCTGCAACGGTGCAGCGCTTTCCATCTGCGTGGCAGTGGCTCACCTGTAAACCTCTGTTTTTGAGGGAGGCAGCTTGCAAGCTTCCGTTTTTTAGAGAATGGGGGGGGGGGGCAAATCAATGGTGCAACCTTTTCGCACGGGAGTTTCGGCTCTTTGTATTGTCTGACGAGAACTGCCTAGAAGAAAGGGGGAAAGTAAGAACACGTCTTTGTTACTGATAGCACTAGCGCAAGGGAATGTTGAGTGACTGCCTAAACCCGGGAAACGAGCTTGGGCGAGGCCACCGGGGGGTTAGGGAGGGTGGGAAAACTTGAATCTTTTTGAACCAACCACACCCTGAAGGCTGTGTGAAGTTCTCCACTTTTCGTGGTGAGTCGACTCCCTCAGTGAAACTGTGAGAGAAAATATGTGTCGGTCACATACGCTAAAAACGAAGTTACACGGATGCGCAACCACATGTGACAGTAAACAGTAAAGTTAAAGCGACACAAAGTACGAAAAGGAATTATCACATCTTACGACTGTAAGAATAACATCGAACAATAACCTACGCTACTTCCACTTCTTCGAGCCAACGAGCCTTCATGCGAACAGCGCAAGCGTAACCTCTGTCACTCAAACCCTCCAACCACCCCCCCCCGTACCCCGAGGACAACCCTCAAAACCCCAACTTCCCCTCTCCCCTTCTCCCCCCCTTCTTTTTCTCCCCCATTTCTTTTTCCTTTTTTCATCCCCTAATCCGTGCCTCGTAACACACAGCCGCCGATCAACACGAAACCACCCAGAAGAAAAGCCAGGCACCGGGATCTTCCTGACGAGCACGCATCCCGGTGAACTTAATCAAGAGTCGAAGATTAGCGTCGAAACTTCCTGGCTTTTCACGCCGCAGCAGAACGACCACACCCTACCCAAACCCAAGCACCCTCTAAACGCGTTAGGGGACTTCACAAGGTTTCACAACGGAGTGACACAACACCCGAAACGAGCCGCACTCTTTTACTTTTCTCAACCCCCCGCCATACCCAAGCCTCTACGGTCAACCGGAGACCTTAAAATACCGACCTTCTAATCCACAAATAACGCTAGGAATGAAAACACACTGCCCAGACCCTGCTATAACAGCACAAAAGGAAACCCCCCCCTTCCCCCCCCCGCCTCACAAGTCAAACGGAGACTTCAAAAAATCCGACCGCTTACTGCAAGAAACAGTCTAGAATATACACACAAATCTGCAGGTGCAAACCATCGGGACCGAGTTCATTGCCGCGGCGCGGCACCAGGTGGGCTTCGTTCTTGCGCACTTCCGCCTCACCCCCGGCCAGCTGTCGATGAAGATCCGGTCCCCCAGCGCCGAGCTCACCGCCCTCGTCGTCGCCCATATTCAAACGAACCTTCTGGGGCAGTAAACGAGAAGGGGAGGGGGGGGGAACCAACAGGAAAAACACAACAACAACAAGAAAAAATGATTTCTTAAATTTTTTCGTGTAAGCACCTGCTTCGTAGAAAATACTTGAAAAGGCTGCTGCAGTTGCGAGATCCCAAAGGAAAACATAGTGTGGTACTCATCAGCATGTGCCGATGACCCCCCCACAAGGGAGGTAAATGTGCTGTAGCCCACACGAAACACAAGTAAATCTGGGTTTAGTGGCGGGCGTAAGCGTTTAACAAGAGACCAACAAAAGACCCGCTTTGGGGTTGGTATTGTTTCTCTAGCCTCCGTCGAAATTAGCACAAGGCACCCCTCGAGTATTCTTTTCGGAAGTATGCCAATACTGCAGGGAATAGTTGACTAGACCTCTTGAGTTTGTGCTAACCACGAATTGGGGAGTCGGGAGAACCTACAAAGCCAAAAGCAGGACCGACCCCCCCGTTCGTGAGAAAAAGCGAAGAATAAAAACACCTTCTTTTTTCCATCTATCTTTGTCAAGAGCTGCAACTCAACTATTCTCTTCAAACAACAGGGAACGACAACAACAACAAACCGTTAGCCCCCCGGGCAACTGCCTACCCCTTTTTTTTACATAAGCGCCAGCTTGAAAGGAAATGCTCGACGATGCTGCCCGACAAAGAACAGAAGGGATCCAAAGTGCTGTAACTACCGAACCACGTGTTGAACGGACGTGAGGTCATGCGGGTCTTCCCCTACACGACAAATCACACAAACACAACAGGTCAAAAGTCCTGAGTGAGAAAACAACACACGGTGGTGTAAGCGAAGAACAAATCAGATTGTGTTTGTATTGTATTTGCCCCTTACCTCTATATTTCCCCCCTTCCATTCGGAGTCGAAGCAGCTACGTCGAGTATTTTCAGCAAAAAAAGAAGGGGAAGACGACACGCGTTTTGCGAAAAAGAAGTCATTAAACCACAATGAACGCGAAGAAGAAGAAGAAGAAGCCCGCTCCGGGTCCAGGAACGTGTCGGTCAACCACAGCTTGCAAAACCTGAGTCGGAGGCAGCACAGTGCCACAACCCCGTCCGCTCTGCCCTGTGGCTGACCGTAGCGCAAGCGCCAAGCCCCAAGGTGCGCCACGCCTTGATAGTAGCCACTTGAACCGTAGGCCCGTGGCTCTGCAGTACCGCCGAAACACATGAAGCTTGGCTCCCGCGTAGCAGGCGTTCCTTGGGTACCTACCCACCATGAACGCTAAGGAAGTAACAACGTCCTGCCAGGGGAGCTTCGAGGTTGGGGCAGCGAACTTTCATTTGTGCGTGCCGGTTGATCGTTTTCCCACTTGTATTTACCCTGTGTATTTTCAGGTAAGGAATTCTGATCAACCACCAAAACACGCTGCCTACGTCTTTTTAGCCTGCACAATACATTGAAGGGCAACCCGCAAGATTGTTAGTACTAAAAAGCCGGAGTTTCCACCCCTTTTCCCCTATGCGTCAACGTTCCCGCGCTGCCCAAGGCAGGGAACCCCTGCCACGCTGAAGCAGAAGGAGAGAAGGTAGAAGGACACAGCGGTGCATTCGACACGCGGAGTTAAAGAGGGGGTCAAGCACGTTCTCGCAGCCGGAAGAGGCGTAGGGGGGAGGTGGGCGCTGTCCCCATTTTTCTTGTAGTGGGTCTTTTTCTTTGTTTTCGCTGGCACTAACTTGCGTACTTAACTACGGTTAAGAAAAACGTACGAAAGCCTGACACGAATATAGCTCAAAAGCGCAGAATAACCCGAAAAGCCTCCAGGCAAAAAGAAAAAAAAAAACCGTTTTCACATTTCTTCGTGTGTTCAACGGTATCCCAGCCTCTGCATCTTGCTGCTTTCTCTCGCGGTGAAGTTGTTCCACTTTGTTGGCTTCGTTTAACTCGTCGTGCGCACGTTGTTCTGGAAACTGTCAAGAAGTGCGACTCGACCGGTTCTTCGATTTTGTGTACCATTTTTGAATGTCATCGGCTGGCATCTCATGCGTCAGAGAAAAGAGCAAAAGAACAGGGCCCATTGCAACCCGCCCACCACCAATTGTCATCAACCGCATGCACGCTCGTAGTTGTTTTCCTCAAAGGTCCTGATCAACGTGTGAGTGTGGCACGGACGCACACGGTGGAAAGTACGTTCAGCATTCCACTACTACTACTGTCAACTTAACGGTTTGCGAATAAATGTTCGTTTTCAGCTGTGTCGCTGACGACAATATACGTGTGTGTGCATGTGTGTGTACCTTGTGTGTTCCCGCGGTAGGAAGTAGGTGCTATCCTTTCCAGCCTTCCGCTTCCTGCGGGCGAAGGTACTTTTGTGCCGTGTTTAGCCTGTGCAAGGGCGGGTCCTTGCAAGGGCTCTCGTACCAATAGACCCCGTTTTAGAGAAAGAAGTGAACGAATACATCAGTGATGTGATGAAAATAACGCTAGAAAAGGGCCGGGATGTGCAGAAAAGAGGGATGTGTGTGTGAAGAATGAAAGGCTTTTGCACGAGATGGACCGGGCGGCGGCGGCGTCGCGAAGTAGTAGAACGCCATCGAGCTATGGGAGCGGAATATCAAGCAAACCTCTACCAGCATGCACAGCTGGACAAGAAACGTGCCTCCAGTTAGTCATCCACTGGTCACAGCTGATCTCTCTAGGCTCTATACCCATTGGTCACGCTGAACAAGGAACGTGCCCTCAGTTAGTCGAAGCTGTTGGTCACAGCAGAATAGGGCCTCCAGTTAGTCATCCACTGGTCACAGCTGATCAGGCTCTATACACATTGGTCACGAAGCTGTTGGTCACAGCAGAATAGGGCCTCCAGTTAGTCACAGCTGAACAGAGAATGTACGCGAGGGCGGTCAGGGAGAGATGCACAGAGAGGCTCTGCTGGACTAGTTGCCGGGATGGGGTGGCGCTACGCAACTTCGGTCTGAGAAATGTGGACGCAACCGCAGCGCGAGCCAATAGCAGGTCTGTGATGCTCCTAAATGTCCTAGGCTGCACGCGCACTACACTGACGCATTATGCAGCAAGCTCGGTCTGAGAAATGGGTACGCAACCGCAGCGCGCCCCCGCACTCTTTCGACTCGACCGCTCGTCGGCAGCTTAAGAACAAACCCTCAAAACAGCAAAAAGGATGCGAAAAAAAGGGAGAGAGGCGGCTCGCTACGCCCGCCGTTTCCAGAATCACGCAGCCCGAGACTACTCTTCAGCCAGCAGCACCCCCGCACTCTTTTGCGCCCCGAGAGTTTTGCCCTTCGGCCGTATCACCCCGCCCTCCCCCTCCCGCATTTCAATACTCCGATGCTTCGTCCTTTTTTAGCAGCCGTGCAATGTCTCTGAGGGAAACTTGAACCGCCTCAAAGTAGGACCTGTTCTGCGTGTTGATCGTGCATCGTCTAAGAATTAGTCGTCGGGCAGCGTACCTCACCAGGGTATGAACCGCAGTGAGTCTGTTGGCCCGTCAGACCGCTCGTGTGCTCCAACGACGCCACGCTGCCAACTTCTTGCGAGAGTCCGTCCGGATCGCTGACTTAAGACACGTGCACGGTGAGGTCCAGCCTCAGAAGCTGGAGTGAAAGCTGGAGGTGAAAAAGCGGGTGTCACTCGGGCACACCCTCTTTAGCTCCAGCTTCTGAGGCTGGACCTCACCGTGTGGGCAATTTTCACGAGCAGCCCTCCAGCAGCCCTCGCTCCCCTGTTTGACCCAGGCACACCGCGCCAAAGGAGCCCCTTCCCGAGCTCTCGGACCACGCCCCAGCCGCCGCACAGCGTGCCTTCCATGAAGAGCGGGTCATGGAGATCGCCAGCTGGTTCAAGCTACCGAACCACAAAAAAGGGCCTTATTGGGCACAAACTTGGCCAGCCATAGTTAAAGTGCAAATGTGTCTACACATCCTTCTACCCGAGTCCCAGCCTCAATGGTCAGCGGAGACCCTAACTAAGGGCGGTGCTGATCACGAGCTGACGGCTACCAGCATTGGAATCATTGGTAATGAGGCCAATCTGACAGAAACACGGAACGGGCTGTCCCTTATTGTAAAGTTCTTTCGTTTTTAGTACATTTTCTTTTTTTTTTTGGCTGTTCGCTTCCGAACGACCGTTTTTGTCCTTATTTTCTTCTTCTTTTTGTTCTTTCTGTGACCGGCGGGACCCCCCCCCCCCCTCTTTTCTTTCGTTCATTCGATACGGCTTCTTCCAATTCTTGTTCTTGTTTCGTCTTTTGGTTTTTCTTTGACCCTTCCCCGGCCTGTGGGGTTCGGCCTGTATGAGTGGATATCTCCGCGCCAGCTATCGCAGGTGGGTAGACCCCACCTGGATCGGCGCCCTACGAGCAGCGGAAACCCGACGCTGACGAGAACGAATTCGCCAAGGACTTTGTTGCGGACGGCCACGAAGGGTTTAACGTTTCTTTTCTCTTTTCATCTTTTATTTCTTCTTCCTTTTCGTTTTTTCTTGCTTTTTTTGGGCACTTCTCGCCGGAGAAACTCCTCCAAGGAAAAAAGAAAAGAAACAGAACGCCCATCCCCACCAAGTCCAACTTGACGTTGCTGATGTGTTTTCTTTTGGCCCTGTTAACGTCAGGATGTCCGTTTGACCCTCTGTCCGGGTTTGTTTTCTTCTGTGTTGCGTTCGTGATCGCCAGCGCGAAACGGTTGTCTTATCAGCGTGGGTCTTACCAGCGTAGTCGTGCATGCCGCGGCTGGTGCACCTTTATTGCCCCATTGACCGGTGATCCGCTTCGGCACCGACTGCTTTGGAAGAGGGATTCTGCTCTCCTTCGTGCTGACTGCCCAACAGGAGACATGCTTTGCACTCTCTGAATACTCACTGACTGTGATCCGCTTCGGCACCGACTGCTTTGGAAGAGGGACTGTGCTCTGCTTCGTGCTGACTGCCCTACAAGAGACATGCTTTGCACTCTCTGAATACCCACTGACTGTGATCCGCTTCGGCGCCGGCTGCTTTTGGACGAGGGACTGAGCTCTGCTTCGTGCTGACCGCCCTACGAGCGACATGCTTAGCACGGACAATCCCACGGTACCGGGTGAATGGCGCGATCGAGCCCACGGCCCGTGCCCCCTGTCTGCTTGCGGTCGCGTCGGCCCCGCCCGCAACCGCAGCCGCCATGGCGGCAGCATTCGCCCATGCCCACACGCCAGCTCTTCCCATCGAGTTAGCAATCTAGCTAAGGAGTACAATCGAGGATCCCGTACCGTCAGCAGTCCGGCCAAGAAACGTAGCCGAGGTCAGGCCTTACATTCAGCATGCTGAACGTACTGGTTTAAGCCCGTAATTTCTTTTAGTTTCTTTTTGTACATGCTGAATCAGTACGTTATCAGCACTTACTATCTTTTCTGCAGATTCCTCTGGGGAATCAACCGCAGTACCGGGGATTCCGGTCGGCAGATCCTGCTGTTGCTTACCACCGCGACACTGGAGGGTTGAGGCCGGAGAGGAGGAAGAGGCAAAGACATGCAGCACTGGCAGGTGAGCCCCCTATGCTCTATTTCTTTTTTTGCCTGACCCTACGTACTGATTTTCAGTTGGTATTTAGCTCCAAGACAAAAGAGCTGCGTAAGCCCTGGCCGAGGTTCGTTTGGTAGAACAGCGCCTTGACATGAGTATATTTACGCCGGATCGGCGCCTACGGCTCCGAAGGTAACCGCACTGAGGGAATAATTCAACCAGTCAAAATGAGAGCTTGTCACTCGCACAACCACGGCTGATACAAATTAATGAAATGATGCTGATTATGGGAAGAGAGAGTTGTTTTCGTTGAACGCCCTGCCTGGTCGTTTTGTTTTTGTATAAGCACCTGCTTTGTAGGAAATGCTTGAGGAGACTGTCAGTTGCGATCGATCAAAGGAGGTAACTGTGCTGTAGCCCACACGAAACACAGAGGTAAATCTGGGTTTATTGGCGGGCGTAAGCGTTCAACAAAAAAGACCCACCTTGTAGTTTTATTGTTTTCTCCCCCTCTAGCCTCCTTCGAAGCAAGCACAAGGCAGCCCCTCGAGTATTTTTACGAAAACCCCCAAACAGGACCCCCGGGCTGTCCTACCCCTCCGATGCCCCCTCCCCGTGAGATCACCCCGAGTTGTTCGTAGGCGCCCGCGCCGCGCACCATGCGCTGACGGCGCCGAAGCGCCGGCGAGAAATGTCGTGCGTGCCGCCCGACGCGGGCGAGAAGCTGCGGTACGTGCTCCACTGCGTCGACCCCGCCCTGCTGGGGCGGGTCGACGTCGGCGAGGTGGTCCGGGCGCACGGGGGTGCTGCGGAGCAGCTGTTCGCGGCCATCTCCCACCGGTACCGGACGGCGCTGCCGACCCTGTACGACGCGGTGCACGCGTTCTACGGCAGGCACCGGCCCCGAAACCCGCAGAAGGTCGCGTCCGTCCTCGCCGCGTGGAAGGGCGCTGAGCACCAGCTTCCCGACGCCCTGGCCCTCAAGTACCACACGGACTTTTTCTCCGCGCACTACCCGGGCCTCGCGGAGGCGTTGGCCGAAGAGCACCGCCACAACAACAACCCCGACGACTACGACAACCCCAACAACCGCAATAATAACCACAGCAACAACTACAGTAACCACAACTACAACAATCCCAATAACCACAACAACCACCCCGACGACTACGACAACTCCAACAACCACAATATCCACGACGACAACCCCGACAATTACAACGACCACGGCTACAACGGCAACCCCGGGGCCTACGTCTACCCCTCGACGCCGCCGCGGCCCGTGCACGGGCTCGAGCCGCTGGAGGGGCGGATGCCGCCGCACGTGAAGGCCGCGGTGGTCCGCTTCTTCGAGCGCGGCGCGCCGGAGAAACTGCCCGAGGTCCTCGCCCTCATCACCGAGCACGACGGCCGCGGCGGCGACCGCCTGCTGACGGCGCTGCGCGCGTGCTGGGACGGGTCGGCGGGCGGCGGCGCCGCGGCGGCCGCCGGCGGCTGGTACGACGAGGCCGCCGGGCGCGCCTTGCTCGCCTCCGTCGAGCACTTCGGAAGGCCGCCGTCCCCCCGCAGCCGCCACGGGAACCACCCCCCCTGGTCACCCGGCGGAGACCCGCCCCGAGGGCACGCTTGCGTGCCGCCCATCTGGCAGCGCCGGCTGCCGCCGCCGCACGTCGTCTCGGACCGGGACACGGGGCTTCCGCCCCCAGAGGCCGCGGAGGCTGCACAGCTGCGCGCCGCGCTCCGCGGCGTCCAGCGCGCGCTCGACGGGCTGCCGCCGCACGTCCTCGCACCGGCCAGCTTCCCCGGAGGCGGCGGCGGCGGGGACGGCCAGTTCCCGGCGTTCCTCCTTTCCCCCACGCCGCCCCCTCTGCCCGGCGAGCTTTCCGCGGGGTTTCCCGACCCGCCGCCGCCGCCGGCGCTGCCTTGGGAGGGGGAGGGTGTGCCGGCGGGCGGGCTGGTGCGGGTGTCCGCGCCCGTGTACGCCGGGCAAGGCTTCGGGCGGCAAGCGACGCCACCGGAACTGGGCCTGAGGAAAAGTGTCCGGCCCCTGGGTCCGGGAGGGAGGGACCCATTCCGAGAAGCAGGCGTCGGGCCGCCGGATTCCCCGGGTCCGTCGTCGTCCACGAAGAGCCACCCGTTCACGGTGCGGTCGCACCCGTTTTCGTCGCGGTCGAAGCAGCCCCCGGCGAGCGCCGTGGATGACCACCCGCTGCCGACGTCCCGCCGCGCCACGGACGCGGACCCGTCCGCCGCCGGAACTGGGGGGAGGCCCGCGGACTCCGCTGAGCTCAGCTCCCGCCCCCCGGCGCTGACCTCCCGCGCGCTGCGGCAGCTGCTCGGACCGAAAGCGGAGATGGACGACCAGCAGGGCCGCCGCTGCGGGGAAGGGTCGACCTTCCCCGGGGCTGCGCTGCGGGTGGGCGCTTCGCGCGGGAGTTCGTCGAAGCCGGCGTCGGACGCGGCGTCGAAGCCCGAAGCGTACCGGTCCGAAGCTTTCGGCGGCGGTGGCACCAGCGAGGCCCGGCGGCCGCCGCCGGAAGCCGCCGCTTCGCGGGCCTCCAAACCCGAAACCCGGCAGCTCCATTCCGAAGGCAGCAACGACGGCAGCGGCGTGGAGGCGGCGGAGACCCAGGGAACGCTACGGGGCTCCTCCAAACCGGAAGCCCGCTTTTCGCTTGGCCGGCAGCCCCGTTCCAAAGCACCTCCCAGCGGCAGCAGCGACGGCGCAGAAGCAGCGGAGGCCCAGAGAACGCTCCCGCGGCGGGGCGGGGACTCCTCCAAACCCGAAGCCCGCTCTTCGCTCGATCGGCAGCCTCGTTCCAAAGCACCTCCCAGCGGCAGCAGCAGCGGCGCAGAAGCAGCGGAGGCCCAGAGAACGCTCCCGCGGCGGGGCGGGGACTCCTCCAAACCCGAAGCCCGCTCTTCGCTCGACCGGCAGCCCGGTTCCAAAGCACCTCCCAGCAGCAGCAGCGACGGCGCAGAAGCAGCGGAGGCCCAGAGAACGCTCCCGCGGCGGCGCGGGCGAAGCGAGCCGCCACGCGCGGACGCCTCGTCGGAACCCGCTGCTTCGCAGCTCCCGCTGCACTGCGACCCTCCGGCCGGCGACGAAGGGCGCCGCGAGATCCCGTCGCCGCCGCCCAGCCGCAGCGGCGCGGCGTCCTCCAAGCCCGAGACTCGCCCCTCGCCCGAATCGCACAGCCCCCCCGAACCTCCGACCCGCGGCGGCAGCGGGAACCCGGAAGCCGTCGAAGCCGAGAGGATCCTCGCGCTGCTCCGCGGCCCGTTGCGGCCGGCCACCGAGCCCACGGAGCGCGGCTCCTCGCCTCCCTGGCGCGACGAGGGGGGTGCGTCGTCGCCGTGGCCGCGTACACACAGCCCCGAAGCCCAGCAGCCGCCGGCCGGCGGCTGCGCGGTTCCTCGGCACCTGCGCCGCATCAGCCCTGCGCGGCTGCCCGCCCGCGCGCTGGCGAGCACGTCGCCTTCCGTAGCGGCGTTCACGGCGGCAGGCCCGCGGGATCTGTCGCCCCTCGGGTCGACCGCTTCGCACCCGTTCAAGCGCGCGGCTTCTCGCAAAGCCTCCGAGCCGCCGTCCCAACCCAGGTAAAGACTTTCTTCTTTGTATACGCACCTAAATACTTGAGGAGGCTGCCAGGAAAAATGTGATGTATCCCACACGAAACGCAGGTGAATCTGGGTTCAGTGGCGGGCATAAGCGTTCATCAAAGAAGACCCACTTTGCAGTTGCATTGTTTCTCCTCCTTCGAAGTAAGCACAAGGCAGCCCCTCGAGGATTTTCGGAAGCGAGAAGCTCGCCTACACTGCACACCGAAAGAAGAAAAAAGGCTGCACCGGGTCCAGGAACGTGACGGTTAACCACAGCTTGCAAAGCTTGAGTCGGAGGCAGCACAGTGCTACAACCCCGTCCGCTCTGCCCTGTGGCTCTGACCGTCTCGACGAGTCTCGTGTTCAGCGCACCTTGATGCTTTTGTTTGGGAGCCGCTTGACCCGTGGGCCTGTGGCTCTGCACGACAAAAAAAGCAAACGCCTTGCCTCCTGCGACATTGTTTTTAGACTGTGGCTTGGATCACTATCTACCCTGGAGGTTGGCTTCGGACGGCCCCTCGTGATGTTCGCGTCACGAAACAAAGAAGGCGGAAAAATGGTCGTTACCTGGTCGGTTTTTGCTCACGACTTTCCTGAACAAGCCTCAATAAAACCGCGGTTAAAACCCCTGGCCTCAGTGGTGCACGTATCGCCCTTTCCTACTGATGCCGATCACCGCGGCCTTCCTTATATTATCTCTCGTTCATCCGAGGCTGGACTTCGGCAGTGTTGCTGCGGACCTGTTCGATGTCTAAGCTTTGTCGGATGGCCGTTCAGAGATTGACGAGCTCGAGCCCTTCTCCTGCGACTTGATAGTAGTACCTTGCGCTGCGGCAGCCTGCGGCAGCCTGCGGCAGCCAAGTTCGCGAGACTACCTCTATCAGCCTGTCCATCGGCTAGTCCAGAACGTCGTACTTAGTCTACGAAGTTCGGGATCCCTCTCTTTCTCTCTCATTTGCCCTTGTCTCGCACGTACATAGATTCCACTAAAACTTACACTCTAAAACCACAGGCCGGTCCACCAAGCATCGCGGTCGTCCGGCAATGTGATGCTTGTCTAATCAATGCTTTAGTAGTTGCCGCAGCTCGGCCCTAGGTTTCCAGTGCGCAGACTTGGAACACACTGTGTGATCCAGAATAGCCTCAACACGCTGCTTCCATGCTATTCCGGTACACGCGAGTATCGTAGAAAGGGTTTGGAAGCAAGCTCTGAGCATGCTGAAGGGCAATCCTTGCCGTTCTCACTGGCGGCGCTTCACGATTTCCCTGCACTTATTGTCGACAGGGGGAACGACACACACCGCGCCTCATTTCCGCCACTGTTTTGCGAAGGCTAAGAAGACGCAGACACGCGTATATTGCGCGGTGAAGTCCAGCCTCAGAAGTTGGAGTTGAAGAGAGTGTGTCCGAGTCATATCCGAAGCCGCTGTGCTGTAACCAAAACGCATATTATGTACATCCGAAAAGCGGGTGTGACACCCGACACCTGCTTCTTGTAACTCCTGCTTCAACTCCAGCGTCTGAGGCTGGACTAGGGCACCATGGCGGCTGATCAGGATTCCTACCCCGACGAAAGAAGAAGCAGAAGAACGAAGAAAAAGGCCGCCCTGGACGTAGCAATTGTCGCAGAGGTGGGTGAAGTTAGGGACCGTCCACTTTGATATTGGGTACTTCCAAGCACTCTCGGAAGGGTCCACAGAGGAGGCATTGCTGGCTTCTCTGGTCTCGATGTGTTGACAGCGCACTCTTGCAGACCTGGCACTGCAGGACACAGTCCCGGTGGATACATGCCTTACACATCAGCTGATCCAGCTTCTGAGGCTCGACTAGGGCACCATGGTGGCTGATCAGGATTTCTACCCCTGAAAGAAGGAGCAGAAGAACGAAGAAAAAGGCCGCCCTTACTAAGATGGATGTCATCAGCAAGGGACGTAGCAATTGTCGCAGAGGTGGGTGAAGTTAGGGCCCGTCGCACTCTCGGAAGGAGATGCGTCCACAGAGGAGGCATTGCTGGCTTCTCTGGTCTCGATGTGTTGACAGCGCACTCTTGCAGACCTGGCAGTGCAGGACACAGTCCCGGTGGATACATGCCTTTCACATCAGCTGATCCAGCTTCTGAGGCTCGACTAGGGCACCATGGTGGCTGATCAGGATTCCCACCCCGAAAGAAGAAAACAGGAAAAAAACAAGCGGGTGGAGGAAAATCGATCAACCCGGTACGCGCAAGGCAAAGCGCGTCTTTTTTTCCCCCACGCCGTCCCCGCGCGATGAGTTTAGCCCCCCATATCTTGTTGTACCCACAGCGTTCTAGAGAGATTCCACGATGTACTTGCACACCCTCGGGTTTTCCCACCTTTCGTTTTCGGTCCGTTTTGAACATGATGTTGACCGTGGTGCTGACCACAGGGCCCCACATGATCCGGTTAGTCGCAGTGATAGTTGCCCGAGAAATGTAATTGTATGCAGTGTTGCACGGAAGAAAAGAAGAAGAAAGAAAAAGGCCGCTCCTGGTCCAGGAACGTGACGGTAAAGCTTGAGTCGGAGACAGCCCAGTGCAACAACCCCGTCCGCTCTGCCCTGTGGCTGTTCAGCGCGAGCGCCAAGCCCCAAGGTGCGCCACGCCTTGATGCTTTGGTTTGGAAAGTCAGTAGCCACTTGACCCGTAGGCCCGTGGCTCTGCAGTACCGCCGAACACGTGAAGCTTGGCTCCCGTGTAGCAGGCTTTCCCTGGTACCTACTGCTATACTGAAGAAAATGAAGCGAAATTGCTCCTTCTCATTTTATGCACCTGCGGACAGGAGGGTTGTGGGTCCGGGGCGTGGGGGAGCTAGCTGTTGCAACATGACGGATAGCGTGCCATCGTTCTTGCAAGATGTCGAGGTCCAAGCGGATGTCTTTCGCTTCGTGTCGCGTGGAAAAGCGCCGCAGAACTTCTACCAGCTCTACGGGGAACAGGTGGAAGCCGTGGCTAAGGAATACCTTCACACAACAGCAGTCGTAAAGCAGGTATTGCATTTCTGCAGTCTCTCTCGCAACAGTGGCGACGAGCTCCCCTGGACGTTCGTATTTAGTGCTAACAATTCTGCGGGTTGGCCCTACAATGTACGTGATACTGTGAAGGCAAACAAGACGTAGGCAGCGCGTTTTAGTTAAGTGGTTGATCAGAGTTCCTACCCGAAAATGAAGCAGGGTAAATACGAAAAGCCCGTCTTTATTGTTGAACCGCGCGCTCTGGAGCGCGGCCCAAACGGGCAGGAGGACCAGTGTGGGCGGCGGGTCGGTGCGGTGCGCTGGTTCAATCCGAGCCGCAGCTGGCGGCGACCAGCTCGCGTGTGGCTGCGACCAGCTCGCGTGTGGCTGCGACCAGCTCGCGTGTGGCTGCGACCAGCTCGCGTGTGGCTGCGACCAGCTCGCGTGTGGCTGCGACCAGCTCGCGTGTGGCTGCGACCAGCTCGCGTGTGGCTGCGACCAGCTCGCGTGTGGCTGCGACCAGCTCGCGTGTGGCTGCGACCAGCTCGCGTGTGGCTGCGACCAGCTCGCGTGTGGCTGCGACCAGCTCGCGTGTGGCTGCGACCAGCTCGCGTGTGGCTGCGACCAGCTCGCGTGTGGCTGCGACCAGCTCGCGTGTGGCTGCGACCAGCTCGCGTGTGGCTGCGACCAGCTCGCGTGTGGCTGCGACCAGCTCGCGTGTGGCTGCGACCAGCTCGCGTGTGGCTGCGACCAGCTCGCGTGTGGCTGCGACCAGCTCGCGTGTGGCTGCGACCAGCTCGCGTGTGGCTGCGACCAGCTCGCGTGTGGCTGCGACCAGCTCGCGTGTGGCTGCGACCAGCTCGCGTGTGGCTGCGACCAGCTCGCGTGTGGCTGCGACCAGCTCGCGTGTGGCTGCGACCAGCAGCTCGCGTGTGGCTGCGACCAGCTCGCGTGTGGCTGCGACCAGCTCGCGTGTGGCTGCGACCAGCTCGCGTGTGGCTGCGACCAGCTCGCGTGTGGCTGCGACCAGCTCGCGTGTGGCTGCGAGCAGCTCGCGATGCGCGAACGCAGTTTCGCAAAGGAACCGGCAACTTCGTTTACGAAGTTGGCGAAGCTGTGGTTCTTCGCAAAACACGCCCCGCACACGGCTGTGTCCTCTGCCTGAGGGCAGGGGAACCGTAGTCGATGCACTGGGTTGTCGGTTTTTGGACTGTTTCTCGCTCAGAGTCGCTGGTCTACGTTGCAGATCAGCACCGATGAAGAGATCTGCGGAAAATAGACCCGGGGACCAAAGGAGCGGGTGCGGAGGACGGGTGCGGCCCACACTGGAAGGACGAAATCGAGCGCCGGAGCTTTGCTGGTCTTAAAACGGACAATCCAATAGACACGCGCCCAGGCTGCTGCAAATCGTGCCCACTCTGCCCGGCGCCCTTCCTTGGTCGGGCCAAACGCGCTACCCGCTTCCCGCACTAGGTAGTACGTGTGCAGTTATTCACCGTCTTCTTTTATACGCACAGGCCGGTACCAGCAGCTCTCCGTGTCCGATGATCAACATCTCTCTCAAGGTCTTTGTTCCCATGGCGTGGCACCTTTTGCGGAACAAGGGCATGAAGGTATGTGCAACAAAAGCAAACAGATACAAAAACGAAGGCAGGGATTCGCTTCGAACTCCCGCAGCACTCAGCTGGAACGCGTTTTCCTGCATTCGCAACTTCTTCCGTTGATTTCAGTTTTCAGTTTGTGTGTAACAGATGCAATGCTGCAAAAACAAAAAACCGCATGGATTGTCACGAACCTGGCTCGCCAAAATAAGCAAATAAAGTGTATAGTAAAGAAGCCATGCATGCCCTATCCCCAACCCCGTATACGCATTTGCTTCACCCGGAGACATCAAAAGTCTCCTGTCTAAAGTCCGAAATTCTCAAGCGAACTTTAACTCTAAAAAAGGGAACAACGCGGGACAGGTCGAAATTTACGAAGGATCCGGGAAGGACTGGAAGTGCGTGATGAGCGCTTGACCCGGAGACATCAAAATGTCTCCTGTCTAAAGTCCGAAATTCTCAAGCGAACTTTAACTCTAAAAAAGGAAACAACGCGGGACAGGTCGAAATTTACGAAGGATCCGGGAAGGACTGGAAGTGCGTGATGAGTGCGTCGCCGGGGCGGCTCGAGATGTTCGAAGCCCGGTTCGGGTCGATCGGCAGCAACCAGGACAGCGGCTGCGTGACGGCGGTGCACTGGAAGATCGACAGCACCGGCGGCGTCGAGTTCGGCTGCGCGTATGTCAACGCGACCCTGCGAGTCCTCGGCGTGGCGGAGTTCGCGGAGGCCACGTTCAGCGGCAGCAACCTCGAGTCCTTTTTGATGCAGATCGGCGCCCGCGAGGCGATCGTCCCGCCGACGACGGCGAAGTCGGACCCCATGGAGACCCGCATTTTCGACTGCATCCGAAACGCCGGCGTGTCGTTGGAACAGGCGAGCCCCAAGAGCTTCAACCCGGCAGAGCTGCCGGACAAGCTCAAGTTCTTGCTTCGAGACGAACACCCGGTGCATGAAATTTTGCAGCTGCCGCTGGCTCCTGGAGCGCTGGCAGCGGCGATATCTTACTTGGACCTCACCGCCGAGACGTGCAACGAAGAGCAGTTTACGCTGCGGAAAGAGGATCTGTCGAAGTACATGAAGCTCGACCTGGCGGCGGTGCGGGCGATGAACATCTTCGACGACGAAAACGAGAACATCAACCGCACAAAGGGGTGCGTGTACTCTTTCCTCGACAACTGCCACACGGCTATGGGCAAGCGGCTTCTCAAGGTCTGGCTCACGCAGCCTCTGCTCGACGTCGACGAGATCACGCGGAGGCAGGACATCACCTCCGTCTTCGTTGACGACAAAATGCTCACCAGCGCTCTCAAAATGACCATCCTCAGTAAGGTATGATTTCGCCCTCATCTTGCATAATTTATTCTACGAGGGTCGAAAAAATATTACCTACCCCCATTTCTTTTTTTAAAGAAATTTTCTCCTTTCGCAAGTTTTGGCAGCCGCTGCTTGCTAATCCTATAATATACAGTGCATTCTAATCCTATAATGTGGTTCATGTACTTAAAAGAACTCAATGCTTAACAAAACTTGACGTGGGCGGCTTTAGATTTACATCTGAATGACACCTCAACACAATACAAGTTGTCGACAACTAACAAGCAAAAGAATAAAACAAAACTACGCAATTCTTCCCCTTGATGTGCGCCTCAGGGAAAGCCTGCTTCACGGGAGCCAAGCATCACGTGTTCGGCGGTACTGCAGAGCCACGGGCCTAGTCAAGTGGCTACCGATTTCCCAAACTAAAACTTAAAGCACCAAGGCGTGGCGCGCCTTGGGGCTTGGCTGGCGCTGAACGCAAGCTCGTCGAGACGCTCAGCCACAGGGCACAGCGGACGGGGTTGTAGCACTGGGCTGCCTCCGACTCAAGCTTTGCAAATGCTGTGGTTGACCGTCACGTTCCTGGACCCGGTGCGGCCTTTTTTCTTTTCCTTTCGTTCCGCCTTGATGTGCGCCTCGTGCTGCGATTACCTCCAGCGCCGCTGCGTAAAATGGTAAGTAGAAACGAACCAACTTTCAATGATCTTCGTGTGTTCGCCACATTTCCATCGAGCCCTACAGACAAAAAGAAACGAGAAAGTATGAGAAAGAGAGAAGAAGAAGAAGAAAAAGAAAAAGGAAAAAGAAAAAGAAAAAGGCCGCCCTCACTGAGGACGGATGTCATCAGCAAGGACGTAGCAATTGTCGCAGAGGTGGGTGAAGTTAGGGTCCGTCCTCTTTGATATGGGTACTTCCAAGCACTCCCGGAAGGAGATGCGTCCACAAAGGATGCATTGTCGGCTTCTCTGATCTCGATGCGTTGACAGCGCACTCTTGCAGACTTGGCAGTGCTGGGCACAGTCCCGGTGGTGACTTGTGAGAAAGAGAGAGAAAAGGAAAATAAATAGCCGAAGGGCGCCCATCATCTTGGACCCAAGCAAAGCTCTGGACGGGGGAGACCCTGCCTGAAGGAATCGACCACCCCCGGGTGGGCTAGTTGTCATTGTCAACAGGAAAGAAAAAGAAAAACGATCCGACAGATCCCCGACCTCGACAAGATCCTGAAGCGCCTGCAGAGGGAGCGTTCGTCGCTTGCGGACTGCTTGAAAGTCGGGAACTTCATCGCGCTGGTGCCGAAGGCGATTACGCTCCTCGAAGCCTACGCCGGCGACCACAAGAAGGAGCGGGTGGACGGCTACCTCGAGCAGCTCACCGCCGTCGCGTCCATCTTCGAGCCCCTCGAACTCCTCATCGCCGAGTCTCTCGAGGTGAGCGAGAACGACCGGGAGGTGCTGATCAAGGCGTCGTTCGACCCTTCGCTGGAAGAGATCCAGGCAGAGCGCAACGACGTGCGCACGCAGATGAACCACGAGTTCAAGCACGTGCTGACCCTCGTCGGCCACACCGACAAGGAGATCAAGCTCGAGAACAACCCGCAGCTCGGGCACCACTTCAGAGCAACCAAGAAGGGCATGGGCGCGGTTAACAGCAAGAAAGAGATGATCAAGGTATGTCCTCGCGTAGTCTGGCGGCAGCGTGGAACTCTGACCAGGTGGCCAGCGGACATTGCTGCCGCGGGAGAGATCAGGCCACCGACTCGTCCGCGTCTGCGAATACTGACACAAGAGAATGAATCTTTCTTTTTTCGCTGAAAGCAGAAAGAACGCCTCACTACTCTACCGCCCAGACCGGGTGTGTCCGTGTTGCAACACGCTACGGGGGGCTGTCGACTCTCCCAAAACTGAAGGAAACGACGAGCGATATGTCCCGTGCGCGCAAGGCTAAATTTAAATTGCGAACAGGGCCTGTGCCTCAGGTCGCCTGCGTTTATGTTACATGCACGTAACGCTCGTGTAACGCTATCTTACAGTCAAATCTGGCATGTAACGCTCGTGTAACGGTGTTTTACAGTCAGAATTGGCATGTCGCTCGTGTAGACCTAACCCGCGCTTCGTAAAAAAATTGTCGCCCCAATTTCCCAGGGAGTTTTGACCATTTCACCGTAGAGAGAGAGAGAATCTGGTGACCACCCAAAAAACACCCAAACCCCTGATTGGCCCTTGGCCCAGAGGCCCAGATCTTATGTTCCACCCTGCCTGCCAGCCCTGCCCAGCCAAACTCCGCACCTTATCCTGGTGTCACCCGAACGAGGATCCCGATAAGCTACAGATCCGACGATCCTACCCCACAAGGGAGCAGCGTCGTCTTCCTATCATTGGCTGTGCAAAGCGGCAGCGGAGTTGTGGCGGCCTCTCTCGAAAAGGGTCAGCACGGTAGCGAAAGCTATGGGAATACGGGCAAGTGGGGAGGTGCGCTGGGCTGCAAGGCGTCTACCCTCTCGTTTTCCCTGCACTCTAACTCTTCTCTCTCTCTTTCTCGTTTTGTGAACTTTCTTTCACCACGCGGCAGTTCTCTCAGATATTCGTTGCGCGTCAACTCCCTCAACACAACCCCTTCAGTTGGAATCGCGCAAAGACGGTTTGAAGTTCACCAGTCCTGGCCTCAACGACATCAATGCGCAATGGAAAGCGCTCACCGAAAAGTATCAGGAACGGCAGGTATGACCCCCCGAACCCAGTTGACCAGACCCACTTGTTGGTGTTGCATGCTAATCCTTTTCAAGAATGCACGCGTAGCCAGAGAGGGACAATAACTCAGCAATGTTACCGCGGCGCGTCTCCTTGGAGTTGTCTTTGACTCTTCCCTCTCATTCACTGATCACGTGAGCAACGTTAGACTGCGATGCAAAGCGCGTTTGTCAAATCTAAAAGGGTGTAATGCCCTTATATCCCACTCAAAACAAATTTGTGCCCTTATATCCCACTTCAAACAAATTTTGTGCCCTTATATCCCAAACTGGGATATAAGGGCACAAATTTGTTTTGACAAATTTGAATCGAGGAAAATGCTGGAAAACTTGCCGAGGAGGGGCTTGAACCCCCGACCACTCACCTTGAAACCCAAGGGTGGTTGGCTCGACCATCCGGATACCTACGGCGAAAAAAAAAAACTTTTCGTCCAGCCGGTGTCGCGAGTTGACGCCCATGCCTGGGCCCTGGCACGGCGAGCCAAACCCGAAATCGAACCCGAACCCAGAAGTTCGGGTGAGGAGTGATGGTGGCAGAACCGAACCCGAAACCGAACCTAAACCCGAAACTGAACCAGTGCCCGATAGCCTCGGATAGGAAACCAAACTCGGAACTGAACCCAGATTACAAGACAGATGGCCAGAACCGCGGAGGACGGTGGGCTAACAACCCAAGGTGGCGACACAGTCGGACACTGTTGCCGACAGACGGAATCTGCAGCTCACGCAAGAATGGCTGATTCCTTCCTAAAGTCATCAACTGTCGTTGTGCCCACGCCTGCACCGCAACTGGTTGCACACACACCGGTTGCACGACGGTGGACACAGCTTCCTTCACTGCAGTAATCTTCGCTTACGGATCATGAGTCTGATGAGATCAGTTGTCTCGCCTGACTCTCGGCTGTAGCATCTGGCCAGCTACTACAGTTCTGTCCGCGATTAGCCCCGAACGTCAGCGTGGCACGCCGTGACACGCCGCACGGTCAGACGGTGCAGCCAGGCACCTGGCTCTGATGCGGTTCTCTTGAGTACTTGCATGAGCCGAGTCAATACCCAAGATAGTACGGTTTTTCTTAGAGTTGATCAAGATAGTACATGTTTCCTTAGAGTTACCCATTATAGTACATACCTCTTAGAGTTGATCAAGATAGTACATGTTTCCTTAGAGTTGCCCATTATAGTACATCCCAAGATAGTACGGTTTTTCTTAGAGTTGATCAAGATAGTACATGTTTCCTTAGAGTTGATCAAGATAGGACATCTTTCCTTAGAGTTGATCAAGATAGTACATCTTTCCTTAGAGTTGTCCATGATAGTACGTTTTGCTCTGGTACGGTCTCTTATCCTGTTCTGTTCTGTCCTGTGGGGCGGAACGAAGCCCGGGCAAAACGAGGCTGGGATAAGGTCCAAAACAGTACGTTTCCCGAGTTTGTGCCCAAAACAGCACCTTTTCCTGTTTGTGCCCAAAAGAGTACTTTGTTCTAACTTGAGTGCGGGTCCAAGTTTTGAGTCCAAGTTGTGTCCAAGTTTCTGCAGAACCAGGTTCGGTTAGCAAATCCAGACTCTCATCGAATCAAGGACCAAAATGGCAAGGTTTGCTGCCATGCCGATCAAAAACTGAAACACAACAGGCATCAATTCCCCTCAGCCGGGTTTTCCTCGCGTGCAGCACGGTGCACCGCGTTTGAGACCCAAGTTTGGGACCCAAGTTTGGGACCCAAGTTTGGGACCCAAGTTTGGGACCCAAGTTTGGGACCCAAGTTTGGGACCCAAGTTTGGGACCCAAGTTTGGGACCCAAGTTTGGGACCCAAGTTTGGGACCCAAGTTTGGGACCCAAGTTTGGGACCCAAGTTTGGGACCCAAGTTTGGGACCCAAGTTTGGGACCCAAGTTTGGAACTCAAGTTTTGGGCACAAACTCAGGTCCGAGTCAGGAAACCGTACTCTTTTGGTATTTCACCCAACCAGCAGCCCGTGCCTGGGCCACGGCTGGGGAAAGGGGGGTCTCTAAAAAAAAACGAAGAAAAAGCAAAAACTACGGTTTCTGTGCATTTTTCTTGCATTTCAGGAGTTTCAAGTGTGTGTACTATAATGGGCAACTCTAAGGAAACATGTACTATAATGGGCAACTCTAAGGAAACATGTACTATCTTGGGTAACTCTAAGAGGTATGTACTATAATGGGTAACTCTAAGAAAGTGTGTACTATAATGGGAAATGACCCGCATGAGCCTCCCAAGTTGAGGCACCCGATCGGGGACCGAGTGTGGCCGCGGTGGCCAGCTTGAAGTTGTGAAACGGTGCAACCAGTCGCTCTGAGGCACCCAGAACGTCTTGAGACGTCTCGGGTGGGGCATTGAAGCCAGCTTTATGCCTACGGACAAGGAAACACCAAAAACGGATGGAAGGGGGTGGACTGGGTCAAAATTGGTTTTTGGTCAAATTTTAGGGGTCCAAATTTTTGGGGTCGAAAATTTTGGTCGAGATTTTTGGTCCAAATCTTTGGTCGAAATTTTGGGTCCAATTTTTTGGTCGAAATTTTTGGGTCCAATTTTTGGGGTCGAAATTTTGGGTCCAAATTTTTTGGTCGAAATTTTTGGTCGAAACTTTGGGTCCAAATTTTTGGTCGAGATTTTTGGTCCAAATTTTTGGTCCAATTTTTTGGCATCGAAATTTTTGGTCGAATTTTTTGGGTCCAGATTTTTGGTCATAATCTAGTTGGGCAAAATGTTGGGGCAAATTTTGGTCGAAAATTTTGCCCTCGAATTTTTGGACGTTGTGGCCGAGACAAAGCACACATGCCACCTGCCGGTTCGGTTCCCTCAAAAGACTTTTTACACGACCAAACAAATTTTGTGCCCTTATATCCCACTTCAAACAAATTTTGTGCCCTTATATCCCAGATTGGGATATAAGGGCACAAAATTTGTTTGAAGTGGGATATAAGGGCACAAAATTTGTTTGAAGTGGGATATAAGGGCACAAATTTGTTTGGGGTGGGATATAAGGGAAATTTACCAATCTAAAAGCCGTCTCAACCAACGTGGCATCTGCCTATGCGCGGACATTGAGGGCATTGTACCTCACTTACGTGCTTGCCAGTACGATCCGAATTTTGTTGTATAAGCACCTGCTTTGGAGGAAATGCTTGAAGAGACTGCCAGTTGCGATAGATCAAAGGAGGTAAAGGTGCTGTAGCCCACACGAAGCACAGGTAAAGCTGCATTTAGTGGCAGGCGTAAGCGTTCAACAAAAAAGAGACCCACTTTGTAGTTGTATTGTTTTCTGGTACTAAGAATTGGTAGTTGGCAGCGTACTACATGAAACTTACCAAAGCAGGTGAGTTCCGCTAGTGCGCACAAACAAAAGAAAGCGCCATACTAATTTTTTTGGGAAGCGGGTTTCAAAAGAAATTCCAACAACGCCAGGCGACTCTCGAAAAGATGTTCAAAGACACGGTCGCATCGTATCTCGAGCCGCTTGATCAAATTGCCGCTCTGTTCTCCGAACTCGACATATTCGTGAGCTTTGCCGTTGCGAGCACGATGCCGGCAATGCAGCAGTTTGTGCGTCCAAGGTACGCGTTTCTGCGTGTTCGTTACGTGTGCAAGTGAGTCAGACTATTGCCGCAGACTGCATTCTAACCTCGGATGTTGGTCGGCGGTCAACTCCCACCAGGTTGCGGCGCCGCATAACTGGGTGAACCGAACTTGTTGATTCTGCAACTTCAGAGGAAACGTAAGAACATTTCAGTTATTGTTGCAGTGTTTCCGTCGTAGCGAACAGAAGAGATAGCAGCACAGTTATTGTTGCAATGTTTCCGTCGCAACGAACAGATGAGAAGTCAGCGTCCACACTCTAAAGAGCATTTTCACATCGTCTTCACACCGTCTTCACTGCTGTAGAAGCCGCAGTTGCCGGTGGCGATAGTATTCAGCAACAAAACTACGCAATTATTGTTCACATTCCATTCCGGTTTCCCCTTGTTCAGCACATAATCACTCCAAGCACTTCTGCACTCCCCACAGGGTCCTCCCGATGCCGGTTGACAAGGAGCCGAAGATCTTGAAGATCGTCCAAGGCAGGCACCCGCTGGTGGAGTACCAGTTGCAGCAGCGCGGCGGCGGCGACTACGTGGCGAACGACCTCGATCTGGGTTCTGAGGGCACCCTCCTCGCGTTGATAACGGGACCCAACATGGGCGGAAAGAGTACCTTCATCCGCACGGCGGGCGTCTGCGTGTTGCTGGCGCAGGTGGGCATGTTCGTTCCAGCAGAAGAGATGGTCCTCACTGTCTGCGACGCTGTCCTCGCTCGGCTGGGCGCGGCGGACTACATGAGTAGGGGGGTCTCTACGTTCATGGCCGAGATGCTCGAAACGAACGCGATCCTCGCTAACGCGACGTCCAACAGCTTCGTGATCATCGACGAACTCGGCAGAGGCACGTCGACCCACGACGGGTACGGCCTGGCCTGGGGTATCGCCGAGCACTTGGTCCTGAAGATCAAGTGCGCGACCCTCTTCGCTACGCACTTCCACGAACTGACCGTCATGGAGGAGCAGCTGCCCCACGTCCGCAACTACCACGTCGCCGCCGACACGTCGAAGGACGAGCTGCAGATGCTGTACCAAGTCAACGTGGGCCCGTGCTCGAAGTCGTACGGTATCAACGTCGCGCAAATCGCCCGGTTCCCGCCCGCCGTCATCGCCGCGGCCAAGAGGAAGACGGAGCTGCTGGAGAGCACGTCCAACAAGCGCCGGCGCGTCGACTCCGACGAAAAGCTCGACGCGTTCCTCGTTTCGTGGCTGAAGGACTACCAGAAGCTCGCCTCCGAAGCCGAACCGGCCCAGGACCAGCTGAAGTCGCTCACCGACCAGTTCGACAGCAAAGCCGCTGAGTTCCCGCAGCTCAAAGCGATGGTTGCAACGGCGTCGTGACCGCCTGCCTCGTCCACCGGTGAAACCACTCACCCACTCAGCCGCGCTCGCTGTTGAAACATGTAGCTTCCACGGGGTGAAATTACCAATGCAGCCATCCTGACCGCTGCACTTCTCCAACGGTTCTCGTTGGGTGCGCAGGCGTGTCCACAACTCGGATGCAGAGATCGGATGCAGAGATCTGAAGTGGTGACACATCGACAATCTTGTTGACCAGTGTCCACAGGCCCCGGATGATGCAGGCGTCTCTTTTTGAACGCCGCGGCCAAGAGGAAGACGGAGCTGCTGGAGAGCACGTCCAACAAGCGCCGGCGCGTCGACTCCGACGAAAAGCTCGTTCCTCGTTTCGTGGCTGAAGGACTACCAGTAGCTCGCCTCCGAAGCCGAACTGGCCCAGGACCAGCTGAAGTCGCTCACCGACGAGTTCGACAGCAAAGCCGCCGAGTTCCCGCAGCTCAAAGCGATGGTTGCAACGGCGTCGTGACCGCCTGCCTCATCCACCGGTGAAACCACTCACCCACTCAGCCGCGTCGCTCGCTGTTTAAAAACGTAGCTTCCACGGGAGGCGGGGGTGAACGTACCAACGCAGCCATCCTGACACCTGCACTTCTCCAAGCCGCACGCAAGCAGGTAAAGCGTTCTCGTCGGGTGCGCAGGCGCGTCCACAACCCGGATGCAGAGATCTGAAGCGGTGACACATTGACGATCCTGTTGACCAGTGTCCACAGGCCCCGGATGATGCAGTCGTCTCTTTTTGAAGGAAGGGTTGACCCTTGAAACGCTCCACGCGGGGATAGGGTTAACTATCGCCAGGCATGGTGATGGGCATTCCCGATCATAGTGCGAGGTTGTGATGGTGTGACGAACGGTGTCGTGGTCTCGCGAGGCGGCCGGAGGCCCGTGTGCCTGCATGGGAGTTGTCGAGCGGAGTGGTAGCGGGTGAGGATCGAAGATGGTGACACTCTGTGTCTGTGTCAAAGTAGCTTTGCTACCTGCCGTCTTTTTATGTAAACGCACCTGCGTCTCTCGAGGAGGCCGCCCCATCGAGGCTCACGCCAACGACTTCGCGGCGTGGACCACGCACTCCTACGCACGCCTGGCTTTGTGATACCAGTACGCGGCCAACTATGGGTGGATCGCTTGAGCATCATCCATTTTCGGGACCGGTGCATTCGGCAGGTGAGTTGCTACACACTCGTTATAGGATGCCGACTTCCATGGCCACCGTCCTGCTGTCAAGATGAACCGACACCCTTTGTGGGATCTGGTGCAAATTCGCGGAGTTAGGAACGTGCTGGAGCCCACACGAAGCATAGGAGAATCTGGGGCTAGTGCCGGGCGTTTGCGTTCAAAAGCGCCCAAAGAAGAGAAGCATGCACATTGTCGTTGCATTGTTCCATCGCAATATGCACCGGGCGGTGTTTGGGTTCAGCTGCGCGTAGTTTTTTAAAACTGCGTGTGAAGACACGAGAGTCCGCCGGGTGTGCACCGAAACGTACGTCTCGAGTACGGCCGCAGGCGGAGGCAGGTTCCAGTTGTTTTGTCGGCCTCTTTCTTCTTCCTCTCCTCTCTTCAGCGCTAGGGTAGACGCAGTCGTCACCGCGACCCACTGCGTTTTGGTTTGGAAGGGCTTGTGTTCGCCAGCTGCTGGTCGCTCGTGCGGTTTTTGTGGGGTTCGTGCTTCGACGCGCGAATGCATTGACCCCCCGCACACCGAGTCCGCCCTTCGGTATTATTTTGACCGGACCCTATTGTCACTTCGTTGAACGAAAATTCTTATTGCCTCTCTCTTGGCGAGGGCAAGCCCCGCACAGCTCTGCCATGCTGTGTCTACAGCATTACCATTGCTCGTGACCAGCCCATCGAAACGTCTTCACGCCTCGCTTGTCGGACACAGGGATTCGTCTCCTCCTAGCTGGGCACACCCACTTCCCACCTTGTCACAACGAACCTTTTTGCTTTCACCGGCTTTGTAGGAAATACTCGCAGAGGCGCCAGTTGCTCCAACATACACGAAGGAGAGGAAATGTGCTGCAACCCAACACGAAACGCGGGTAACTCCGATTTTCGTGTCGGGCGTTTTGCGGTCAAATTCAAAAGCTATGAAAGATCCCCTCCAGCTTGTGTAAAATCAGCATCGGGGCGGCCCCTTCCGAGTATTTTGTCGGTTGTTCTCTCCACCGTTCTCAGTCAGCCTATCTTCTTTGCGGACCTTGCTGGAGATCTGCCGCGCGTTTCCCGGAGAGTCTTTTGTAGAGCGCCCAGCAAATCCCTCTCCCATTCCCTCTCTCTCTCTCTCTCTCCGGGAAACGGCGGCGTCGCCGCAGGTCTTGTGGGTCATCCACTTTTCGCTTCGTTATTTTCGTGAGGATCTGCAGAGAGAATAGTCGTCGCACTCTCTGGATTGACTATGTTCTGCTCATGATTTGCAGGGGTCGGATCCTTCTGAACGTAATGCCCTAGAGCAGGGCCGACTCTCCTTTTTCCTGAGAAAGAAGAGCAACCCAAAAGCAGAAAGAGTTACGGACCTCAACTATTTTCTTCGCAGCTTTTCAGCAAATTTCCTGGTCCTTCTTGGTGGCGCTTTTGGTTCTTGCTCCTTCTGATTGTCCGACGTTTTGAAAATAGGCAGTGGATTGCTTGCAGACAAATGCAGGCGTGTATTGCTCGCCAACCGGCTTACATCGATCGGAGTAGAAAAGGCTTAGAGTTGTATCAGGTGCGACATTGGTGGGTCTCGCAAACATTCTGAACAACAATCTTGCATGCTGTCAACACACGCCTGCCAGGCGGTCTCGTCCGCCAGTCAGAACGCCCCCGGCTGCGCCACCATCGGTGCAACAATCATCTTTGACAGGGCCACGGCTCGCTCCGCGCCCACGGCGCAACGACTTGCGCCCGCCGTAGTAGTACGGGATAGTAGTGGGGCGACCGGATACTCCTCGGAGAGATGGTCCCTGCACTCTAACTCGTCTCTCTCTCTCTCTTGCACGTGTCGTCCTGCTTCGTGCCACTGCCAAAACTGACAAAACTGAGTCTGCATCATCCTGCGCTTACCTGATGCAGAAGTAGTATTGGACAGTCGCAGCAAGAAAGACTGTTTCACGCAGGAGGGTGAGTCCCGCCACCTCCCCTGTAGGTACGACGGAACGATGACATCCCAGCCGACTGAGTCACTGGACCACCGACTCCGCCGTTTCCAGTGCCAGCCTGGCAGCCACCTCTATCATCAGGGAGGCACAGACCGTCGAGTGACGGCAAGTCACGGCCTCAGGTCAAGAGTCCAATTACAGTTGAACTGACAAAAAAACGCTAGTCCATTGCTTGACATTGTCTTGTACATAGAATGAGACATAAGTTTGACTTAGGAGGACTATTGCCCGAAGGGCGCGTATACAAGCCGGATTTGGAGCTTGCACCTCGCTACGTCGCCCGGGCTGGTTGCTTCGCGCTTCCTCTTCTTTTTAAGGAAGTATCCCGGAAAGCTACACTTTTTCTTTAGCTGACAACGCGGGGAAGGTATGAAAAGACCTGCAGCATTGCTGGCACCAAGAATTTGCGGTGCTGCACGAAACTTACGAAAGCGGGCGAGTTCCGCTGGTGCGCACAAGCAAAATAAAAGCGCAAATACACCGCCTCCGCGGCTCCTAGCAACGGGATAGCCAGCAGCGGGTTGGAACTCGCGGTTCGTTCGTTCGTCATCGCCTTGCGGGGGCTTAATCGTGCGTGTGGGCCATCAATCTGACCCCGCCGGTGCCGTCCCACCTGGACTGACGGGAGTCGACGCTGCTTCGGAAGATCCCACTTCCGATGCACACGCCGGCCACCAGGACAACATCCCCGCCGAATTATCGCACGCAACCGGCAGAATACTCGTTTTTCGTCGTGTGAGGGAGAGCACGACCGCCCCCCCGGGCCCCCCTCCTGTGCTGGTAGCACGGGCTGTGACGAGCTACGAACAGCCGCCCGACAACCCCTGACACACACCGCTGTCCTGTCTGCGGGCTCTCAGGTTCCGCGCTGATGATGGTCCGCCTTACGTGTCCGTGGCTTAAAGGACCGAAACACGGACCCAAGTGCGGTGTTGAGCACATATCGCACGTTCTTGCAATCCCCTACCCAGTTCTCGATCGCAGCCCCCCCCCCGGCTTCATCATCCACACCGGAAGAGCGACGGCAGGTCATTACTATACCGTGCTAGAGGAAAATGACGAATGGGTGTGCAACGACGACCAGCAGGTATTAGTACTCTCGAGGAGGAATGTGCCAGAAGATTCACAACGAATGGCTACATCATCTAAAAGTAAACACTTTCACCTGGTGGAAGTAGTGCCCCGTGGCGGTTGGTTACGAGCCACAACACATTTGAAAACCCCCTTTTCGTAAAGAAGAACGGACGAAGGAAGGAGGAAGTGGAGCCATACCACATGGTTTCAAACCACGGAGCCGAGTCCTGGACTCCTTTCCCACACTTCTTCTGCGAAGCAGACGCACAAAGGGACGGTGCCACGGCATGATTCGGCAGCCGCTGCTAAACGAGTGCATGCTAATCCATGTGGTTCGTGTACTTCAAAGAACTCAATGCTAAACGAACATCGGCGTGGGCGCCAGAAAGTCCAAAAAACCCATGGTAAAGAAAGTAGAAGGAGAAAAAGAAGTTGTCGACAACGAAAGAAAGAAAAGAACAGAAAATAAGACTCTGCATTCCGCGAAGAAGACTTGATGCTAGCATCAAACACATGAGAGGCAAGTAGCGCCTGAACACGAAACTAAGATTTCCCCCCCCCAAAAAAAAGCCCCGCGCAACGCCGACCAGGTCATCACAAAAGAAGAAGAGAAAACAAGGGGAGACCACCATAGCATCTGTAGGGAATCCGGCCCTGCATCCCTGCCTGCCCATTGCCCGTAGCGCACGCGCGGGTCGCGTAGAAAGCTAAGAAGATGACGTATTCACCAGCCGAAGTCGAGCAGATTCTGCATCAGAGTGACATCATGAAGCGAATTTACCAGTATGGCTTTCTCGATCCTCCTTCATCTGTTCTTTGCTCTCGCCAGCTCGAAGGAAATTCGGCGTGGAAAGTGCGGTTAAGACATACTTTTTTTGTTGCATAAGCACCTGCTTTGTAGGAAGTGCTTGAAGAGACTGCCATGTTGCGATAGATCAAAGGAATGTGCTGTAGCCCTTACGAAACACACGTAAATTTAGGTTCAGTGGCGGGCGTAAGCGTTCAACAAAACACACCTACCGTGCACAATGCTCGCAAACAAGCACATTGGAACTCCGGAATATGAAGCCGAAAATCAGCACTTTTAGCAGCGGAGCTGTCGAAAGCGAACTTTCGGAGCACGTGTCGCCCGGGTTCACTCAGCAGCTTACTCCTGGAAGGCCTTTGCTGTAGGAACAGCTCACCTGCCGGGAAGTCCAAGCCTCTTGGCCTGGGGCTGATGATGGCCCCGGATGATGGAACCTCTAACTTTACCAAACATGGAAAGTTGGGGGAAATGAGAAGAGCTCGTCGCCGCAGACCGTGGCGTTTTCACTTGCGTCCTGAAGCCAGCTTTATTAATTAAAAACGATCAGGCACTGCGTTTAATGAAAACAACTCTCTCTTCCCATCATCATCATCATCATCATCATTAGTTTTGTATGCCGCGGCTGTGCGAGTGACGAGCTCTTATTTTGTTCATCTTCCAAAACCGGATTCGTTCCGGTTTCGAAACCCGGGAACGCTGTTTTTTTGGCTTCACCCATGAATATTTTTGAGCACGACGCAACCGCCCGCCACACAACAGAGAAGTTGGGGAGATTCCGCGCGACGTGATGGTTACGACGCGGCACGTGCTCAGCGACCACATCTTCGGCCCGCAGCACCTGTCGGACGTCCTGCACAGCAGCCCGCGGTGGAGGCCGGCAGACTCACGGCTGCTGATGGAGCACAAGAACTTCTTCTTCTTCTTCGAAGGCTGCAACCGAGTTATCGGCGCGTCGTGGCTCGCGGGCATCGCCTTCGGCGGGCTGCAGGGCTTCTACGAAGGGCTCGCCGTCCGAAGGACCCGATCTTGGCGCACAGCCTACCAATCGCTCAACAGCTTCAGTCGGACCAAGGGCCCGCTGAAGGCGCATCAGTTCGCAGCCGTCGCCACCTGCTTCAGCTTGTGGGAGGCTGGTTTGCGGTACGCCCTGCTGACCAACGAGGAGAAGCTCGAGTACGGCGAAAAGGGCCTCGTCCTCGGCCACTTCGGCTCCTCGAAGGCCGAGGAGAAGCTGCCCTGGCAGACCGACGGCCGCATGATCGCGCCGCCAGCCGCAGCCCTGACAGCCGTCAGCCTCCGGCTCCTCAAAGGCGGCGCGGGGGCGCGGGCGAGCGTCCTGCTCAGCAACGCGTGCCTCGCGGCGGCTGCCGGATATCTCTACAGGTATGCCCCGCAGTTGAATTGTACATGCCGGGAAATAGTTTGCATTATCCCGATTGACCGTGGTACACGTGGCGGTATGAGGTAAGATTGCGAAGAATCAGTAGGGTATGAGGTAAGATTGCGAAGAATCAGTAGGGTATGAGGTAAGATTGCGAAGAATCAGTAGGGTATGAGGTAAGATTGCGAAGAATCAGTAGGGTATGAGGTAAGATTGCGAAGAATCAGTAGGGTATGAGGTAAGATTGCGAAGAATCAGTAGGGTATGAGGTAAGATTGCGAAGAATCAGTAGGGTATGAGGTAAGATTGCGAAGAATCAGTAGGGTAGTAGGGTATGAGGTAAGATTGCGAAGAATCTGTAGCAAATAGTCTGCACTATCCCGATTGACCGTGGTACACGTGGCGGGATGAGGTAAGATTGCGAAGAATCAGTAGGGTATGAGGTAAGATTGCGAAGAATCAGTAGGGTATGAGGTAAGATTGCGAAGAATCAGTAGGGTATGAGGTAAGATTGCGAAGAATCAGTAGGGTATGAGGTAAGATTGCGAAGAATCAGTAGGGTATGAGGTAAGATTGCGAAGAATCAGTAGGGTATGAGGTAAGATTGCGAAGAATCAGTAGGGTATGAGGTAAGATTGCGAAGAATCAGTAGGGTATGAGGTAAGATTGCGAAGAATCAGTAGGGTATGAGGTAAGATTGCGAAGAATCAGTAGGGTATGAGGTAAGATTGCGAAGAATCAGTAGGGTATGAGGTAAGATTGCGAAGAATCAGTAGGGTATGAGGTAAGATTGCGAAGAATCAGTAGGGTATGAGGTAAGATTGCGAAGAATCAGTAGGGTATGAGGTAAGATTGCGAAGAATCTGTAGCAAATAGTCTGCACTATCCCGATTGACCGTGGTACACCGTGGCGGGATGAGGTAAGATTGCGAAGAATTTGTAGCAATAGTCTGCTGTTGGTGAGTGAAAACGATCGTTAGGCTAATCTTCTCCCAAACATGCCGCCAGCGTTTTCTTTCGTGTTTTACTACGCAAACCCCTAATTATGCCTACATCCCTCACACTACCCGACTCCCAGCCTCAATGGTCAACCGGAGATCCTAAAACACCGAACCGCTAAACCAGAATAAACGCTAAAAGGCCCGAGTACGCATTCTTACCGAACGGCGTGAACTCGGTGTCGGTCGCGTGAACCCCGGAAATAACAAGGCACACAGGAAATGAGAGCGCGCTCTAAAATAAGTTGAATAGTCGGCAACAGGCAAAGACATATGCTTACGTACTGCCACTACCGCAGATACCATCCCTTTTCAGCAGTAGTCACTGGAGACTCTAAAAACCCGGACCCTTAAACGAACGTACACTCTAAAAAGTCCGTCCGCGAATTCGGTGGTGTCGTCGTGATAATCTTTATGGGTATCATGGGGCATTGCAGCCTGCGGTCTGCGTTCGTGAAACAATGAAGGGAACGAAAGGACGAACTCCGAATAACAACGTACGAATAACAACGTACGATGGGGTTGTACCAAGGGTGCTTGGACAATAATAAAACCCTCACTCCTATGCTTGTGTCAGCAGGTTCCCTCGGAAATCTGTGAGTCTCCCAAGACAACAGGTGGCAGTGTGCCATCTGCCGGACATCGCGCAGCTACTCGGTATGAGCGAGATGGCTCGGCTGAGCTCATCAGTTCGCTCTTAGAACGGTGGTTTTAGTGCCTTGCAAGTGGTTAGAATATATGTGCGAGCCTTTTTATCACCTACCCCCCCGTGTCAGTGTCGCCTTTTTGCCTGAAAACGCGAGACGGTTCTCAATAGGGCTCCCTGTATTTGCATGAAGAATGTCGCATCCCTCACCAACGGCTTTCCGTGTTAGTGTCGCCTTTTAGGAAAAGGTGCCTTTAGGTACCTGATAATTTAGGCTTTTTTGAAAATATCACCAACCAGTCCCCGCCCACTGGATCAACTAGCCAGAACCCCCCCACAACCATGTTCTAGAGGTAGTTGCTTGCCCCAGACACACTGTGAGTGCAGCTCGAATGATGTGGTAGCAGATAAAACCCGGTTTTCCGAGTCAACCTGGGCTGGCCTGCATGTGTCGAGGTCCTGCAGACGTGTGCTTCCACTGCTGGAGATGTGCAGAAACTGCCAGAGGCAGCCAGAAAGAGGGCTGAAAATGGACCCCTCTACGACCTGAGGGGCAAGCGGGCCCTAGAACGGGCCAATATGCACGGAATGGATGCTAAAACGCAAACGGCAAGTTTCTGAAAGACCCGCAACGCTGCCGAGGAGACCCCAAGCCCCCACAACTGCAGTTTAGAGAACCAAACAGCTGGGAGTAAGACGAACAAGCGACAATAGGCAAGAAACCCTCACACAATAACGCAATAGCCATCCAGGCCCCTCCCCGACTCCCCACCCTCACACCATCCAGAAAATGGGAGTGCTGGCCACCTTGTTGGGCGAGCTCCGGGAGCAAAAGCCGTTTGGCTCGCGAGGCACACAGAACGGTTCCGCCAGGCTGCTGAGTGGGGGTGACGCATCTGAGATGCCGAGGGCTGCAGGCACAGCAGGGCCCGCTTGCTCCACCTAACCCATTCTGAAGCTGATCTGGCAGAACTGTGGCAAAATAGTTGGCGCTGTCGGCCCCCGTCGTGACCCCTTCGTGGAAAGGGGACCCTCAAAATGTCAGAAATGGGCTGCCGGGGGTGGTGTCTCCGAGGAGACCCCAGGGCCCTGCTGTCGTGGATACGAACCCACAAAACAGTTTCTGGGGTGCCTTGGCCCTCGTCTGGACCAGCTGGTCATAATCTGAAAAAGCCTCAATTGTCAGGTATTAAAAAGACGCTCACTATTACTTGAAAGCCTTTACCCGTAGACTTTCTGGGTGCTCAAAGGATGCGTTGTGCGTGCAGCGTAGAGCAAGAAAATGTCAAGGGATTGATCCTGGCGACGAACAAATTAGACTACAGACATGCACATTCAAGCCACCACACAATAATCACAGCCACATGTGGGAGAAGAGAGATTACTGGGACGTTTCGAAGAAGTTCCTTGAGCTGTAAGCCGTCGTGCCCACAAGCAGCGTTCTGCAGGCTTGATAGCCGCGGCGTGTGGGTTGTTTGATCGGTACCAAGCGCATCAGTCACACAGACTGCGGAAGCGCCGAACGCTGTAAAAGGCCTCGCCGTTCTCCGACACGCGTTTGTCACTGGGATGCCGGTTGTCCCCTGCGCCGACCTGTCACGAAGATGGGTCGCATGTGCAAGCGCATCAGTCATACAGACCGCGAGGCTGTGGGTGTCAATGAAGTGTCTGCGGCGCCTGGGATGGGGTGATCCTTCGGCCTTCGTTGACCGTAACCAAAGACGGACGGCAGCAAGCGCCATCAGTCATGCAGACTGCCAGTGCCTGTGGTATGCGGGGGGCGAAAGTGCAACAAGAGTGTGGCGAAGAATCTGCAGGGTGCCTCCTTTGCCTCTGCGTTCAGCCGTGGCCGGCCACGTAAGAATGGAGTTACTCTTCTCGACCGCATTGTCTCCAGACGCACTGGTGTTCGTTCACGTCGGAGAAAGAGTTGAGGGCCTACAGGTCCGTAGAAAAGCGCGCAGCGTTGAAGACTACGATGGAGGCCCGTAGCGGACTGCCAGCCCATTCTGTAGCAGCGGAGAAGCGAAATGCAAAGCAAGAACCGCTTCCCTCCAGTTAATCAGAATGCGGCTCCGCCAAGCGAGTGGCGATGAGGGAGTACTCCCGGGCTACGATACACGTCACCGAGTGATGCTCTAAAAAACGAACCATCTGCATGCTGGCAGCTACTTTGAGTTCAGGCACGTCGCATGTCTAAGTCAAGGCACTCAGCGCTGTGGACGGCCTCCTGTGCGTGTAAGGCGCCAGTGGCCCCCGTTCGAAGCGGAATTCGTGATTGACTGCACATTGGCCTGGCCCTCTTCCGCCGACCCTCCTACCGCCGTGCTCAGGTTGATCGGTACGAGAGAGGAGCTCCCGTTTTTTTTTGTGCAAGCGGTACTTAGCACCTGCTTTGTAGGAAATACCTGAGGAGGCCGCCAGTTGCAAAACTTCAAAGGAGGAGGAACGTGCTGTAGCCCACGTTAAACCAGAGCTGGGCTGAGTGCCGGGCGTAAAGCGTTCAACAAAGAAGACCCGCTCGGTACTTCTGTTTGTTTCTCCCTCCTCTAGCTTCCGTCGAAATATATGTACCGGGCGGCCTGCCTCGGGCAACGCTGGATCAAGCTGCGCCGCAAACGTCACAAGAAAGCACCGTTTGAAACGTGTGGAATGCCCCCACCGTTGTAGGTGTCTCTGAACTGATTGCTCAGACACGGTTGTAGGGGCCTTCTCCCCGTGACGGATTCGCCTGTGCTCTAGTAGCACGGGTGGTCCTGGCTGTGACGAGCTACGAACAGCCGCCTGACAAACCAGACTCACACCGTAGTCCTGTCTGCAGACACTCAGGTTCCGTGCTGATGATGGTCCGCTTTATGTGTCCGTGGCTTAAAGGACCGAAACACAGCACAGACGGGACCAGTGCGGTGTTTAGCACATACCCATTCCAAGGTGTAGGTATCTCAGTTTGCTTCTTCCGTCTGCTTTCCAAAAGGATCAGACTTGAGAGTGGGGAGCCCAATTTCATGTCTGGTGGGTCGAGACCAGACGTCTGCAGTCGATGAACCTTGTGGGGTTTCACCTGCTTTTGTAGGAAATACTGAAGGAGAGACCCCCAGGTGCGGAGGATATCCAAGGCACACAGGGCCTTCTGAGGAAGCTCTGGGTCTAAAGACACTAAAATGAGGCTACTGGGTGGGACTCCTTGGAAAGGCTTGCGCCTCTAGGCACAGCATGAGCATTGATCCCTTTTTGACGTGTCTTCACCCTGGATGCGCGGTGTTCAAATTCCAGCTCGGGTTCTGCCTTTTTCGACATAAAAACCAGGCCTCCCGTGAAGGGTTGAACATTGACCGCATGAGGCCACTTCTGAAGTCGATCCTTCGATCATGCGGCCAACCCCGTGCAGGTCTAAGTGTTTTCGTCTAAGTGTTTTCCTGTGTTGTTGTAGCTCGGCTGGTCCTGGCTGTGACAAGCTACGATCAGCCACCATGGCTATTCAAACTGCAGAGATGATCCATGTCCGCGGTTCAGATAGGCGGTGTGTTCAGCACGTACCGCCCTCAGCACGCTCGTGCATCCCTCTCCGGCCCCATCGATTAACCTTTCCTTACTGAAGTAGTTTTCTGCCACCTTTGTTTTGAGAATCATCAGAAACACCCACTCCCCACCTCCACCCTCTACCTGGCCTCGACGACATCAATTGTCTCAGTAGGCTCGCCAATTTGTCATTTTTGCTCCACTTTCTTTTTTGGTTTTCATCTTTTTTTTAGATAAGTCAGTTGCAAGATCAGTCACCTCTTCAAGGCTGCCTTGTGGGCTTGTTTCTGATTGACTTTGACGCCTCCTGCGAGCTGGCCAGTCTCTGTAGCTTTTTCATGGTAGCAAACGCGTTTGTCATTATCAAAAGGAGACGGTTGGCAGCGTGTCGTATTGGCTACGACGACACACGTGCGATTCCTTTTGGTTGGGCGTCAGCTCACCGTTATCAAAAAGCGTTTGAGCCTCTTTTTTGGGAGCCCTGATCATCAGAAAAGCGGAGGTTTTGAGAAACAGAGCCGCGGGGTCTTCAGCAACATTGCTCCTGTGGCACTGACTGAAGGCAATCTGGATGCCTTGTGCATCAAGGTACCTCAGCCGGGCCCACCCTCTATCATCCGGAACCGCATCGCATCGCCTGTTGTCTACCACGCTCCCCTACGTTGACACAACACGTGTGCGAAGAGATGACCGCGAAGCCGGTGATGCACACCATCGCACAGGTTGGTAAATTTGTTGCATTAGTGTATGGGCCTTTGAAGCGCGGATGATGCCCCCCATGAGGTTCCTGGCTCATGCCAAAGCGCCGCCGCCCGGGTTAAGGGGTTGCGGCATCAGGCGTGGGCCAGGGAGGCTGTTCGGAGGGGTCACCACCCAATTTGTTGCATTAGTGTGATTGTCAGGCCTTCGACTACCCTGAGCAACGCACTAGCCACAGGTTCTTTGCATGCTGCTAGGACAAGAGCTGCCCAAAATGGCCAGCCGCTGCCTTCCGCTCAAATAGCAGACTCAAAAGAGTTATGACGACGATGCTTGTTGACGTAGCAAACAGCCCCTGGCGGCCCCCGCGCGGTCCGTACGTATCTCATACGTGAGTATCCGGATGCCTGACATAACCCTACCACCCGAGCACCCGATGCCCGGGAGAGGGGTGTGTAGTTTGAGGTGAATACTGTGGTATCTCGGATGTCGCTAACATGCAAGAGTCGAACTGCTCCTCGGTCCATGCCTTTTAGGAGACGAAACAACTCGAAAAAAAGATCGGCTGAGAACTTTGGTTGGGATATATACCCCGTTCTTGGGTCAGGAGACCAGCAAAAAAGCAAAACCACAATAATAGTAAAACGCTGAAAGAATAATCGGGGAGAAGGCTCTTCCAAGCTTTGCCAGTCGCGCCCGCTTCGGGCACGCCTGGTCGGGCAGTTTCGAACGTTTCATCCATCAAAAAGCAATCGAAAAGAAAGCAAAAGAGCGTTTTACCACCTTGCGCGGTGTCACGGGATGTTTGGCAGCCGCAGTGCATGCTAATCCATGTGGTTCATGTACTTAAAAGAACTCAATGCTAAACAAACATAACGTGGGCGGCGCCGAAACTTTACCAGCTTCGGCTGACACCATTTGCGCACTTAACCATGGTTAAGAAGACGACTGAAAGCATAGACACAAAGATAGCTCAAAGCATCTGCAGAATAACACGAAAAGCCTCCAGGCAAAAAACCCGTTTTCACATTTCTCCTTAGTAGGGCCAAGAAGAAGAGAGCCCGCGGCGCGTCAAGACGGTGCTCCCCCGCGAAATGGGCTCGCCCACCATCAGCCAGATCAGCCCCGGTTGTGTCAACACCGCCGGCACCGCGCCTCCGACGGAACGACCTACGCCCGCCTTAGAAGTACGGGGTTGTAGTGAGGCGACCGGAAACTCCTCGGAGAGATGGTCCCTGTACTCCAACTCGTCTCTCTCCCCTTAGTTTTTGGACAGTCCCTGGGCGGGCAGCCTACTCTGCCCGGCCGATGCAAGTGCAAAACAAGGACTTTTTCAGTCTGCAGAGCGGACAGCCTCATTTGTGGTTAGTGCGGACAGTGCAAGAAGTGGGTGAGACGAGCAGCCAGCCTCCTTTGCTATGAGGGTGTCCAGCTGCTCAGGGAGAAGGGTGATTGCAGGCGCGGGGGGGCCGTCTTGCTGTTTCGCGCTCACGATTCTTCCCGTGCTTGCCGTCACTTTGCTGTTGGAACGTGAGGCATGGTGGGAAGGTTGTTGGGTGGCCCTCGTTACCGCTCTTTGCGCACGATTTTGCTCTTTGCCGTTGGCCGCACTTCCGTCGTTTGCGATCTCGTTTATAGCTGACGAGTTGAATGAATACAAGCCGCAATCACGAATCCCCAGCTGCCTCTTTCTGAAGACTTGACAAAGGTGCCATTTTCTGCATCGTGTGGAAGACAATTTGGCCGGGAACGCGTGAATACGAAGACACTTATTCCCCCCCCCCCTGTTCGTGAGAAAGGGAGGAACGGCTTCCATTCGGTCTAATCAAGAAGGACGGCTCTCACCCCCCAACCGCCCGCAGAGCAGAAGGAGTGCGCTCTTTCTCGCCAGTTCACTCGCCACACCCCGTCCTCCCTTTTTCCCGAACAAATCGACACCGAGGCGAGGTTTCTCTGTGCTCCGCCGTTTTCTTCTTACCCTTCGAGACAGAGTTCTTAATGCTTTACGCGTCGTTGGCGCAGCAGAGCGGGTCATGCGACACCCTTTGTGGGATCTTACTCGGACACCTGAGGTCAGCTCTGGTGCATTCCCTGCCCTGCTTGCTCACCCAAGCACAACCCATTTTTGGGACCAGTGCATTCGGCAGGTTAGTTTCACTCATTTTCGGATGCCTACCGTCCTGAGGCTCAGCCGACGCACACGATCAGCGGGCATAACCCGTCCGAGGGCGCCACCCCCCATGCCGTGCTCCCCCCTGCATTTACCAAACCCAACACCGCAGGAGAGGGGGACCGGCAGAAGGAGGTGAGCGGCCTCCCAGGGCCGCGCCAAGCCGAGGGGCGACGACCGCGGGAGGACAACGACTGGCTGCCTGGAGAGAGGGCGGAGGACAACAACTGGCTGCCTGGAGAGAGGGCGGAGGACAACAACTGGCTGCCTGGAGAGAGGGCGGAGGACAACAACTGGCTGCCTGGAGAGAGGGCGGAGGACAACAACTGGCTGCCTGGAGAGAGGGCGGAGGACAACAACTGGCTGCCTGGAGAGAGGGCGGAGGACAAAAGGATGGAGCCCGGGGAGTGCATCGCGAGACGAGAGGAAGCAGCAAAGAGGGAGGCTGCAGACAGGGCCGCGCTCTGGGAGAAACAGAGTGGAAGATTCGCCAGGGCGTTGGAGGAAGACTCGCTAAGTTCTGTATCGGACGACGCCGACTACCTGTCAAGATGAACCTATTACACCCTATGGGGGATCTGATGAGCGATTACTCGAACACCTGGGGAGCTCTGGTTCATTCCGTGTCGCCAGTCCTGCCCTGCTTGCTCACCAAGGCACAGACCGGTGCATTCGGCGGGTTAGTTGTGTTATACACTCATTATCGGGTCTCGCTTCATGTTCAAGGAATGAAGCCGCAGGTGACAGAAACACTGCCAGGGTAACTGGTTTGTGGCGGCCAAGCGTTCACAGCGACGATGATTGATACTTCGACGTCAGCTGCTCTTCCTAACCTAGCAGAATTGTTTGAGGGTTGGATTGTTCACCGGGCTCCTGAAGGCACAGTCTGTTGCGGGGTGCTTCGACGCCCCTTCGGTGCCGGTGAACTGGTTTATTCAACGATTTGCTCGCGTGCGGGAGCTAGACTGTGCGGTGGAGTGTTGCGGGTGTGGCAATATTCAATTGGAAATCGACGTCTGGATGTCGACGGTGCACTGGGGGCACATAGCTTGCCAAAGCGAGTTTTACTGTTCTTCTCAATCGGCGTCGCAGCAGGGCTGTCCGCCAAGAAGACGTGCACGAGCAATCGTACCCCGCGAGAGTAGGAGAAGAAGAAAGGGAACCTAGACTTTTCGTTACCCTGAACACAAATCCTGGACGTGGTTTCAGGAGGCAAATTGGCAAATGATCATGATCAGAAGGTCCTTCAGTGTCCTCGCACATTGCATGTGGCTAAGACTCTTACGTACGAGAACAATATGTTAAGAGAGAGATAACAAGTCAAAAAGAAAGGGAACTTTGTTTGTGCGCACTAGCGGCTGTTCACCTGCTTTGGTGAGTTGCTGTTAGTAAGCTGCCAACTACTAATTTAGTACCAACAATGCATTGTTAACACAAAAAAAGCACACACAAAAAGTAAGCAAGAAAAAGCGCATACAAAACATGGACCCGCAGAACCCCTTCCTGCCGGGACCCGGCTAACCCCCGTACCCGCAGCAGCAGGGGTACCCCCCAGCAAGGGTACCCGCCGCAGGACCAGCAGTACGCCCCGCAGCCTGGCTACCCGCCGCAGGCGCACATGGGGCTGGCGGTAGCTTCGCGGAGCTGGGCCCCGTGCGGAAGTTCGTGATCAAGCAGGAGAACTCGGCGATCGAGATGGCGACCAACGCAGAGATCGCTCCAAGAATGCCAGCCAATGACCAGCAAAAAAGGCGGCATCAGAATGACTGCCAATGACCAATAAACGGTGTTAGGATGACCACAAATGACCATAGAGCCACGCCTGAATGACGGTGAACGGCCAAAGAGCGGCGTAGAACGAACGAGAACGACTGCGACTGGCCGGAGATCGCCATGGGCTGCGGCTGCTGCGAGCAGAAGAACCGGTACAACATCTTCGACGCGGACACCGCGAAGAAGATGTACGTGCAGTGTAGCTGAGACTCTTACGTACGAATACATTATGTTATAGAGAGAGATAACAAGTCAAAAAGAAAGGGAAAACGCAAAAGATTTTGTTTGTACGTGCCGGGGGAGGATTAGCCTGTTAGTGAGTGATAGTGAGTGAATTTGATCGGTAGGCTAAACTTCTCCCAAACACGCTGCCAGCGTTCTCTTTCGTGTTTACAATTAATTGTTATTACCGGTACGAAAAAAAAAGTAAGCAAGAAAAAGCGCAAACAAAACATGGACCAGCAGAACCCCTTCCAGCCGGGACCCGGCCAACCCCCGTACCCGCAGCAGCAGGGGTACCCGCCGCAGCAGCAGGGCTACCCTCCCCAGCAAGGGTACCCGCCGCAGGACCAGCAGTACGCCCCGCAGCCGGGCTACCCGCCGCAGGCGCAGATGGGGTTCCAGGGCGGCGGCGGTAGCTTCGCGGAGCTGGGCCCCGTGCGGAAGTTCGTGATCAAGCAGGAGAACTCGGCGATCGAGATGGCGACCAACGCCATGGGCTGCGGCTGCTGCGAGCAGAAGAACCGGTACAACATCTTCGACGCGGACACCGCGAAAAAAATGTACGTCGTCGACGAGAAGAGCGACTGGTGCATGCGGTGCTGCTGCAACCCGGCACACGCGTTGAAGCTCGAGATCACCGACCCAGCAAGCGGCCAGATGGTTGCCATTTTGGACCGGCCGTTCATGTTCGGGTGCTGCTTCACGTGGATGGATTGCTGCAGGGACGAAGTGACGGCGTACGAAGGCGGCGTCGAGAGCGATGCGAACCTCATCGGCAAAGCGAAGCAGCCATGGTGCGGCGGCCAGTGCCGGCCGACGGTAGAGATCTTCGCCGCGAAAGACGCGCATTCCCTCGAAAACCCCCAGGCCACCATCAGCGGGCCGTGCTGCTGCTTCGGAGGGTTCACCGAGCTCTGCTGCGACCAGGAATTCAACGTGAACAGGCCGGGCGGCGAGGATGGCAACTACGCGAAGATCACGAAGGAGAAGCCCAGCGACCTGAAAGGCGGGCTCTCCGAGTTCATGGGCGACGCGGATGTCTTCACCGTGAAGATGACCGACCCCTCCATGTCGCCACGCGACAAGATGACGCTCCTGTCGTCGGTTCTGCTGGTCGATTACCTGTTCTTCGAGGAGGGCGGCATGTGCAACATGCAGCCCGACGGATCCATCAAGTGCACGTGCGTCAACTGCTACTGCCAGGGGTGCTTCATCCCGCTGACGTGCACCATCAACCTGTTTGGTGGTGGTGATTAATTGGGAGAGAGTGAACGTGATCGGAAGAGACAGACGAGCGGCGGGAGAAAAAACACCCACTTTTCCACACACGTGCCAAGCCATAAACAGCCCAAATCCAGGGCAGGAGCCCTGCGACGAGAATCGCTCGCTGTGACACACTGTCAACGTGGCACTTTTACGTTCACCTTGGAAAGAAGTTCAGATTATATTACTCGCATGACGGTCTTCTAATGTTGAGCGTGTGCACCTCGGCACTAAACCCAGATTTCGTGTGGGGTTACAGTACGGTTCCTCCGATTTGCAACTGGTGGCCCGCTCCGAGTGTTTCCTACAGGTGCTGATTCAAAAGGATCCGTGTCAACAGCAATCGGACAAGTGAAGAAGTCTTTCCCCGCCCAGCCAGCACAGCGGAATCGTGGTCGGTGTCGTTGAGATGCCTCATGGAATCCCGTCGATGAATTTGCAATAGTTGCTCGCATCAATCAGTCAGCTGACATCGACGAGCTTGCACGGGCAGACTTGCCGAAGGGGAGTTTGTACCGGCGGTTTGCTGTACGTCCTCTCTCGTTCCATCGTCACAGTTGTTGCAACTGGGCGCACCACGGAGCTTTGATTTCCCATCGAAGCTCCCATTCTCAGTGGACACGCTCTTCCGTTGTTCCTGCTCCTTCCGCCGTGCAACTCGGTGCTTCGGTTCTGACGGATCTCTTGTCTTGTCATCGAATCTGCATGTCACATGGCAAGTCCACTCGGGCGTGTCACCAGTGACTCGTATTGTGGCTACCTAGTAGTTCCGTACCAATGGCGTCCTACACACCGGGTTACTTTCGCTCGCACCACGAGACGTGGAGCCACGCGGTAGTTCTGCCTCGGGACTGCAACTACGGAGAGTTTTCTCCCTCACGATCTTTCCGCTTCCGTGTCATTCTCGATTTCACCCCATAAACATCCCCAGGTGCGCACCAACCGCGGTGGAAAAGACGAAAAAAAAGAGAAAAAGAAGAAGCACAAACACAAACCTTTTACTGTAACACACAAAAAAAAAAAAAAAGAGGCCGCCGAAGCCTAGGATTTCGCCCCGTACTCCCTGAGTCTTGCACTTCCTTATTTTACGAATTCTCTATCTTTTCTTCCAAAGAAACGTGGTGCTAACGTCAAAGATACGTGAGAGGAGGCAAGGTTCTGCCTCGTCTTGCACTTGACATGATGCTTGCACTGAACGTGCATGAGGAGGAGGCAAAGTTCCCCCACCCTCTTCCCCTCCCGGTAGCACTATCAGGGCGGGGGCTGAGTTTTTTAACTGGTTATTCAGACTTGGCGCAGAATATCTCTTGTGCTCTAGAAAGACGGGTAGTCCTGGCTGTGACGAGCTTCGAACAGTCGGGTGACAAGCCAGACTCACACCGCTGTCCTGTCTGCTGGCACTCAGGTTTCGGTTGTCCGCGCTGATAATGGTCCGCCTTATGTGTCCGTGGCTTGAAAGACCGAACCCCGGTGCAGACGGGACCTGTGCGGTGTTGAGCACACATCCATTCCAAGCACGTTCTTACAACCCCCCACCCTCTCCCCCTTCCCTGTATGAGCCAGCCACCCCTATCTCCTGCAAGCGCATCGAATTGGCGGCTGCTGTCTTTCACAGTGTATCAGCAGTCTATCACAGTCTATCAGTCAGCAGGGCGTGGCGGCTCACTGTAGCAATACTTCTTCGAAGTCAGTCAACCGCCGAAAGGTCGGTATTCGGAACTTGAGGATGGCGCAGAGCCGTGGCTCTGCCCCGTCTTTTTTTTGTAGTGACTTTATTTTTTGTTTTTTCCCAATCCTTGTCCGCTTCGTCGTTTTTGTTTTACCTTTGATTCAGTTTCGCGTTTTGAAAGTAAAGAAAAGCTGCACCGTGAAGGGAATACTTGTGCGCACTGCTCAGATGCGACTGAAGGGCTCAGATGGCACGCACTTCTTCAGCTTTTGCACATGGCTCCGGTCGCTGTGCGCGCACGTGCACTCTACGAAGTCTTCTTTCGTTTAGTTGCTCTACCAGGATTGTGGAGGTTCAATAAGAACGAAGGTACCCCCCGAGGTAGACCTTTCCCAAGCGTGAACAACTGTACAGACCAGTCCTCCGCATTACACGGCGCTACCTGCACCAAGCAGCGTTATGTTGCTTCGAGAGTCTCGTGGCATCCTCATGGCACTACAGGTGCTCGTACAAATCATGTGATCGGATGAGGACGCAAATGACTCGCAAAACGTTTTGTGAGTCGTTAAACGTCAACGGCTGGCCAAAGGTGAACCTTCGATCCTGAACTCAGTACCAACAGGCTACAGAAGCCCAGCACCGCCGCAAGGACAGACCCGGTGGCATTTACCTCCCCTGACAACCCTTTCTCCCATACTACTAGGCTCGGGGGGTGGGTGAAGCTTTCGTGCTGGGAACTTGTGTGTGTCTCGGCAGGCGGATTACCTATATTTTGGACTAGCTTCCGCTTAGTTAAGGACGAGCGAAAGCGTAGCTCCATTGGCAACATCATCCGAGCATCCTACCAGGTCGTGCTGAACCATCGGTGCCACCCCTTGTGAGCTGGGTCCCCCTCTAGGCACAGTGGTCAAATGATTCGCATCATCGCATATTATCGCATTTGGGATTTTGGCGCCAATTATCGCATTTTTCATTCGCATTATCGCACGCTTAAAAACCGGGGCAAATAACAGTACGATATGGACATATTCGCATATTATCGCACGCCCATTATGTGCGATAATTTTGTGTGATTAATGCGATAATTATTATCGCCTGCGAATTGCTTGGCCACTATGCGGCCCCGGTCCCCCCCGGCTGATAGACTGTGGTGGACAGCAGCATGCACCTCCAGGAAATAGGGGTGGACTGGCTCGCATACGTTGGACGGATTGCCTTCATCATTGTCAATATGATGAGCCGGTCCGTCCCTATCTCTTGAAACTGCATCGAAGTGCCTGCCGCTGTTTATCGCAGTGAATCACGGTCCACCCGGTCTATCAGGTCCATCCAGTCCCTAGAGCTGCATCGAATTGCCCGGTGCTGTATTCTTCGGTCTATCACGGTCTATCAAGAGGGGATGGCCCGGCTCATATGAGTAGTATGCCGAGATCACTCTTGTCCCAGGGCTTGTCGCGCACCCCCCTTCCCTCCCCACCTAGAATTTCAAAAAATCTAGGATACGAAGGGTACCACTTTTGCTTGTTTCCCTGATGCCGAGGTCGCTGTCAGAGTATACATTCTTGTGTGTTTTTTTTTTTACATAAGCGCCAGCTTGAAAGGAAATGCTCGACGATGCTGCCCGACAAAGAACAGAAGGGATCCCAAGTGCTGTAACTACCGAACCACGTGTTGAACGGACGTGAGGTCATGCGGGTCTACCCCTACACGACAAATCACACAAACACAACAGGTCAAAAAATCCTGAGTGAGAAAACAACACACGGTGGTGTAAGCGAAGAACAAATCAGATTGTGTTTGTATTGTATTTGCCCCTTACCTCTATATTTCCCCCCTTTCATTCGGAGTCGAAGCAGCTACGTCGAGTATTTTTTCGGTCAACGAAAACTCTAGTTTCCCGTTCTACTTTCTTCTACTCTCGCGGTGTACGGTTTTAATAGTACGTTTTCAACACGTCGTTTTGTACTGCAGGGAACGTTTTCTCGAACACCGGTTGCCCGCAACAAACGCTAGAAAAAGTTGAGTGAAGTCAACAAAAAAGCTACACGGTGCACTTTTCAGTAGTAATACGACTAGTCATTCTTACGAGTGGTCAAATATTCTTACTAGTGATTCTTACTGTTTCTTACGAGTGACTAGTGAACGGCATGACCCGTGCACCGTTATGGTACCGGACCCCACTCTCCCCCATGAGCATCCCTTCCAGTGGTGCAAGCACCACGCGCTCTTGTCATCATGGAGGAATGGCTCGTTAACGAAAACAATTCTCTCTTCTCATCATGAGTAATTGTACGGATGTGCGAGTGACGAGCACACGATTTCGGATACCGTAAGCATTTTCGACACATTGCAGTGTAATCTGGAACGTGATTATGCGCCATGAGCAAACAAACAAACACCATGCGAAAGGACCAATCTGTTCAGATGAAGGTCCCTCACGGGAGAAGCAAACATACGAATAAGGGGCCCGAAGCTCTTTGTTTTTTTTTCCGTTTTGCACGACGGCAGCCCCTTCCTGAAGTGCCGTCGCATCACTGCAGCTGTGTGCGCTCGGATCGGCGCCGATCAAGCGGCTACCTGAAGTCACTCGTTTGTTTGTAAATATTGCTCATTTCGTCTTCCCGACTTGTCCCGTAGAACGACACATACTACTTCTACGTTTTGTGCGGGACCAGTAGTCGGATTGCTCAGCCACTTCGTCACGCTGGAGACGAAGGCTACTGTACATCAAGGCAGACACCTCTCTGGCTACTGCAAGGTACACCCCGCGGAATATGAGGCAAAGTTTTCCTTTGAAGTGAGGGCAACAGGGAAGTGTAGTATTCCTGTGACTGACCGGTCAGTCGACAGAGACCGATCACGCCGGGCCCACTGGAATACCGAAGATTGAGCGGCTGACCTTTGATGCGCCTTCCTTCCACACACCCGCGGGTTCAAAACAGGACATGGCCTCTCCAGTGGGGCACACACTCGCGCTCTTAGAGTAAACAACCCCCCCGCCACTACGATTTATATCTTTTTGCTGTTTCCCGTGCCGTCCGTGTTTCGGTTCCCTCCTCATAATTTTCTTTTTTTAATTAATATTGCATCTGTACTGACGGGAACATTTCCGGAACAACGGTTGCACATGAAAGAAAAAACGAAGCCAACGAAAAAGTGCTAATCCAGGAAACACCCAGAGAGGTTTATACCCTGTACACGAGAAGAACAAGAAACTTTTGCGTATCATATTCATCGCCTTTGGTCAGTTGGTGCTGATTGTCCGCTGCTTCGTTTATCAGTGCAAGCCCCAACTCCGGAAATGTTCCCGAACATGAAATGTCGGATGAATATAGGAAGCTCGCCGCAAACCGTGGCGTTTTCGCTCGCGTCCTGCATCCAGCGTCGTACGTAAAAAAACGATCAGGCACCGCGTTCAACGAGACTAACTCTCTCTCTTCCCATCGGAATCGGCGTACGTTTTGTATCAGCCGCGGGTTGTGCGAGTGGCGAGCTCCTGTCTTGTTCTTTTTTTGCGACACTGCTTCTCTTCGACGGGAAGGCAGGATATTCTGCTGTGCACCGTGCCCTTCACTGCTCCTTTTTTTTTCTTGAAAGTATGCCAATACTGCAGGGAATAGTTGACTAGTCCTCTTGATTTTGTGCTAACCACGAATTGGGGAGTCGAGAGAACCTACAAGTCAAAGGCAGGACCGCCCCCCCCCGTTCGTGAGAAAAAGCGAAAAACAAAAACACCTTTTTCCCATCTATCTTTGTCAAGAGCTGCAACTCAACTATTCCCCCTTTCCTTTCTCTCCCTTTTTTTCCAGCAGTCCCCTCTCTCCGAGACCCACCCTGTTGTTGTTCTCACCTTGAACCCCGAATTCTAAACAGCTGCTTTGTGTGTGTTTCACCTCCCCCATACCAGGACTCCAAACTCGGGGTACCATTTTTGAGGCACCGGGCCCAATAGTAACGTGAACACGGTCCACGGGAACATGCTCACAAGCAGTCTTTGACTTGCTTCGGCTGGCATTTTTCCAACGTGAAGCTTTGACTAGGGATCCCTTTGCGTTTGAAGTACTCATAAGTCCGCCCCCCAGAAATTAGCCATTGAACACGGAAGGGGATGGAATAACTCGACATAATCCGCATTTCTCTCGTAAGCACCTCTGTTTCTTCCGTTTTGATGCCCCTTCGCAGCCGCAATTGCGTCGGTCCGTTTCGGACTCTCTTCATGGAGTCCACTGATGCCTCGAAGTAGGGGAAGTGCGGTTCTGTAAATTCTCGCACCTCATGAGGACGAAGAGTGGTTCCTCTGCTCATGTTATTCCTGCTGGAACGACGCCATACCCGCAGGACGTAGCCTTCGCTCAATGGAAGCTGAAGTTTCCCATCAAGGTGTTAGCCGCCGCCGTAGGCCGCGCAGTCGTGAGAAAGAAGAAGGCCCGCAGCGTTACAAGGCGGCGATTCCCCGCGAGACGAGCTCACCCGCCGGCCAGCTGCAGCGCCAACTCCAGCGCCGCCACTCACTGTAGCAGAGCCGCAACCTGCAGCGCGCCTCCGGAGCGACTTACGCCTGCCGTAGCAGCACGAAGAGAAGTGCGGAGACCGGAAACTCCCCGGAGAGATGGTTCCTGCACTCTATCTCGTCTCTCTTTCTCTCTCTGTATGTTGTGCCTCACCAAGACCATTGAACCGAGCGTATATTAATGCTGCTGCTGTTAGAAAGCTCGTAGTTGGAGTCGCACCAAAATCCGACTCGAGCTAGTCGCATGTTGCGCTGCGGTTGCGTTCACATTTCTCAGACCGACGTTGCGTAGCGCCACCCCATCCCGGCAACTAGTCCCGGCAGAACCTCTCTGTGCATCTCTCGCTAGCAGCCCCCGCGCACGTTCTCTGTTCAGCTGTGACTAACTGGAGGCCGTATTCTGCTGTGACCAACAGCTTCGACTAACTGAGGGCACGTTCCCTTTTCAGCGTGACCAATGGGTATAGAGGGCACGTCTCCTGATCAGCTGTGACCCACCAGTGGATGACTACCTGGAGGCACGTTTCTTGTCCAGCTGTGCATGGTTGATATGCCGCTCCCGTAGCTAGATGGCGACTTACCTGCGTTGCACGGTAGTGGGTGTACCAAGAGGGAGTGCTGGCGGTGCTCTGCATCCCTGGCATGGCACCTAGCGTTGATGGCTGAGGGCAGGACGCCAGCAGCTGGTACCCCCACGGTAGAAGGGTAGATACGCCCTTACGTCTGGATGGGCGGTGGCTTTTTACCTGGGCCTCGGAGGCCTGCAGGCCTGTGGCTGAACGGGCGTACTGGCATACACCTTGGCCTCTAAGGCCTGTGGCTGAACGAGCGTACTGGCATCCACCTTGGCCGCATACACCTTGGCCTCTAAGGCCTGTGGCTGTATGGGTGGCACATCGGCCGCTATGGCCTGTGTCGGTAAAGGCGTAAGCGGGCAGAATTGGCGACCCGAAGTGGGCACGGTGGGCCCTGCAGGAGCTTGGACAACAACGAGCGACCCAGCACGCGCCTGTTTGCGATTTGACCTGTACGCGTTCAGGTTAAATGCCAACGTTCGTTTATAGCTGTAACAAGTATGCTTTCTAAGGAGGTAGTGACTGGTTATACGGCGAAGGGTGTCGCCCGAACAAAACGAACCATCCGGCCATGCTTCTGCCCACTCCCGCCCCCGCATGTCGTGCCGAGCCCTGGCAAACAGGGCTGTCGCTGACCATATCACGAACCAGGGGCAAAACCGATGTACGACATGCGGGCAAAGAATTGATGGCAGTCATCAGGGTTCGCCAGAAACATCACCCGGGGAAAAGGATACCACATGGAATTTCCGGGAAAGGTCGAAAGACATGAGGCTCTGCAAAAACTGTGGTCGGTTCGAATCTGGCAGCGCCAAAGAATCCGCGGCTAATACCCTAGTTCTGCTCAGCTCCAACCAGAATTGCGACAAGTATCAGCAGGACTTATGCCTGGTCACGTAATCTGAGGGGAAGGCCGCCCGGGAGGCCATCAGTGCAGTTCCTACTAGCACCTGCTAGAAGTCATCAACCACCCCACACATGTGAAGAATTGCACAGGACCCAGATTCCCGCCCATTCTGTATTATACACCGAAAAAGAAAAGACGAAAATCGTCGGAAACGCAAATAGAAGTTTTAAAACATAGCGGGGACGGCCATCGGCCTCAGCAGGAGCACTGCGCCCCCTAGAGAAAAGAAAGAGTTCCAGAAGGCATCCGCGCAAACCCTCCTCCCCCACTTACCCCCGCGGATGAACGGATTCCGGGAGGCGCCGACTTTCTGCGACAACCAATTTCTGCTTCCCTGGAGACAGTATTTGTTACAGCTAAAAAGAACGTTGGCAGCGGTTTAACCAGAACACACGCAGCAGGTTAAATCGCACGAATAAAAAAAAAAAAAAAAAAATGGGCGTTTGTTCTACGTTGTAGTCTACAGCAGATTCAAAAGGGTGCCCCATTCACAAGCGCAGAAATGCTGCCACCGGACGCCGCCGACACAGCAGATGCTGGGCTTGCCGACGACGACGCGTCGTGGCTCAGGTCGCTGGGGATTCCTGATGCGAGACGAGAGGGTGGCCGTTGGGTGCCCGTCGGACACCATAGGTTGGCCTCGGGTAGTTTGCTTGCGGAAGTGGCGGCTGAGCTGAACCCAGCCGTGGACCTCTTGCGCGCCTCGTCCGGAAGCCACAAGCACCTTGCTTCTTCCCACAAGAAGATGAAGGGGATCGACAAGATCAGCGCCAGTCCCGTCGCTCCGTTGGCGGCGGCCGACCCGCAACAACCTCCCCCTGCCGTCGTCCGGTGTTCGCGCACCGGAGAAGCGCTTTGCGTGCACCCCGACAACGACAGCATCCCGCGCCTGATCAACTGGCAACTCACCCGAGAACTTCTAACAGCCGTCGGCCTCCACCTCTCCGACGCCACGTTCTTCACGCTCCTCTCGGGCAACCCTGCCGCCGCCTCCGCCGTACTCCGCGCCGTTCGGCTGCGGTTTCGCAGCAAACCTCCCGACGCCACCCCCCGCGCATCCCCCACGTGCCCCGTCCGCGCCGTCCTCGCCGCAATCACCCCGGACCCCGCGTCCCCACCCACCCTCCTGGGGGACCTCCGGCGCGTGTCTGTCACGAGCTTGACCGAAGACCCGCGGCACCGAGCCGTAGTAGCCCAGGGGGGTGACCAAAGGCGCCGCCCGACCCCTCCGCTCGTGCGCGAACCAAGTCGAACTGCAGAGACTCCCGCCGCAAACGACGCCGAAGGTCTCCCTGGTAGCGCAAGCGAGATCCACCCGTCAGTTGCCCCACTGGCACTCCGCCACGCCGAGCCCGTGCCAAGTCGAACTGCAGCGACTCCCGCTGCAAACGAAGCCGAAGGTCTCCCTGGTAGCGCAAGCAAGATCCACCCGTCAGTTGCCCCGCTGGCACTCCACCACGCCGAGCCCGTGCCAGGTCGAGCGGCGGGCGCCGGCGGTGGCGTGCAGGACCCTTCGTCCGCCAGTCCAGGGGGCGTTCTCGGCACGCTTTCGGGTGCGAGTCAACGGGGGATCTTCCCCCGGAAACAGCCGTTTTTGCAGCAGATGGCGCCGTGGGCCGCACCCGACCCAGCGGCGCGGGCTCAGAGCACCGTCGGGACGGCCGCGATCGCCGCCCGGCTGCCTAACCCCAGTTCCGACGGATCGGACCACCTCCCCGTCCGTCCGGTGTCGCTGGCGCTGTACGGCAAGCGAGCCGGCAGGAAGCGCTGTCCGCTTGCGGGGTCGTTGTCAGAGTCCCGGAAGCCGCGGGAGCCTGACCGTTGCGGCGGCAGCAGCGGGGAAGAATCACGCGAGGGCAGCAAAGGCTTGTCGGCCGCCGTGCAGTTCGAAGACGTGCTGTTGTGCTGCGAGGTGGTTGGGACAGAGGAGGATGTCGGTCGGGCCGCTGTGCTAGGCGGGGAGGGTGCGGAGCGGGAGGTGCTGTACCAGATGGAGAAGGTCGCTCGGAAAAGCAGGGTGCCGCCCGCGCAGCGCAAGGCGCTGCTGTCCGAGCTCGACGAGCTGCAGGCGCGCGTGGCCGCGCAGCGGCAGGAGATGGCGCGCCTGAAGCAGCCCGCCAAGCCCGCCCAGGGCGGGCGGCCGTCGCCTTGGTTCAGCCCGCGTCTGTTGCGCGAAAACCGTTGCCACCCGGGCACCGCGACCCCGCACTCCACTGGGCTGTCCGAAGGCTGACCATTCCTCTGAACGTGCGACACGCACGCTCATTCAGAACTCCGGTCAAGCGGACGTCGGTTCATCTTGATAGCAGGACGGTGGCCATGGAAGTCAGCGTCCGAAAATGAGTGTAACAACTCACCTGCCAAATGCACCGGAGTCAGCTATCACGCGAGGGCGGTGAAGGTTTGTCAGCCGCCGTGCAGTTCGAAGACGTGCTGTTGTGCTGTGAGGTGGTTGGGACAGAGCAGGATGCTGGTCGGGCTGTGCTCGGCGGGAGGGTGCGGAGCGGGAGGTGCTGTACCAGATGGAGAAGGTCGCCCGCGCAGCGCAAGGTGCTGCTGTCCGAGCTCGACGAGCTGCAGACGCGCGTGGCCGCGCAGCGGCAGGAGGAGATGGCGCGCCTGAAGCAGCCCGCCAGGCCCGCCCAGGGGGGGCGGCCGTCGCCTTGGCGCCTTGGTTCAGCCCGCGTCTGTTGCGCGAAAACCGTTGCCTGTCCGAAGGCTGAATCGTTCCTCTGAACGCGCGACACGCATGCTCATTCAGTATTCCGGTCAAGCGGACGTCGGGTCATCCTGACAGCAGGATGGCGGGCATAGAAGTCGGCCTTCGATTATGAGTTACACACGTAACAACTCACCTGCCAGATACACCGGTCCTGAAAACGGATGATACTCAAGCGATCCACCCGTACTTGGCCGCGTCTGGTGTCACGCACCGCCAGGCGTGCGTTGGAGTACATGGTCCGCACCGCGTAGCACGCAAGCCACGAGTCGATCATCAGGAAGACATTGGTTGCTGTGTACGGATTATCGGTCCCGGGGTGCTGTACGCCTTATTTCAGTCTGCGCATGTCGCTCAACTGGCCGTGCGGTCCCCATGGTGTGGCGTGAGACCGGCTACGACCCATGAACCTGCACTCGACCAGCTCGTCGGCCCTAACTGCCAGTTGGGTGTGTTGGGGACCTTCACTTTTAGTCGAAAATAGGCACGCCGCTTTTCCATTGCAAATGACGAGATTGTGGGTCCAGGGCAGGGATACTCCAAGTCCATCCAGGGTGCTCGCTTACACGGCGAAGCTCAGGCTTTGCCCCTCGCACTCTCTACACATCCCTTTTGCACTCCTACTGCGCTCGAAAACTGTTCAAACGAGCATTATTCCGAGCTGACCGAGGCTTGACCGAGTTTCGTAGTACAATCTAGGATGTCAAGCCAGGCAACATGGGCCCTTCACGTAGTTGGAAGCCAGGAACCCCGCTGACAACAGAAAGAGGATGCCACACTCGAACAAATCACCCCGCCATGTTGTCCCCTCCAGCATCAGACCCCACCACTGAACCTCCGCTCCTTCCGATCCGTCTTCCCCGTCAGCTCCGCCGCCAACAATTCATCACCCCACCCGCACAGACCCGAAGTATTGGAAGCCTTCCAGTCCCCCATATCAACCCCCACTATCATCCCCGCATCTTCTGCCGGATCAGCTTCGTCACCTCCCGCACTGCAATTGCAGAGCCCCGCAGCAGTGCAGCTGATCTGAGCAACCTAACATATTCTGGCGTCCTTGATGTTCATGATGGAGTATGTCGGAGTCGTCACTTCTGGGCAAACCCACCATCTGCTGTCAGGTGCCTCAGTCGCCCTGTATGGTCGGCACTGTGGCTGACCTTGTTTACCACTGCTTTCGTCGCCAGTCTCCGCAAGCGCACCCACCCCTCCCTGTTGACGTCCACCTTCTCGTAGTGGCCGTTGCCGAAGGCGACCACCAGAAGCACAGGCAACTGGCTGAGCGACTAACGCCGACAACACAACGAAAAAGCGGGATTAACCCCCATCCTGGAACCGGCTTGCACTCTTCCTTACACAGCTCCGGTGCGCCAACTACTATGCACCATCACTAAAGAAAGGGCTGGTGGATCGGACGGCTAAAACCGATAGAATCGAATGCAGCTGAGAAATCAAACCCCCTGGCTGTGTTAAACCCCACGTGTCAGGAAACCTCTTTTTGTCGAACGCTCACGCCCGCCACCAAACCCAGATTCACCTGTGTGTTTTGTGTGGGCTACATCAATATTGACCTCCTTTGATCTTTCGCAACTGGCAGCCTCCTCAAGTATTTCCTACAAAGCAGGTGCTTATACAAAATAACCCGGTCTGCACGCCCGTTTCAGATCGTCGGAGACTCTCAAGAAAAAAAGAAGAAGAAACCATGACGGACAAGATTAAGGTCTACGTGCGTCTGCGACCTCCTCTAACGGAAGGCCCCCCCGACGTGGCGAACGGGTATGGAGACGTGCTCAGCTACACGGAGCACAGGATCTGCCCGCTGCAAGGGAAAGAGGCGGACCGGGGAAAGGGCGGGTATGTGTTCCAGAGGGTGTTCGCACCCGAGGCCAACAACGAGGACGTCTTTCAAGAGTTGAAGGACGTAACCACAGCGGGGCTCGACGGCGTCTCGGGCACCATCCTCGCCTACGGGCAGACCGCCACCGGCAAAACGCACACGATGAAGGGGAGCGAGACCGACGGCGGCATATCAGAACGCGTAGTAACTCAGCTATTCGACGAGATCGCGCGGCGGCCCGACTGGAAATACGTCGTCGAGATCGCGTACTTCGAAATCCACAACGAGAAGGTAGGCGCCTACTCCCCTCCCCTTCCCCTTTTTACCCCAGCAAACCCGTGAATAGGTGCTACGGGAGTATCTGGCAACCGCTGCTTAACATCCGAAGGGACGTTCCCACGGTAGAGATGTGCTGCCGGCACCACCACGCGAACGATGGGCAGCCGATCGCGGTGTGCACAGGGCACAGCACGACGAAGTGCGGCGAGTGCAAGACGGCGGCGGCGTGTTGCCGCAGCGGGCATCATGCCTGCCGCACGCATGGCAGAGGAACCTGCCAAGAGTGCAAAAGGCTCCCTACGCTGACGCAGAGGCGACCGGCGGCATGTTGCAGCCGCGGCCACCACCAGTCCAACAAGCCGAACGTCCAGTCAACCCCCGGACGCAACAATAAGAGGCCCTCCTCACCCACCCAGGTGGACGTACAACGGGAAACGCCAGTAGGAAAGCGAGCGGCGCGAGCGCCGCTCGCGGCAACGAAAAAGGAGACGGCGACGACCGGACGGGCGACCAAGAGGCCGCCACCAACGCCAGGAACCAGCGAACGACCAGCGCTGAAGAAGAGGGTGCTCGGCACCCCGAAGGAAGGCCCGATCGCCGGCCGCAAGCGGAAGAAGACGAAGGCGACCACACCCGACTCAGGGGTGCATCGAAGGAAAAAGAAGGTACCGAGGGCAAGCAGCTCTCAGAAACGACCGGGGACCACGGGCACACCAATGCCCTCGAAAGTGAAAAACGGGCACACGTGCCCGCCCTCGTACTCGCCGACTCAGTCTCTGGAATCGCAAGAAAGCCAAATCCCGCTAGCGCCACAAATGCTCGACCTTGACGACGCAATGGCAGGTGACGACGTCATCCGATAACCTGACTTTCAAGGCAGTGCATGCTAATCCATGTGGTTCATGTACTTAAAAGAACTCAATGCCTAACAGTGCTCACGTGGGCGGTGTCTTCGGACAGCACCTCGTGATGTTCGCATCACAAAACAAAGAAGACAGTGAAATGGTCGTTACCCGGTCGGGTTTCGCTCGCGACCGTTTCCTGAACAATCGTTCACTAAATCCGCGGTTAAATAACCTGGCCTCAGTGGTGCAAGCACCACGCGCTCTTCAAACCCAAGAAACATTTTCCCCCCTTCCCCTTTCCTCCGGGTAGACACTTCGACACTGTTGTTGGACACCCAGCATTCGCTTCATGGCCGACTGCATTTTGGATAGTGTTCGTCTTGTGAGGTGGCACTACCACCGGTAGTACCGCGGAGGAACAAGTTGTGTTGATTTTTCATGCGGTGTCCATCGACCCTTCAGGTAGTTAACGATATGTCGGCATCGTTTGCAAGGACGTCCTGTCAGTGGGTGAGCAACGTAACCCTTATTGATATTAAAGGCAGTTTAACTTTGTCTACACCCCGGACCGTATACTAAGTCAATGCGGGAGTGAAAACGTGCGGGAGTGGCCACTCCCGCATTGCGGGAGTGCCACTCCCGCATTGAGGGGGTCCCACTCCCTCATTGAGGGAGTCCCACTCCCGCATTGAGGGGGTGAGGCCGACCGCACAAACGACCGCAAAACCACTCCCGCAATCCGGAGTGGGAGTCCGGGGTGTAGGTTAGGAAGAGCCGACATCGAATGTGTCAACAAACGCGAACAGGTTTACGACTTGCTCGCAGGGAATGGGAAGGAGCTCGAAGTGAGGGTGGACTCAGTGCAAGGTTTGCAGTTCGACGTGGCACGCAACGCGGAGGACGCGAAGGCCTCTCTTTTGTGCGGCGAAGTGAACAGAAAGAAGGGGAAGACCGACTTGAACGAGCACAGCTCGCGGTCTCACTCAGTGCTCCGCTTGCAAGTCACGGGCTGCCAGGGCGGGAAGAAGAGGAAAGCCCAGCTTCACCTTGTCGACTTGGCAGGCTCGGAGAACGCGAAGGCTGCGGGGTACCAAAGCGAGTCCACGCAGCGAGAGGGCGGCGCAATCAACAAGTCGCTCCTCGCGCTGACCAACGTCATCAAGAGCCTCGCCGACAAGCAGCCGCACGTCAACTACCGCGACTCGAAACTGACACGCATCCTGACCACGTCCCTGGGCGGCAGTGCGAGGACACATATTGTGTGCTGCATTACGGCGGCCCAGCGCTACTTCAGCGAGACAATGTCCACTCTCCACTTCGCCGATCGAGCACGAGTCGTGTTCAATGCTGTCAAGGTGAACGAAGTCGACGGGAGTCTCTCCGTCGCTTGGGATACCCACGCCCAGATTCAAGCCATGTACTTCGACGACCTGGACATCGCAGAGCACAGAGAGCAGCAGGTATCTTCTTTTCTCTCCGCGAAAACCAAGTCCTTGACCTTTGCAGAAGAGCCTGCGGCTTCTGCCGACCGAGTCGTTCCAGGGCAACGAACGTTTGCCACCCACTGAGCCATTTTTTGCCAAAAAAGGTTGCTCCAACTGCTGAGATCAAAAAAAGGCCGAATCTGGCAGAAGCAAGCTGTCTGTAGCACGGTACCGGTGGGCTGTATGTGACACCGGGATCTTCATACCCCCTAACGGTGACTTCCAGGCCCATGTGTTGGATGTCGGCCCGGCGCCCCATTCCAGCAGAGTGCTCGACTGGTGTCGGTACTTTCCAACACTTTACACCACCCACCAGTTCTCTCATGTTCGTGGGAAGCCTGCGTTGACGATCAGGAGAAAACAATTCTAACGAACCACATCCACTACAGCACCAGTACTCGCTGAATACTGAAGTGGCCAACGCATTGCGATTCAGTGCGTCTCAGTTCGAGAAGGAGGCCACTCTGTTTGCGGAACTCGACTTCATCATGCAGCAGAAGCTGGAAAACGTCAACAAGCAGGCCCAATCGTATGCTTTGCGCTCTTTCCGCACTTCGCTTTGAGAGTGTTTTTGGTGTGGCTTCGGGAAGAAAGGGGGCCCAAACGAGAGAGGCGCGAAGAAATACGTGCAAAACCTGTTTGGCCTGATGCGGCCGAGCATAACCAGCCCCCCCAGTCGGTCCGAGACTAAATACCTAGCGAATGTGTTCTTGGCGTCGGTCGCATAAGTCAGCTGCGATTCTGCCTACACCCCCCTTCACTACTGGTGGTCCTGCAGCCGCCTGACAAACCAGACTCACACCGCAGTCCTGTCTGCAGACACTCAGGTTCCGCGCTGATGATGGTCCGCCTTATGTGTCCATGGCTTAAAGGACCGAAGACGGGACCAGTGCGGTGTTGAGGACATACCCATTCCAAGCACGTTCTTGCAAACACCCCCTTGACTACCCTACTTCCAGCCTCAATGGTTAAACGGAGACTCGGAACACCGGGCCTTTGAACCTCAACAGAACTTGTTTGCGCGTGCCGGTTGGTCGTTTTCCACCTGTATTCACCCTGTTTCCGGCTGTGCGTAAATAATAAGAGCCAAGCTTCGTAGGGAATACTTGAGGAGGCAGCCAGCTGCAAAGATCACAAAGGAGGTAAATGTGCGGTAGCCCACACGAAACACAGGTGAATCTGGGTTCAGTGGCGGGCGTGAGCGTTCAACAAAAAGAATGGGATGCTGGTCAACCACAAAACCACGCTGCCTACGTCTGACAGTGTAGGGCAACCCGCAAGTTCGTCATAAGACTCGAGTTGTCGGGTTTGTGCCTGATTTTTGCCGGGTTTGTGCTGAGTTCTTCCCGAGTTCTCTGAAAGGGCGCAGATCACACCATTCAACCAAGATGCTAAACCAGCTTTCCCCAGTCGAAACCCCAGCCCCAACCCTGCAGGGCATCCAAGGATCTGTCGGTGCGAACAGCGGAGTGCGCGAAGCTGCAAGCCGAGATGCAGCAGCTGAAGTCGAAGCAGGCAGAAGAAGTGGAGGCTTTCGAAGGAAAAATGGCATCGCTCACCGATGATTCCAAGGGCAAGCTGAAGGAAAAGCTCGACGAGATCTGCGCTCTGAACGAGCGCATCGACGACGCAGATGCACGCATCAAAGAGGTCACAAGCGAACGCGACGCCCTGGCCAACGAGAGCGAGTCCACCGTGTCCGAGCTGTCGAAGGCGAAAGAGCTAGCCGATGAGAAGCTTCAAGGTAACACAGACGTCGTTTTTTTTCATAAGCGCCAGCTTGAAAGGAAATGCTCGACGATGCTGCCCGACAAAGAACAGAAGGGATCCCAAGTGCTGTAACTACCGAACCACGTGTTGAACGGACGTGAGGTCATGCGGGTCTACCCCTACGACAAATCACACAAACACAACGGGAAAAACACGCAGTCTTTTATCCCCGAGGTTTTATTCTCCCGCAATCGAACCAGGTTGTAAATACCTAAGCACATACACACCTTCTCCGGTAGCTCCCGGCTCAGCCGACTCCGTGGCCTTCTTAAAAGTGCTTCCTCACGGGCCCCGACGCACGCCTGCGTCCTCTCCATCCAACCCTCTGTTTTTAGACTGTTTCTTGTAGAAAGCGGTCGGTTTTTCGAAGTCTCCGTTTGACTTGTGAGGCGAGGGGGAAGGGGGGGTTTCCTTTTGTGCTGTTAGAGCAGGGTCTGGGCAGTGTGTTTTCATTCCTTTTTTACGTACTTTGTGTCGCTTTTACTTTACTGTTTACTGTCACATGTGGTTGCGCATCCGTGTAACTTCGTTTTTGGCGTATGTGACCGACACCAGGTCCACTGCGTTGTGCAAGTGGTCCTGGGCCCCCCCACGTCCGTCTGTTTTTCTTCTTTCTCTGTATCTCCAAGTTCTCCCCTCGTGTTGGCACCACGAAGCGAGGTCCGTCGCTGCTAGCGGGCCCAGAGAAGGGAAATACAATTTTCAAACAGAGGATGGCGGGGCCTCCAGAAACTTATTGTGACGGGATGGGAAGGGATGCTTTGGGAAGGGAAACTACTGCACCAGTTTTTGTGTCCAACAATGTATTTTGCCAAAACAAAAACCGATCGACTATCCTCACTCCCGTTAGATGAACAAAGCTGGTTTGTACAAGCACCTGCGTTGTCGGAAATACTTGAGGAGGCTGCTAGTTAGTTGCAAAGAACCAGTCTGGTACTCACCAGCATGCCGACGACACCGGTCCGCCCAGCACCGCAATTCAAGCAGAACATCGCAGCAGATCAGCAGCTGATGTAAGCAACATGATACTTCGATGTACAACCAAAAGAACGCCGTTCACATCACAATGTCGCTGGAAAAGAAACACAAAACGATACCACAGCCGCCAAGAAGCAGCTGAAGGACGTGGAAAAGCAGGTGAAGGAGAAGGACAAGCAGCTGAAGGAGAAGGACAAGGCGATCGCGCGCCTCGAAGCGGAGGTTGAAGAGCACGCAGCGTACAAGGCCCAGAAGGACGACGAATCGGGGAAGCTGAGCGAAGCCGAAGCGAAGCTGCGGAGCGACGCCGAGCAGCTGCGGAAGACGGTCGCCGATCAGGAGATGAAGGTCATGTTCCTCGAGAGCACCGTGGTCCCCGGCAACAAGCGGGCGGCGCCCGAGGAGGCCGACGGGCCTTCCCACGAAAAGGAGCCCGACGCGCCGACCCTCGTCTTCGTCAAGCGCGCGAAGCTGCTCAAAGACGTCACCAGCATGACGCAGCGGCTCAACGACAAAGTGCGCGAGCTCCGCGTCGCGAAGGAGCGCCGCCTGAAGTCGACAACGTTCGCGGCCGACGAGTCGAACAAGGAGAACAACCCGGGCGGAAAGCAGAAGGCGCCGACGACGCCGGTTCGGTCCCCGAACCCCAAGAAGCGAGCGAAGCGGTCGAGTCCAGCGAGGAAGAGCTCTCCGGTCTGATGGGGTCAAACGGGAGGGAGGGAGCGGTCGTTTATTGCCTTTGCCTATCGTGTTTTTTTTTTTTTTGTATAAGCACCTGCTTTGTAGGAAATGCTTGAGGAGACTGCCAGTTGCTATAGACAAAGGAGGTAAATGTGCTGTAGCCCACACGAAACACAGGTAAATCTGGGTTCTGTGGCGGGTATCTCAAAGGAGGTAAATGTGCTGTAGCCCACACGAAGCACTGGTAAATCTGGATTCAGTGGCGGGCGTAAGCGTTCAACAAACAACGTCTGAGGATGCAATGTGCGAGGAAACTGAACCGACCAAGTAGGACCTTCTGATCATGATCATTTGCCACGAAACCACGTCCAGGATTTGGGCTCAGACTCAGTCAGAGTAGTGCGGTCAACGACTACTCTAGTTTCCCTTTCCAACTTTCTCCTAGTACGGTTTGCGAGCTTCCCAGCCTTGTGCCGTCCCGATTAGCGTAAGATCCTCCATTGCAAACAGACGTCGAAAATCAGCTCCGTCCTTTCGCCCGCGAAGACGCCCACGCGAAAGGTACAGGCGTGATACTGTATTCGCGTTGAAAGCTGGCCGCTCTGGGGAAACAGTGTGAAGCGAGACAAATCGAGATCCTCGCGCAGTCCGCGAGAAACGACGCGAGTTCGGGGCGAACCCAAGACACGGTCCGACCCTCTTGCTCGCCCTTCTGTCTTCCACGCCAACGACGAAGTCCTTCTGACGCCCGTGTATGAAGTAACCGAAGCGCGAATAGCGCATGGAAATTTGGGCACATTGTTGAGCGCATCAGTTGTCCCAGCACGGTTTCACTTTTCTCACATAGACGTTTTTGTTTTTTGTTATTTGAATGAGCACCTGCTTTCTGGGAAATACTCGAGGGGGCGGCCAAGTGCAAAATCTCACAGGAGGAGAAATGTGCTGTAGCCCACCCGAAACACAGGATCATCTGGGCGTAGTGCCCGGCGTTGGCGTATTTTCGTAGTTGAACTGGTCGCCTCTACTCGTAGCGGCCGTCGGAATAAGCACCGGACGGTTTTCCTTCTTTTGAACTGAGAGGAGTAGTTAACTGCACCACTTGGGTTGGGGCCGCCCACGATCGCGGGGGGTCGAAACCAATTTCGTGAGAGACAAAGCTAAAAGCGGAAGCACCCAAGTTTTCTCTACCTGAGAAGAGGCACCGGTGTACGGGCGGTCAAGAGCTGCGACTCCACTACTTTTTGGGTTTTCCCTAGATGCCTCTATCCCTTCCTGTTCCCATATATTGCCCCTCCGTACTCCCGCAGCGAGGCGGGAGCATCCCGCGTAGATAGACTTGTTGCAATTGTCACCCCCGATTTCCTTCAGCTTTCTTCTAGAGCGGTCGCATCGGCGTCTTTCAACAAAACGATGCATTTCCCTTCCCACTTCAACGTTCCGGGGAGGTGCACAATGGCGCGCGCTTTAACATTTCTGGTCGAAGCCATCACCAAGTGTGCTTGTCATTTTCGACTGGGGACGTGACCGTCACTTAACCTGGAGTCGGTCCACCCGCATGACTCATTCACGAAACTACCGTGCAGCTGGAGCTACCGTTTTACTTTTTGTGGTCAGGCCACCGTGATGATGGGCAGCTGTCTCGGCTTTCGTGGAAGAATTCACCTTGTGGGTGAAGAAGCCACTCTCATCACAGACAGTTGCCGGTTCGTTGGGGAGTTAAGCTTGGAACTCCCGTTTCTAGTCCCTGGTATCTACGGTTGTTCGATCGGACTGATGCTACCACTGGATGGATTACGGCCGAACGCCTCTAAGCCAGACCCCAGTCTAGAGGAATGTGTGAGTTCAGCATTCCCAAACTGAGCGACTCGTGCTAGCAAGGAGTTAACCGACATGGCTCGTCGAGGAAATACGGGACTCTCACCCTCTGTGGATACCCCATTCCAAGTGACTTACCTCGATGTGTCCCCGAGCAGCCTGCGCCACAGTTACTCTTTGGGCACATCGGATTAATCGAGCCACGACTAGCTTCGGCGAACGCAACCTCCAAATTTACATCCAGATCCCGTGTCTCCAACCGGGTCTATACGAGTCCGAATGGACCGCGGGCGTAACGCACTGAGTCAAGTGTCGCTCTAGTCCTTTGGTATCTATGGTTGTTCGATCGGACAGTGCTGTGATGCTACCACTGGATGGCTTACGGCTGAACGCCTCTAAGCCAGAACCCAGTCTAGAGGAATGCGTGAGTTACTCAGGGCACATCGGATTTATCAGGCCACGACTGGCTTGGGCGAACGGCAGCTTCCAATTTCACATCCGGACCTCGTGTCTCCAACCGGGTCTATATGAGTCCGAATGGACCGCAGGCGTAACGCACGAGCCGAGGCGGCCGACGGGCCACAGAGGCCAAAGGCAGAACAGGAAAGGCAGGCGCGGTCGGTACGAAGTGGCAATCGCGGAAAAGGCAACGAGTACAGAGCAGCCGTCGCGCAGAAAAGCAGTAAAGCGACCCGCGTCGCAGGTGGCACAAACCGTAGAAGCCCGTGCGGCAGGGAGTGGAGACGAGGTGATGCAAGACGAAGGGGAAGCGCGAAGCGACCAGCCCGAACGGACCAACAAGACGCAAGACCAGGCGACCAAAAGAAGGAGGGGGACGCGTCCCAGAGACCCGGGCTAAGTAGCTTGGAACTAGTGTGATGGACCTTTCTTCGGAGGGGCTCACGCACTCAAAGATCGACTTATACGCAGGCGTAACGCACTGAGTCAAGTGTCGCAGGAAGGAGGGTACGAAAAGGGGAGGCTGGGGGTTGAACGGGGGGGCAGGGCGGGTCATGAGAGCCTCCACGAGCTACCTCCTGTGCGCGCTCGCCGCAGCATGGTTCGCGAGCGCCGACGAGGCCAGCCACGTCTACAAGGACGGCGAGGACGTGTGGGTCTGGGCGAACAAGATCGGCCCGTTCAACAACCCGCTCGAGACCTACGGCTTCTTCGACGTGCTGCCGCTATGTAAGCCGCAGAGCACGACGCCGCGGAAGCCGAGTCTCGGCGAAGCCCTGGCCGGAGACGAGCTTATTAAACTCGACGTCGACTTGAAGTTCAAAGTCGACGTCGACCGCGCCACCATCTGCACGAAGAAGCTCACCGCGTCGGAGGCCAAGGCGCTGGAGAGTGCGGTCACCGACCAATACTGGTACCAGCTGTACATCGACGACCTGCCGACATGGGCAGCCCTGGGCCGGGACACCAAGGAAGGCGGGCCGATGGTATACACGCACCAGCGGTTCTCGCTCGGGTTCAACGGCAACCAGATCGTGATCGCGAACCTGACCGCCGCGGTAAAGGTCCCGGTGCCGGTCGGCGGCGGGGAGCTGACATTCACCTACAGCGTCGAGTGGCACGAGTGCGCGGTGGAGTTCTCGCAGCGCTTCAGGCGGTACCTCGACGAGCGGTTCTTCGAGAACAAGATCCACTGGGTGGCGGTGCTCAACTCGCTGCTGATGCTCTTCGTGCTCGCGTGTTTCGTGATGATCGTCCTGCTGCGGATGCGCGCCGACTGCGCGCGGTACGAAAAGGAGCTCGACGACGAGGGCGTCGAGTTCCGGGACGAATCCGGGTGGAAGCTGATCCATCGCGAGGTGTTCCGCGTCCCGCCGAACCACGTCCTGCTGTGCGCACTCGTGGGAACCGGGTACCAGCTCATCGTGCTGTGCTTCGGCCTCATTTTCATCGCCATCGCTTCCGTTGTCTACGCAGACCGGGGCGGCTTGGCGACATACGCTGTCGTCACGTACGCCATCACGTCGGCTGTGGCTGGCTACGCGTCGGGGAAGCAGTTCGTCCAGTATGCGGCCGCCGGTCCGGCCATATCGAAGGACTGGATCAAAACGATGCTGTACACCGCATGCCTCCTCCCGTTCACGGTGTCGGCGGTGCTGCTGTTCCTCAATTTCGTCGCGCACTACTACAACTCGCAGCAGGTGATCCCCGTGTACACCATCTTCGTGATGATCCTCATATGGTTCTTCGTTTCACTTCCTCTCGTCGTCATAGGCACTCTCATGGGGCGCCATCAGAAGCGCGAAGAAGTCCCGAGGTATGTACCACACCCCTGACTTCAGCAGTCATATTCTAAGTCAACGCGGGAGTGAAAAAGTGCCCACTCCCTCATTGAGGGGGTCCCACTCCCTCATTGAGGGGGTCCCACTCCCTCAGTGAGGGAGTCCCACTCCCTCAATGCGGGAGTGCCGCTCCGCATTGAGAGAGTGAGGCCGACGCACAAACGACCGCAAAACCACTCCCGCAATCCGGAGTGGGAGTCCGGGGTGCAGCCGTTCTGCAGCCGTCCCCCCCCCTGCCTAAACATTGAACTAAGATTCCCCCCCACTTCTGAAGCAGCTACTCCATAGACCATGCCAATCCTTACATGCGTTCGCCGTTTTTCTTTCTCGCTGTTGCAGAAACCGCGAATAAGGGTGTGGTTTGTGCGAAGGACTTGTTGTGTATCCAGCGCTGCCAATGTTCGTTTTTCTACATAAGCGCCAGCTTGGGGGGAATGCTCGACGAAGCTGCCAGCACGAAGAACCGAGGGGGATCCCAAGTGCTGTCACTACCCAACCACGTCTTGAACGAACGTGAGGTCATGCGGGTCTATCCTACACGACACGACACACAAGCACAACAGGTCAAAAGTCCTTAAGAAACAACACTCGGCGGTGTAAGCGAAGACAAATCAGATTGCGTTTGCCCCCCTACTTCTACATTTCCTCTTTCCATTCGGATTCAAAGCAGCGACGTCGAGTGTTTAGTGCTTTGTACTGATATGCCCACGGCATAGCATGTTGTTCCATTGTTCCAAAAAGAAATGAAAACGATGGCAAAGGCGTATCAAAAAGGTGACCCGGCGCTCGTTGCTCAAAGGCTTCGAACCCCCGACCGAACATCCTTGCCGTTACCCCCCTTCAAGCCACGAACTCCACCCCACACACACATACGCAGGGTGTCGCAGATTCCCCGGCAAATTCCGGAGAAATGGCGGTACTCGTCACCGCTGACGATCGTCGCCGGGGGCATCCTGCCCTTCGGGTCCATTTACATCGAGCTGTACTTTGTCTACACGTCGTTCTGGAAGTACAAGTTCTACTACGTCTACGGCTACATGCTGGTGGTGTACACGATCTGCATCCTCATCACGATGTGCCTGTCCGTCGTATTCACCTACTACCTCCTGAACTCAGAGGACTACCGGTGGCAGTGGGTGTCCTTCAGCCTTGGCGCTTCAACCTCATGTATGATTAGTTCCTGTTGGCGTGTTTTTGCGGATTTGCAAGCGGCCGGGGACCCCAGAAGGAGCACGAAAGACAGTGTTCTCGCCGTGCTCTCTGAGACAGCGTGAAACCTTGACAATGCAAGTGCCACAAGCCAAGTAGTAGCATTTCCCTGGCTTCATGCAGAAGAGGTGTTCTGATGACGAATGGTGATATTATCTCGAGCGCTGGTGTTCTCCAGCTTCAATGGTGATGAACCGGCTCACCCGACTCAACCGACCGCCGACGCAGTGGGCAGGCAGGGTCAAACCCGGGTTCTGTTTGCGCCACAGTATTATACTGTAGGTTTGCTCGAAGGCGTCTGAAGGTTGATTCTTCAGCCCGACACACAGAAACAGCCGGTCACCGGCCGGTGGGGGGAAAGAGCGGGAGACGATACCGTACAAGACACTGGCGGTCCCGGTACACATGTGATAACGGACATGACCTGTGTGTTCTCGTTGGCGACGTTGCCAGAAACAAACCTTCAACCAAATGCACGTCAAAGTTTCAAACAACTGCACGTCAAACTTTAACCCGCATCGCAGTGTACGTGTTCCTGGACGCGGTCTACTTTTTCTTTTTCAAAACGAAGATGACGGGCTTCTTCATGACGCTGTTCTATTTTGCCTACACGTCGCTGTTCTGTCTCGGTCTAGCAATCCTGTGCGGCACGGTATGTTTTTGACTTGCTTGCGTGGGGGGTCCCATTCCTCCTGCAGTCTTCGCCAATTTTTGCTGCCGGAATTGATGGCGTCGCCCCCTCAGCGATTCTTGTTGGCTCACGTGAGCGGACGACAGCAAAGGTGCACTTCGACCTCCGCAATTCCTGCCTTTTGCCGGCCGTGGGAAAGAAGGTGATCCTGGTGTCGGATATATTACACAGACTTGGCTAGCCAAAGTTGTACAGACCAAGTGTATGTACGAATACGTCTGATAATTACTCGGAGACACCAGAAGCAGACCATTAAACCTTAAAACCGACTGAGCGAATTCGGCCAGAAACACAACTCTAAATCGGCAGGTGAGCTTCGTCGCTGCCGACGCCTTCGCAAAGCGTATCTACCGCAACATCAAGCTTGAGTGAGCGCCCGATGAAAATCGCAGTTGCATTTCTCGGCGCATCTGACGGCAAGAGTCACAGGGCGGACAACCCCCTGCAAGCGGACCTGCTGCAACAACTGTTGTGCAGCAAACGGATTGCACGGCTAGTCCTGCTGTATGCCGCCGCTCTGCGCCTGAAGGAGGAGTCCTCGGGAAGGGTGGGAAGAAGAAGGAGAAGCACGGCCGCCAGTCGGCGAGGAATAAAAAAAGAGGAAATACACGAATTTGACACAACTGAAGCATCGTCGTCGCTCTCCCTTCTCAGCCCTCCGGTAGCATGGCAGCCAGCATCCGACCCCCCTTCCGAGGCCCCGACCAAAGCATCGGCTCGTAGCCAGCTGCGTGTTGTTGTCTGAAGGCCAAGGCGGCTCACGCCGCGATTTTCGAAAAGGACATCCTCTGCACTGTGTCTCGGTGTTGCGTCTCGCAGATCCATCCTGCCAGTTCACAACGTCGCGCAGACGGACACAGGCCCACAGCCTGTAGACCGCACTCGTAACGGTTATTGGCCGCATGGCCAGAGGCGCGTTGCTCTCGTAGCAGCCAGCCGTTGGCCTGCTGGCGGAGAAGGCATATATTCAGCCGGCCGCGACAGATTGGAGGGCGACCAACAGTTATGTGCGGACGCCTCTGTGCTGGGTGTAAACCCAACGTGTTTAGAAGTATTCGTCGGTTTTTCAAAGCTTAGTTTCTTCATTTCTTGCTTGCAGAGGAAGCGTGGAGCAAACGTGCTGGACCCTAACACAGCTGCACGTAGCATGCCACCGCACGTTCCGCGTCTCCTAGACTGTGTTCCCTGGACAACACCCGGAACCGGAGGGCGTTTCAAGGAGGGAGAAGGAAGAAGACGCCTTTTTTGTGACTGTTATCACTAGCACAAGAGAACAGCGAGTGACCATCATCCGGCGAAACGAAGTCACCGGAGGATGGGAAGACTTAACCATCTTTAACCAAGTCCTCCCCACGGCATAAAGTCCAGAATCCTGTGTGGTAAAGAAAGAAAGTACCGTCACTAATTGCACTGAAAGTGGGAGATGGTGTCAGTAGCGAAAGGTTAGAGTGAGAGAACAAATCAAACCTACGCATCTCTGTACCACCCACACCCTGGAGGCTGCGAAGTTCTCTTATCGATGCAGATTTTCGCCACCAAACTCTTATCGACCTTTCGTGGTGCATCAACTCCCTCAGTGAAACTGTAGTAGTCTCATGCCTCAACGACGACCCGGATTTTTAGAAGGCGACTATATGATCTTTGCGGAGGAGGAAACGGCCGACAAATCCCGAAAAAAAGGTGCCGGCGGAAAGCATACCAACCCATGTGGTCTTTTCTTTGGCCCTTTCGGCCGCAAACACTTTCTCAAGCGTGTGATCAAAAAACTGAAAAACAGAGGGGCTAACGTTGCACGTTGGGGCTTTGAACTTGCACAGCCTCTGCGAGTGATGAAGAGGTGTTCGCCACCCACTTCTTGGTTCCGGGTTTCGACAACTGCGTGGGGCAAGGCAACGCAGAACCTGGGGTCATGCGATGCGGCGCCTCCCCTCCAGAGGCAGAATACCACTTACGTTTCAGGGGGCGCGCCTTGTGGATCTCGAACCTCCCGCCCAAATTCTGACCACCGAAACGAGAGGCCTCCCTTCTTTTCCTTCTGTGTTTCCTCGTTCTAGTTTTCCAGCAGCCAGTTTTCTTTTTTCCCGCGCCGCTTCCTTCTCTGGTCCCCTTCCATTGTTTGTGTCTTGCCGCCGTTGTCATAGCCCCGACATTCGATAAACTGAGACGCTGCACGGCTTAAGATCTTGAGCGTTCACGCGCACGCACGGCACATAGTTAAGGGCAACAACCAGGAACACACTGGTAAGGTGAGCAGCAACACCTCCCGAAAATGAGCCAAGGGCGAAGGACGTATAGCGGCTGCTGCGACAGTTGCCCGACCCCACACGCAGAACGCGGGGAAGGGGACCGTGTTTTTCCGACCACATTGAAGCCCCCTTCCCGACCGTAGCATCCGAGGAAGGTGCAAACATGGAGGGTGCGACGGTAGCCGTGCACGGGTCTTGGGCGCGTGCCTCGTGTAGGGCGGGTGCTTTGTGATCCGCGAAGTTCTCTCCTGGTGCAGTCCGGAGAGACCGGCGCCGAGTTTCGATTCACAGCCGGTTCCCTCGGGCGGCAACCTTAAGGGAGAGAGATCGCAGACACAATCCATTATAAAAAGGACCACACACACCCTTGTAAGTAGTTATGCAACCCGGGTTTGCGGACTGGAGCAGCCACAAATATTTCCTTTGCCTCGAGCATGGTGCGGTACTCATCAGCATGCTCCCCCCTACGCAGTAAGAGCCTCGCTCGAGTGTACGATGAAACCCCTTGTCAATACCACCCAACGACTGTAGCACACATGCACAACGCCGGACGCTAGCGTCTGTCAAGAGAATGCACGCGTGGCACAGCCTTGTCTTAAAAATGAGATGGGGCATTGACTCGCTCTGTCGAAGGACAATGCCACTACAGCAGTAGCTCGAGCGTGTTCGGTGGAACCCCTGTCGTCAGTACCACCTCACAGTTGTGACACGCATTGCAAAGTACCAGGCGCTTGCGTCTGGCAAGAGCATGTCACAGCCGTCTTCGAAAGGTGAGACGAGAGGCATCGGTTCCCTCTGGCAAAGGCAAAAACTACTAAAGCGGGGAATGTTGTCAGCTTCTCCATCCGGCTATCGGACAAGACTTGTTTTCACCACGCGATGCCAGCTGCGAGAATGCTGTTGTGCACGTGGAACATCTCACCCGAGGATGTCGTACAGCTCGGCCCGAATTGCTGCTTGAAACTCGCGCGTCGCCATCTAGATCCCGTTGCTCTTACCTGTCGACCAGCGTGGTACAATGCTTACGACTGCTGGGCGATTCTGGGGCTTTTTGAGTGTTGTCAGCCGGCATGTTAATCGTACTCTAACTCTAACTGATGGCGCTTTAAGCTCTTTGACCCGTTTTCCGAATCTTGTGTGCTCACACTTTTGCCCTCCTGTGATGTGTGTTGGCCGCTCGGCTTCTTGACCATTTGAAGAAGTTTGAAGAACGAGCCCGCAAAAGGTTGCACGGTGCTGCTGAGCTCAAGGGGTGCCTTTTTCCGGAGCAACGGCTGCCGACCGTCGTGTGTGTTACTCGTCTAGAGAACCCCCCACGGACTCGGGTAAGAGCCCCACTTTCGTAGTCGCAGTTGTGTCTCCACCGGAGCCCAGCCCATAGTCATAGTTCCTTTCGAATGCCCCTCCATTCTATCGGCACGTGGAGCCAAAAGATATATAGCAGCGAGGGCTGCTGTGATTCTCCCCGGAGAGGTTGCCCCTGCACTCGACTCTCTCTCATTCTCTCTCTCTCGTACTCTCGCGCTTGAACGCGACGATCAAGACGAGCTAAAGAGGCGAAAGCATGACGCATCACGTGCGAAGATATAGCCGCGACGTCGGCGATGCATATTATCGCCACAGATTCTTACCCAAACACTCTCTCTCTCTCTCATACTCTGTGTAGTTGGTCGGGTGAGTAGTTGCCAACGTTACTTCTTAGGTATAGCAAACTGCGAACAAACTTGGATTCCAGGAGGCATAAGGAGGGCCGGGCTCGCTTCGCGCGGCGGGAAACGGGCGGAGACGGGAAAAAGAGGCTCTCTGGCGACGGGGGAAGGTGGGTGGGTGAGGGAGCTTGACTGAGGGGGGCCCCCGCGGGGTGAGGGGAGGAAATGGCGAAGTATCAGTCGTACGCGTACGGGCACGACACGATGACGCTGACGCTGGACTATACGGTCGAGCACACGTTGGGCCGCGGGGCGTATGGCGTCGTGTGGAAGGGCATCCGTAACGGGACGACGGAGGTGGCGATAAAGAAGTGTCCGATCGACACGAACAATCCCGAGCAGCTGATGCGGCTGGTGCGGGAGATCCGCGTCATGCGGCATTTCGACCACGACGGGATCTTGAAGCTCCAAGACATCGTGCGGCCGCCGACGACGGACATCAAAGAAGTGTATCTTGTGATGGACTGCATGAACACGGACTTGCAGAACATGCTGCATCCCGACCCGCCCGAGCAAGTAGATGTTCGGTTCAACGTTGCGGCCCTCCTGCGGGCGAGCAGTCAAGCGACCGGTGAATTCGACGCGTTTGGCCTGAAGTACTCGAAGGGCAACACTCTGCTCGAAGTGCAAGCCGGCAGCTTAGCGGCGGGCAGCGAAGCGCCCAACATGATCGGGAGGAAGCTGATCCGATTCAGCAACCTGCACGTGAGCGGCAGGAACGCCGCTGTGCAGCGGACCCGAAAGTTCGTCGAGGGACTCCAGGCGCAAAACGCGTCCGCGGAGGCGGACGGCGCTGCCGGCGAGGCCATCGTCACCATCCCGATGCACTTCGAGGGCAAAAAGCCGCTCCTCCGGTTCGTCAACAAGCAGGACTTCCTCTACCAGCTGCTGCAAGCCATGTCGCACCTCCACGCGCAAGGCGTCATGCACCGGGACATCAAGCCGCAGAACATCTTGGTCAACTCTCAGGGGGACGTTAAGATTTGCGACTTTGGACTCGCGCGTGAGGAAGACGGTTCCGATCGCACGCTGTACGTGGAGACGCGGTGGTACCGCGCACCTGAGCTGATCATCGGGTTTAAGAATTATGACACGAAGGTCGACATTTGGTCCCTGGGGTGCGTGCTGTACGAGATGCTCGACCCTGACAACGAAGTGCTGTTCCCGGGACAGAGCTCGACGACGCAGCTGCACCTCATCCTCGACGCCATCGGGAAACCGACGAACCAGACGCTGTGCGAGCTGACCACCAGCGAAGCCGTCCGAGAAAACATACTCAACTACTCCCGCAACGAATCGCCTCTGCAGCTCGAAGGCTTCCCGCTAGCTGCGGATCTACTCTCGCACGTATGCTGCCACTGTACCACTCTAAACAATCCCAGTGTAGTGCCCGCCCTGGCGTTCGAAAAACGTAGCTTGCATGTCACGTGATCAGTGCGGCCAGTTGCGTAAAAAGTATTTTACTTGTCAACTGACAAGTCCGAGGTGTGGGTGTTGGCTTGTTATCATATCATGAGTGCATCAGCTGGCAGCCTTGCTCGCCGTACTAAGTATGTACTAGTCGTGTGACTTTCCACCCGGATGCAGTGCACCACCCTCTAGCAATTCGAGATCACATAAGACTGACCCGCAGCACACACATTATGAGGGCATCAGCCACATCATGAGTGCATCAGCTGGCAACCTTACTCGCCGTTGTAAGTGTGTACTCGTCGTGTGACTTGTCACCCGGAACCAGTGCACCGCCCGCCAGCAATTCGAGATCACATAAGACTGACCCGCAGCATGCACGAACCCCCTTCCCCGCAGATGCTCGCTTTTTCGCCCGCCGACCGTTACTCTGCAGACGAGTGTCTTGCGCACAAGTTTTTCGACGATTACCGAGACGAAGAAGACGAGATGTGCATCGACAGCGGGCCGTCGGGGACCGACGCCACGATGAGCGCGAGCACCAGGTTCCCGGCCGTGAACGCTTCGGACGGAGAAGGTGCCATGGCGCTGCTGATCGACGAAATCCGCGTGTTTCACCCGGACTTCGGAACCGACGAGCCGGAACCTGCCGCCGCCAGCCCCGCGTCCGTCACGTCCCCAGAGGGCCAAGCTGGTGGTTGATGACGTCCGCATTCCGATTCTCCACCACACGCATCAGACGATTCCCGGCCGTGAATGTTTCGGACGGGGAAGGTGCCATGGCGCTGCTGATCGACGAAATTCGCGTGTTTCACCCGGGCTTTGGAACCAACGAGCCGCCGCCGCCAGCCCGGCTTCTGTCACGTCCCCGGAGGGCCAAGCTGGTGGTTGATGGCGTCCGCGTGCCGCATCTTCACCAGCGCATCAGACGATCCCCGGCCCACGACATTGTGCGTCCGAATCTCGGGACCAAGCCCCTGGTCGGTTTCCTGCTGCCGCGATTCCGGATCTTCGCAAGCTCTAACCCGCCAGCCTCGTGGTCGATAGAGCGCGGATCCCAGATATAATCCGCGTACCGAACGATTGGCGGTCAACGAAAATTTGTTGTCACCGGATTTAGAGCTCACGCCCCTGACCGGCTTGCCTGCATTCTTCCAGATCTCAAATCCTAAAGCGCAAAGCTGGTGAGCGGATGCTCCATCTTTCATCAACGATTGATGGTCAACGCAAATCTTGGTGCTGTTACCCGGTTCAAGGGGTCAGCCTCTGGCCGGCTTCCTGCAGTTCTCGAGATCTGCGCAAGCCGCACAACAACGTCGGCTCATAATTCTTGGCGTCGGGATACCCGTATTTTCATCAGCGTGCCGAACGGGAAACGTGTTATGACGTTCCACCCGTGCCTCGGGAACTAGCAGTATCAGCGAACCAAACTGTCAGAACGATGTCGTGAAGCAATTTGTGAACGAATTGCTTCACGAACCAGTTTCTGAGAAGCAACAGCTTGTGGATGCTGATGCCACGTGTGGACGCACAAAAACCGCATGACACAGTATCACCAGTACACGATACCCCCCCCCCCCCCCCCCTAAACAACATTTTGTGGCAGACCATTAAATTGAGTTAATCACGTTCATCGTTTGCTGTGAGGAGAATATTGGGGTTCCGTAGCTTGACGCCGCTGGAAGTCATCCGCATGGGAGGGCAAGGATTAGTCTGCTCTTGTCGCGCCCCAGTTTCTTAGGTTCAAAATCTCAAAGAATTGCGTCCAAAACGCCTCCACGTCATCACGTTGTACACACCTTTCTCCATCTGCTAACCAGGGGGGCATGATCTGTTGAACGAACCAACGAAAACGAGCTCCCGCGCAAGCTGATAGGGCAGAAGCTCTTGTGGGCTTGCACCGACTTGAAGTCGTGTGCTATCACTCGATTGACCTGTTTCATCCACACACCGCTGCTATTGCTAGCGTTGGGTCTTATATCTGTCAATTGTATCCACCTCGACCCCGCGGGTTTAAGGCCATTTGAGAAGAGTTGAATCGAGTTGGATTCTTCGGACATGTACAGGCAATGGAGTTACCATTGTTATCCCGAATGCAAACTGTTGCTAAGCTGATCATCGACTCAGGTTCCACGCTGAGTATCGATCCGCGGATTAGCGGCACGCGACTAGATGGGACGTGTTGAACACCCCTGTAGAGTGAGAAGTCTCAGGTTCTCAGCAAAAGTCAACGGAGTCTCATTTCGAATCATCCAGGCACCTAGTAGTAGTCCATCCACAGCCACACCAACCTCCTGCTCCTGCCCGAGGTTTGTCTGGTGGCTTCGCGCAGCTCAGTGGGGATTCGGTGCCACTAAAACGAGAAGACGTCAACCAATGCCTACTCGGGTTGAGAAGCGTAAGAGTCAGCGGCAGCAGACTAACTATTTCCAAACCCAAAGCATCAATGCATCGAGGCGTGGCACGGCACGCCAGCGCACTGAACACGAACTTGTAGAGACGGTCCAGAGCCGGTTGTGGCACCGTTCCTCTGACCCAAGCCTTGCAACTTGATCCGTAGACCGTAGTTCTTCAGCATCGTCGGACACGTGATGCTTGGCTCGTGTAGCAGGCTTTCCCCAGTGCATTCGTCCTCGAGGATATCAGTCCGAGTAAATGCCATTTTTGGTTTGTACGTGCCGTGGGAGGATTAGCCTGTGAGTGAATATGATCGTTAGGCTAATCCCCCAAACACGCTGCCAGCGTTTTCTTTCGTGTTTGCAATACATTGGTTGACTACGAAAAAAGGGAGTGGAACCGCTCACCCGACGGATCCCTGCCATTGATATTTGGGGCCATTTGGGGCCAAAAAAGGTAGGTAAAGGCTACCCCAGAAGCGTGTTGAAAAGTTCAATGTCCCCACCCCCGCCTCTATTATCGACTGGAGGCTCGCTGGAGGAGACGACGCCGGCTTCGTACACATGCTAACCCGAAACCAGTCGCAGAGAGCGGCCTCCCGGTTTGTGGCAAGTTCCTCCCAAAGCATTCGATTGCCTAGTTTCACTTTTGTTTCTTCTTCTTCTTTTCTTTTGGATTACGACAGTGAAAAAGTGAAAGAAGTAATTACCGGACCTAACCGACATTGGCCCCTTCACGGACGGAGGAGGGGGTGCAAACAAGACATTTCTGGGGAATCATCACCCGGGCAAAACTCGAGAGACACATCTACCCGTACCAGCAAACATTGATCTTTTTTGATGTGTCTTCCCGGGGATGGACTAAGGGCGTATCAGTCGGTCATGGTCTCGGTCCGTATCCACTCTGGCCCCCGCTTTTCAGCCACTGGATTGAATCGAGTTGTATTCGTTCGGACTCGTCTGCAGCAAATGGAAATAATAATCATCATCCAATTGGAGCCCAGCTGCTACTGCTTCAATGAGCCGTCTGTAGACCCACACTTATTCCATTTACTCAGTTACTGACTTGCACACTGATGGCTCAGTTTGACCGATACACCCCCACCTGATAGATCGCTGTGTATCGAAGAAATACGGGGGATAGGAGATGGCTCTGCTGAATTGTGGCATCGCGACAGACAGCGGCAGGTAAATGGCTGCAGTCCCAGGGATAGGGACGGACCGATAGATCAGTCCGCGACAGATAATCCCCCTCAACTGCACACAATTGCCTGCCGCTTTCTATTGTCCGATTATGCGAACGAAGATGATAAGAATGAGTGCAAACCACCGAAGACATGACTCGGTGCGTGTTTGCGGGTTTGCAAAGAAGTAGTCACCTACGGAAACTACTGCAGACTACAGGTTGAAATACATTCTAACCACAGACTGCTATCACACGGACTCGCAGATTCAGGCCGCCCAGGCAGGTGCGTGTCAGAAGGGGTGCCAAAAGCGAAGAAAGAGATCGTTTCCCCCCCTTCCCCTTCCGACTACGCTCGAGCTGTGCCCCCACGTATTCTCGCCCTCCCCTGGCCACGCATCTGCTATCCGAAAGCCGCGTCGCGTGGAGGATTTCCCACGCGTCGTCAGCGCCCCCGGCTCTGGTGCCGCTCGCTAGCCGGGCATCAGGTGCTGTGCATCAATACATCTTCCTCCCCCTGCATTGAAGTCCCAGTTTGCCGCTCTGTATGTGTGTGTGTGTATGTATGTGCCAACCTGCTAAAATTGCGGTCGGACCTGTGGACTCTACAGCTACGTTGTTGGATGCTGCGTCCAACGGCGGGATTTCGTCAGCGCGATTGAGACGAGGGCACGTTTGCACAACGTCCGCGGGCATTTCGCACATCGTCCCGCTCGCACTGCTCACGCACTCGCTTTCTCTCAAGACACAACATGCCGCGGCGCGGGTACCTGAGATTGACGGCTTTCTCGGTGCTTCTCCCGACGTTGTCGCGAGGGTGCAAACGGCGCTACTCGCTCAGGAGTCCAAACCCTGGCCACGCCTGATTTCCACAAGAGAACCTTCTACTTCGCGATACACGATTGCGCACCAGAATGTGCATGAAAAATACTTTGGTATCGGTCACTGCAGTCTTACGTGGCCAAAACCGTACACCGCGAGAGTAGGAGAAAGTAGATAGGGAAACTAGAGGGTTCGTTGACCGCACTACCCTGAACCCAAATCCTGGACGTGGTTTCAGGTGGCAAATTGGCAAATGATCATGATCAGAAGGTCCTACTTGGCGGTTCAGTTTCCATACACAATGCATGTGGCTAAAAGTAAAAGAACACAAAGCACGTACAGAAATGTGTCCACGACAGAAAAGCAAAGCCTACCCAACTGACAGTGATCACGACGACCGCTTTTACCCGCCCTTCAACGGTCAACCGGAGACTCAAGTATACCGCCTTCTCGAAACTCGTCAGCAGTCTAGATACACACCCAACGCACTTCTGAAGGAAAAGCGACACGCGCACGGTGGCGGCACTCAGCGAGGGTGAGACACACAAGGGGGTTGAGAGAGGGAGTTGTGGGGGTCAGGGAACCCTCATCGCGCATTGTATTTCCGTCTCCGCTGTCAGTTGTTGTTCTGGGCGGCCTACGTACTTCAATGGGATCCACCCGATGCCCTTCCCTGGAAACTCCCCTTTTCGGAAGAACCCGACTTCACTGCGACGCAGGTGCTTGTGCGTGCCGGTTGATTGACTTCCTGCCTTGGTTTTACACTGTTTCCATCGGGGCAGGAGCTCTGATCAGCCGCCGGAACGCACTACGTATTTTACCTTTACTATGCTTTGTGGGCAGTGTTGCCGTGCCGCCGTCTAAGCACGTGTTTCATGCATTCGCGTATCTTGTGATGGCCCAAGGCGATGGTCGTTGCAAAGCGGTGAAAGGGCGTAAAAAGAAAAAGGTCGAACCTGCCGCAATCCTTGAAGCGATGAGCGCGACATGGCCCAGCGAAGAATTAAGACGAAAGAAACATATGTTTCTGAAGTGAGGAGACCGGAACCTCCCCCGGAGAGATGGTCCCTGCACTCTAACTCTGCTCTCTCTCTCTCTCTCTCTCTTTTTTTTTTTCTTTTCGTGGAAAGTACTCGACGAGTCCGCCAGTTGCGAAGGTCTCTGGGATGGTGGGGGAAAGCGTTCAGCCAAAAAAGACCCGCTATTGTAGTTGCATAGTTTCTCCCCCTCTAGCCTCCGTCGAAATGAGCACCGGGCGGCCTCTCGAGTATTTTTTTTAACTGCCGATAGCGGTGGGCCCGAGTGGAAACAGGGAACAAAGGCGAGGGCGCCCTTCGTTTTTGCGTCTTCCGCCGCGAGACGATGACACGTCTCAGCGCCCCCGTCCCCCCGCACCACAAGCGGAGGCGGATTTGGTGTGCGCTGGTAGGATGGTGGTACGAACAGCCGCCTGGCAAAACAGACTCACACCTCTATCCTGTCTGCAGACGCTTTCTGGTTCCGCGCTGACAGTTGTCCGCCTTATGCGTCCGACGCCTGAAGCACCGAAACACGGTGAAGATAGGACCAGTGTGCGGTGGTGAGCGCATGGCCATTCAGCAGCATCTCATGAACATATTTTTGCGACCCCCTGGCCCCACCCCCTCGTCCAGCGCGTTCCCTTCGGGTTCCTTTACGTTTCCTCGCTGCGGCACCGCCGGTCACAAAGCTCGTAACGAACGATTCTTCACATTCATGCACGCATTCGATATCTGGACACAAGGCTGCAGCGACAGAGCACGCGGGCACATGTCACCTACTTGGGATAGAACAGTAAAGTATGGTCATTGATGTGTGCCTGGCAAGCTACAGACACGCGTGACAACAAAGCACTTGTCGCTAAGGCTGCGCTTCGTCAGCGACCGCAACGCAAGGCAAAGCCAACGCGGGTGCGCAGAGTGAATCCCTTGCTTGGACGCTCCGTATATGGTTCTTGATGCGAACAATGACATCGTACCACCACGAACTGCAGGTTCTCTCCGCATGTCCTGCTAACCATGTAGTCGTCAACATAGTACACGGGCAAGCTTGTCAGTGGCAGCTTTGGGCGAGCAAGTCCACGTATACAACTTGCCTTCCGACCGACTGACCCATGTCGAATTGCTGTCGACACGGAAACCTTCCCCACCTCGGCCTTCAATGTTCTCTGTTGAATTTCCGCATCCACAACCAAGATCCTGTGTGCGCAGCCGTCGGCGGGCGGCAAGGCGTCAGCCAAATGGAGTTTGCTCTCCCGAAAACGACATGCAACCGTCCTTCAAAACAGGGGACATCGCGAGAAAACGCGAGAAAGAAACGGGAAGGAAGACCGACCCGAGGGGGGCGGCGCCATCATCATGATGCAGCGTAACGAATGACGAGCGTGAGTGCTTGCATGGACGTTGGGGGGGCAGCGCCGCTGCAGGCTCGCGGCGACGGCGTTCTGCTCGCGAGCAATTCGGAACCCGAAAATGACGCGGCGGACAGAGTGGCTATCGTGCCGGCACAAGGGGCAAACGATCAAGCTTGTGTGACAAGTGCTGAAGGTCATGTAGCGCAAGCTCGCGTGACAAGTGTCGACGATCATGTATCGCAAGAGGAAAAAGCTCATGTGACAAGTGCTGAAGGTCATGTAGTGCAAGAAGCAAACGATCAAGCTCACGTGACAAGTGCTGAAGGTCAAGCTCATGTGACAAGTGCTGAAGATCATGGGACAAGCGATCGGGGCCAAGCAGCCAGCAGCAATCCCGCGGACGTTCCTTTGGAGCGGCCCCCAGGATGTGAGGAAGCCGGGGGCAACACTTTTCCGCCGCCGCACACGGCCACCCCTGCCGCCGCGACGAAGCCGGCGAGCGAGGCCGCGGCGGCGCCCGCAGCAGCATCTTCCGGCGCGGCTCCGGCGGCGCGGGACGAAGGCTCGGACTCCGCGATAAGCGGCGCGCCGCGGGATGCGCCGGCCGACCCGGCGAACGGTTCGGACACGGCACCGGAAACTCGGCTGCGAGGAGGAGAAGTAGGGCGCGCGGAAGACACAGACAACGGCCGCTCCGCGGCAGCGCCACACGGCAAGGCTTTTCCGCCGCCGCCCGCGGACACCCCTGACGAGGGCGCGGCGGCGCCCGCAGCAGCATCTTCCGGCGCGGCTCCGGCGGCGGGGGCCGAAGGCGCGGACTCCGCGAGACGTCTGCATGCGCCGACCGAGGCCGCGGAACCCGACGAGGCTGGTTCAGGCGACCCGACGGAGGGTTACGACACGGCACCACCGGATACTCGGCTGGGAGAAGGAGAAGAAGGGCGCGCGGAAGACGCAGACAACGGCCGCTTGATGGCAGCGTCGGGCAACGTCACGGAACCGCCAGCGTCACCAGACCCGGAAACGTCGGCTCGCGACGAGGCTTCAGATTCAGAAGGAGGCGAAAGCTCGGCCGGAGACTCGCACGAATACGAATGCGACGAGCCGCAGCAGCCCCCCCCCGGGAGCGCGAAGCAGGACGCGGGAGTCCGGCGCCGCCGCGCGGGAGCCAAGCGGCGGGCCTTCGCGGGAGCACGACGGGCCGCCGCGCGGAAGCGGAGGAAGAAGCCGACGGCACCGCCCGCCGCGTCCGCCGCCGACGTCGCGGCCGCGTGGACGGCCGGGTGCCGGGCGCAGGGGGTCGGGGGCCGCTGCGTGGCCTTCCTGCAGAACAGCCCGCGCGACGTGGTCGTCATGCAGGAGGTCGCCTGGCCGGACCTGCCGCGCCTGCAGAAAGGCTACCGCCACGTCCTCGAAGACGTCCACCGGCTCACCGAGTGCAGCGGGCGCGCAGTCGGCACCCGCGTCGCCGTGCGGCGCATCGTCTTTTTGTCGCCCTGCCGCGACTTCCCCTCGCGACCCGACGCAAGCGGCGGGAGCCCGGCGACGGTGGAGGCAGCCACCAAGCGGGCCCTACTCCGCGGCGCCTTCGCGCGCGTGATTCTGCTCGATTTCGAACCGGTTCCGAACGCCGATGCGCCCCCCGCAGACGGACAGGCGGAAGCGGCGGAAAAGCGGCCGGCTCCGCGCGCGAAGGCGGCGAAGCCCCGCAAGCCGGGCTTGCGCGGCGCGAGCGGCGCGGCCCCGGCGCCGGAGGAGGACGACGCCGGGGTGCGGAGTGTCTTCGCGACGATCCGGAAGCAGGTCAACCTGTCCGAGGTGGAGGCCGCGTCTCGGGCAGTGTACGACGGGTTGGACTGCGCCGGCGCGCCGGTTCTCGGTGCGTGCTGCTGCTTTGTGGGCCCATCAGAGGACCCGGGGGGAGATCAGCTCCTCGTCGTCGTGCAAGAAGTCCGCACGCCCGGCCGGCTGTTCTCCACCTCCTCCTTCAACGAAATGTGCCACTCTCTCCTTCGGCGCATCCGTGGAGTGCCCCACAGCGCCACGGCAAAGCAGCTCAGCGGAGCGCCGATCGACACGGCTCACGGCAGCACCGACGACGCCGCTACGGAGACCGAAGACGCGGTAAAGTGGTACTGCGACGTCACCGTCCAACGCATCACAACCGCCGCCCAGCGGCAAGGCGTCGTTCCCGACGTGGTGGTGCTGGTGAAGCCGGGCGCCATCGTGGAAAGCCCCCCCGCCGGGCAAACGAGGCGCGAGCTCACCCGGAGGGCGTATTCCGGCGGCGTCTACGAGAAGGAGGAGCTGCTGCTGCACCGGCGCTGCTTCGCCGCGCCGGCCCGCGAGGCGGCGTTCGACCCGCTGTTCTCGACGGCGAGCGTCGTGTCCGCCGCTCTCGCGCTCCCGCAAGACGCGTTGCAGACGCACGACGAGTTCAGCCCGCAGCCCGACCCACAGAGTCGGGCCGCCAGCGCGGACGGACACCCTTCAGCCCCTTCGGACGCCAGTGCAGACGACTCCGAAGCTCGCACGCACGAGACACACGACAGCGTCGTGTCCGCCGCTCCCGCGCTCCCTCGAGACGCGTTGCAGACACATGACGAGTTCAGCCCGCAGTCCGAGCCACAGAGGCGGGCGGCCAGCGCGGACGGGCACCCTTCAGCCCCTTCGGACCCCAGTGCAGACGACTCACACGAGACGCACGGCAGCGCGCGGCCAATGATTGGCATGGCAAGCAGCGCCGACCAGTGTCTATCGGACACCTCGGACGTCACGCGAGACGATTCGGAGGGCCGAGCGCTCCGTCAAACGGCGCCTGCACCCAAGCGGCCGTCGGCCGGAAAAAGCGAAGCGCCCCCAGCGGGCGACGAAGTCGGCGCCGTGGGCAATAGGGAGGAGGACGAGGAGGAGGCGGACACCCGCAGCAGGAGCAGCCGCAGCCAGGAGGAGACGCGCCTTCCGCTGATAGAGCCCGGGGGCGGCGCGGCGGACGAAGGCCAGCCGCCGGGGCAGCTCTGCAAGAAGCACCCGAAGCTGCCGTGCATCGCGGCCGAACGTGCGACGACGGCCCGGAGGCCGCCCACAGACGCGACCCGCGCCCTCAGCGAGGCGGAGACCTGCTACCAGCCATTCGCCCCCAGGCGCCCCCCCCGGAGCCCCCACCTAGCGACGGGGTTCCGCTGCACACCCGCCGCCAGAACCGCGCCGCGGCCGGCCCGCCACGCCCGGGAAGCAGCCGAGCTCACCCGGGCGCGGACCGCGCCGGACGGCATCGCGCAGCAAACCGTCGGCGGCGGAGACGAAGCGGAGAAGCCGCCGCGGCGCCCGCAAAAAGACGGCGGGCACCTCCCTCCCCCGCCGCCGCCGCCGCCGCCGCCCCCACCGGGGCAGCTTTTTTTCCCGGTCGACGAGGCGCGGCGGCGGGCAGGGCTCGCGCTGTCGCCGCGGTCGGGCGTCACGGCGCTCACGAAGAAGAGCCTCCAGCGGGCGAACGACGTTGCGCTGAAGCGGATCCACCGCTTCCGCGGCGCCGGGCCGGAGGTGTGCCGACCGACGGACAGTCCGGAGCAGGCGGGAGGCGACGGCACGTGCCGGCTGGAAGCGCTGGCCGGCACCGCCGAGAAGACGGCCGTGCTGGAATACCTCCTCAAGGACAGCACGCGAGTGCGGCGCATCGACTGCGGCCGCGCGGTCGTCGCCGGGGCCACGGCCCGCGTCGTGCTGCGCGCCCTCGCGGGCAACGCGGCTATCACCGGCGTCGACATGGGCTCCGCGGTGGCGTCGGCTCCCGTGCGCGCGGCGGTCCGGCGGCTGGTGGCTGCCAACCGCAGCCGGAAAGCGGCGCTGCGGGCCGAGTCGTCACGCCGGCGAAGCGCGCGGCTCGCCGCAGCCCGCGCCGCCGCCGAGCGGAGCGCGCGGCACGCCCGCAAGCGCTGCGACCTGGAGCACCGGTTGCTCTGCCAGGCGCTGCTCTCCCGGGAGGTCCGGGCCCGCGGGAAGGTGGACGCCGCCGAGGTCGGCGCGTTGGCGGCGCTCCGCGAAACGGAGGCCAAGGAACACGCGGCGGCGACGGCGTACGCGGAGGAGATGCTGCTGCACCGCGAGGCGCAACGCGCCGCTTTCGCCGCCGACGCGGCTCACGCCCGCCGCCGCATCGAGCACGAGGAGAAGATTCAGCGCTCGAGCCGGAAGCTAGCGGAGGCCCGCCGGAAGGACGCGATCGTCGCCCGCCAGCGCAGCTTCGACAAGGTGCAGGCCGACGAGCGCCGGGCGTTCACCAGCGCCGAAGTAGACGCGCGCCGCTCGGTAAAAAGCGAGCGGGAGCACGAGCTCTCCGGGCTCTCGGAAGCCGAGGCGGCGTCGTGGCAGAAGTGGCGGGCGGCGCAGCGGGAGCGCGAGGCGCGGGCGTACGAGCTCGAAAAACACGCGATCCGGCTCGAAAACCAGAAGAAGCAGGCCCTCCGCCAGCGCGACGATGAGCGCCGCGCCGTCCTCGCGGCGTTCGAGCGGGCGCAGAAGCAGCTGTCCCTCGACCAGGCGACCGCGTGGGGCGACCTCTCGCAGGAGATGCGCGACAGCAAGCACCGGGCCACCGTCGCGTGCGAACGCCGCGTGAAGCGCGAGCGGCAGCAGGCCGCCATCTCCGAGTCCGAGGCGACCGCCCCGGTCTTGTCGCTCGACCCGAAGACCGACACCTGCGAGTTTCTCCTCCAGATGTCCAATGGCGCGTTCGTCTACGCAGCGCCGAACGCCGAACTCTCCGTGTCCTTGCACCACCAGGCGGAGCTCTTGTCGGAAAGCATGACGGAGTATAAAACGCGGATTCGCGGCGGGATCATCAGCGTCGTGCTGGAAGGCGACGGGCTTGTCACCTTGAGGCAGGGTGTCGCCGTGTCGACGGAAGGCATCTTCCGCAAAGCGGCCGTGCAGGAGGCGAAGCCGGAGGCCGCGTCGCCCGACGACGACGACGAGGCGAACGAGCTCTCCGCGTCGAGCTCCGACCGGTCCGACGCCTCCGACGACCGCGCCGACGACCGCGCCGACGACGAAGCCGAGGACGAAAGCTCCGATTCCGCGGCGTCCGATCCGAACGACACCGACGCCGTGCTCATCCCTCGCAGCCCGTTGGACCTTTCCGGGAACTCGCACCTTTGCGACAACCGCTTCATGCGCAGTCAGTCGGGGCCGTCGGTCCAACCGAGGGAGAGCATTCAGTCCCGGTTTTCGATAGGGCAAGGCGCTTCCTCCGTCGTCGACCTCCGCATGGACGGCTCCATCTTCGTCGGCAGCAAGCTCGTCGCCTACTTAGATGAGAGGAAAGACGGGTTCGATCTGCACTTGATCCCCACGAAGCCGTCCAGCAAGAGTCTGGTCTTCGGCGAAGAAGAGCCCGCCGACACCGACGAGCCGCAGTGCACGAGGCTCGGGGATGAGCAGCGGAGGGAGCCGTACTTGACGCTGCCCACGTGCCAAGCGCTGATACAGGCGATCGCTTGGGAAACGACGACGCAGACGCCGTCTTGCCTGCGGGTAAACGCGCAGTTCATGTTCAGCAACCCGCACGACGCGACGACGTTCACGTGCGAGTCGGACTTTTCGGTGGGCTTGATCGCCCACCCGCCGTACATCACCGCCGAGAAGCAAATCGAGCCGTATGTTTACTACGAGGACAGCGGCTACACGCCCCTCCTCAAAGAGTTCAGCCTGACGATGAACGGAGCCGAGCCCGCGGTGGAGGACCTCTCAGCGCCGATTTCGCCGGTCGTCGTCGCGATCGACTTCGTCAGCGGGTGGACGGCGTCGGACCGCATCCTGCTGCGCCCGGCGGCGGCCGGCGACGCCTGGAGCCTGAAGCCGGTCGGCCCTGGCAAGCGCGGGTCGCGCGCTCGGTCTCGGCCGAGCTTCCCCGACGACGGCGCCGCGAAGCCGGACGAGCGCAACCCTCCCGTTCCTTTGGAGTGTGGCCCCCACAGACCGAGCCCGCGCACTTCGTCAACGTCGTCTACCCCAACACCACCGAAACCCCCCGTGACACCCCCGGCCGCGCCGCTGCCGACGATCTCCGTGGAGGCGCAGGGCGGCGGCGGCCGGCCGGCGAAGTCGCCGGAGGGCGGCGCGCGGAAAAAGAGGAGCAGCGGCGGCGTGCTCGGCGTCGAGGTGCTGCGGAACAAGGCGGTCTTCGGCACCATCCGCAACGGGGCGCTCGAGCTGAAGCGGGACGACGCGAACGAGCTGCTGTACGAGTCCCAGCGGGCCTGGGAGCGGCTCGAGATTGACTTCACGGAGGACTCCCTGCCTTCGGTGGGGGCGTTGAAAGGGTTCCTGCACGCTCTCGTGTTCTGCAACCTATCGAAATGCCCGGAAAGTGGCGTGCGGTGTATCCGGTTGATGCTCGTCAACAAGCAGACGATGATGACATCGAGCATCGACATCAGCTTTGACGTCGTCGCCGTCGACGACAACACGACGATGAAGCTCAACGCCACAGACGCGGTGTACCGAATCCCACACGGCGACATCCCCTCGCAGATGTCGTCCCACATGCCGGAGCAAACCCCCGTGCTCATAGCCCCGCGGGCCGTCGTCAGCGACGTCGACACCACCAACTTCGAGGGCGGTTGGTTCAGCTGCACCCTCATCGCCCCCCAGCGGGGCGATGCCCTCGTCGTGTCCCCGTACCAAGGGCTGACGTTCACCCCCGAGACGTCGGAGATCCTCTTCCGCGGAGACGTGGTCGGCGTGCTCAAGACAGGGTCCTTCAGAACGCCGAAGTCCGACACCGACAACAAACTGGTCATCGAGTACTCCTCCTCCGGGTCGACCACCATTCTCTCGGTCCAGCACCTGGTTCGATCCATCGGCTTCGTGAGTACGTACAACCGCCCGAGGCAAGGGACCCGCATCGCGCACTTCTCCACGTTAGTCGGCAACCCGGAGAGGGACATTCTGCGGAAGTACGATCCCACCATTCCTTTGGAGGGTAAAGTTTCGATTTCGGTGGGGGACCCGCTGGTAACGCTTCCGCTCGACAAGATCACGGTGACGCATTTGGAAGGGAACGGGCTCACCGCTGTGCCGTCGGTGAACCTGGTGGGCGAAGAGCCGAAGGACTGGATCATGAAGCACGTCGTGATCCGGGCCAAGGTGCTCAACGGCACCCCATACGACATCCTCGCTCTGAAGGAACCGGACACCGCCGACTGGTTCACGCTGAAGCGCGTGCCCAACGGGAAGCGCCGCGGCTCCACCGCGTCCCACATCGAAGCCAACGAACCGGCACTCTCGGTAGAGTCGCCGACCTCCCCGGCGCCCCCCGCTGGCTTCGGGGGGCCCGCTGCAGGCTTCGGCGCGGGTCTGCTGGCGAAGAAGGCGAGCGCGTGGGACGCCCTGAAAATGGGCCGACGGCGCATGATCGGCATCGCGAAGCTCGCGGCGCAGGTCGAGCACGAGGACGTGATGTGCTACCACGTGTACAACGACAAGAAGCGGCGCATCGGCACGTACCGCCGGTTCAAGAACGGCGAGCTCGAGGTGGTGCTGCACGTGCACCACGCAGGCAAGCCGGGCTTCCTCAAGCGGAAGCACGTCCAGCAGGTCCTCCGGTCGGTAGCCTACGAGGTGCGTGTTTTGTTCTTAGCCACATGCAATGTGTGAGGAAACTGAACCGCCCAAGTAGGACCTTCTGATCATGATCATTTGCCAATTTGCCACCTGAAGCCATGTCCAGGATTCGGGTTCAGGGGTAGTGCGGTCAACGAAAACTTTACTTTCCCACTCTCGCGGTGTACGGTTTCCAGCAAACCACGTGTAGTATTTACCCACAGTCTGTCAGAATGTACTTACTTCGCGGAGTCGTTTACGTCTTCAAAGCGGTGACTGAGCGACTATCACCGGCAACACGCAAAAAAAGAACGAGGAACACCCTTCGTTTCTGAACCCCAAGCAATTGCTTTCATGGTAGAGCGTGGGTGGGGCGAGTCTGGCACTTTGCATACTCGTATGCGCTCGATCAAATGGTCAAAGTAATCGGGAAGACACGATGGTGGAACAAAAAAGGGCAATCGGGGAAAGCTATCGGTCGTAGAGATACGATTGAAGGACAGCCCCTTTTGAAAACTGAAGAATAAAGGATGCATGGAACGGTCAATGCATCAATCTATACCGTCTTCGGAAAAATATTGGATAGGAAAATATTTGGATAGGAAAAATATTTGGATAGGAAATATTTTGGATAAAACGGCCTTCCGCGGAACATTTGGATATTTTTCCGGAAAATTCGTTTTCGATTTTATGTCTCCTAGCTGCTTTGCCCGGACGGGATTTTCGGTTCGGCGCTCTCTTGGTGTAAGAAACGGTCAAATAAGAAGGCTATGTATCAGTGCACAAACGAAGCAGGGATATCAATCAGAGGTACTGCAAGAGGAACAGTAATAGCTACAATGTCACTCAAGAGGCTGGCCGACGAGGTGGAGCAGAGTCTACCGCAGAACGCTCCGCAGAAAAAGCGCGGGAAGTACAGCTCGTGGGAGGAAAGAGACCTTCTTGAAATAGGTGAGCTTGTTGCCCGTCTAGGACTCACAGGAGGGATGCAGAAGTGGAACAGCATGCCAGGCAAAAAGAAGGTTTCGTGTGCAACGGCCACTCGTGCTCGGACGCTGTATGGGAAAAACAACTCCATTGTGCACGCTCTAGGCGGAAGTCGGGGTGAACCGATCGACGTTGACGAACCAAAGGCCAAGAGAGGCCGTCCATCGACATTGAGAAAAAAGGAGACCGCGATCCTTTTAGAATTGATCGAGCGAAAACGAACGAACGGGGCCGCTGTCACTTACTCGCTCGTGAGCGTGCTTGCGCAGACCGTCGCCCGAACTACTGGGTTGCCAGTCATCGAATCAGAACTTGGCATAGAATGGGCTCGGAAGTGGTGTCGGAAGCACAACTACGTACGCAGACGAGCTACGACAAGCAGAGTACTGGATGAAACCCAGACGGAACAGAAAAAAGAAGAGATGCGGTCTGCTGTTCATGCTTTAATGGAACAACACGACATCCCACAAAGCTGCGTCTTGAACTGCGACCATACTGCGGCGCTTTTCATGCCCAGCCCGACTGCGACACTCGCCCCGAAAGGTGCTCGTGATGTGCGCATTGGCTACATGGGCGACAAGCGAAGCGTTACTGTTGTGACTGGTGGGGCTGCGGACGGGACTCCTATCCCCTACCAAGTGATCTTTGCGGGGAAAACGAGCCGGGTCATTCCCCAGGTTGCAGACACGAAGGGGTTCCACTTGACCCAGACCCCGAATAAATGGGCCAACACCGCGACGACAAAGCAGTACATCGACTGTGTTCTCGGACCGTTCAGGCTGCGTAGAATTGCCGAATTGCGGCTGCCAGAGACGCAATGGTTTTTGCTGCTCATGGATAGGTTCACAGGCCAGACTGGCGAGGAGGTACAGGAGCTTCTTGAACAGGCCCACTTCAAAACCCACTACATTGCGGGGGGATGGACTTCTGTACTTCAGCCGATGGATCTCACCGTCCACGGGCCTCTCAAATCAAGGCTGCGAGAAAAGTTTTCGTTGTGGTATGCGAGACAGCTCTCGGCAGCCCTTCGGCGACAACGGCGCAGACTGCAACGTGCTCAGGGAGCAGACCCGGCGTCTGACGTTGCTATCGCGCATGGTGCCCTGGTCTCCGTTGATACCCGGACCCGGACCATGAGACCTCTGGTTCTCCAGTGGCTCATGGAGGCCCATGAGAGCATTACGGCTCAGACCATCAAAAACGGCTTCCGATTCTTGTTCCCTCATGTCTTCCTTGCAACAAAGACCAGCTGCGTTGTTGGTGCTGTCGTTTGCGTCTGCCTCGCATTCGTGGAAGAGAGCAATTTGCTATTTCCTGCCATCGACGTGGACTTGGTGCTGCCACCGCCGATTTTCGATGTGGATGTCGTGGGTGCTGCAGTTGAAAGAGAGATGTTGATGGCAATCGATGTTGACGCGGACGAAGATGCTCGTGAGAACGGAGAAGACGATCGCGAATTGATGCCTGCAGTCGAGGGACATCGACCTGCACCAGAAGTTGGCAATCCAGCCGTCGCAGAAGAGTCTCGTGCGGAAGGGGAAAATGACTGTGAGCTAGTGCCTGAAGCTGAGCTAGCCAACGATTCGTTGACGTCGATCAAACCTCAGTCAGTAAACCAACAAGACATCGCTGCAATTATGACGGCTTTCAGGGTCCTGGAAATTGCAGGAAACGACGAGTCCAACGACTACGCGTCAAGCAACGATCGTACGGATCGTTCTGGCGATGACTCCGACGAGACTGATGACGACGAGGACAGCGGGGTTGACGCGCAGGTTCCCGCCCCCCAAAACCCTGCTCCGATAACATGTCCGAGGAACGGCTGCAACCGCGTGATGCGGCGTGTCATAAAGCCCAGACAGGGGTTAATTTGCAGTACGTGCTCCACTACGATTGCTGGTGCCTCCGGTACACGCCGCTGTGCCAGCTGCAACAAGAACCTATGCTCGACATGTGTTGCTGAAAAGCTGGCAGACGAGTCGCGCTAGCCGAAACCGGTAACGCCCCTTCACATCAATCGATAAAGCGTACGAAATATCAGATGGTTTGCGTTTTCAACAATCTCGTGGGTTTTTTTTCTTTTCAAGGTGAAAGATGGTAGGGCGTAAGAAACGGTTCCATCAGCAAGTGTTTTTTTCCTTCTGCGAATCAAACCATCAGCGTCCTCGTTGCTTCCTAGTACCGGCCGCAAACCGAGCCCCAGACCCGCTGGGTCGGAGCGTCCAAAGCGCTCTCAGTCTAGGATTTTGGGTGGCTCATAAGGCGCGGGGGGGGAACCCACAGTTAGGGGGCGGGGGAATACGTTCTGGACTTAACAACCGGAAAATCGCCTGGGACTTTGATCGGACCGGAAAAATATTTGGGTAGGAAAAATGTTTGGATAGGATATATTTTGGATAAAATGGCCATCCCAGAAAAATTTGGATATTTTTCTCGAGAGGAAAAACACGAAGACTTTTTCCGGAAGGTTTTATTATCCTGCCACAAACAGGTAACCACCCGTACACACCTCTTTTTCCTTTTTCCTGTGGTTTGCGACGTCTTTTTTCTTGACCCGCAGGTCAGAAACATTTTTTGAAGTCCCTCCCACCCTCCCAGACGGGGAGAGCCTTAGACGTTTAAAAAACCCTTGCGGCCAGGATGTTCTGACGTTTTTCGGGCATGTCTGATGTTTCCTTCCGCGTGATTGCACACGGAAGAGGGCGCCACGCAAAATGAGTACCCCTCGTCGCTGCGTGTTATATGGCGCGTCCTCTCCAAAGCGGATCTGAAACTGGACAGTTCGTGAAAATTTAGGCAGCCCGTGCCCCTCCCTGGAGCAAGGTGGCCTGTGTGAATCCACGGGTCCCGGCGCTCGCCTTGCGCCCTACACAAAATCCCAAGAACTTACCTCTTGCTATTTTTTCGCTGACCATTCGAACGCTTCGACCGCTGCGTCGCAAACACAGTGAAGGGAAATAAAACTATCCAATATTTTTCCGAAGACGGTATATCTAGGCGGGAAGATTAAGAATAAACAAACAAAGGTCCTTCGAAGGAATGTACTTGGTGTCGGTCACAATCAGTCCCGGAGATGGCTAGCCATCCACCTGTAATGAAAAATGTCCACCAAAAAAACAACCCGCACCACGTAGCTCTTACTTGCTCTATAAGAACACATTAAACAGAAGGTCACACGGAGACCCGAAAATCCTGGAATCTCAAGCGAACTAACTCCAAAAAAACAGGTGAACTCAGCGAATCCCACAGACCTGAAGCGTGTGGTCCGCATATCCGTCGGGGACACCCAAGGCCACGGGTCGTCGGTGCTGGTGGACGTCGTCGTGCAGGAGGTCGACGACGTGACCGAGATCCACCGGCCGGGCGGCGCGAACCTCGTCCTGCAGTACTGCCAGGGCGCCGACGGGTCGGAGGCCTTCCCGCTCGCAGCGAACGCGACGCTGTTCGACCCGGACACCTTCATTTTCAACGGCGGCATCATCTCCTGCCAGCTGATTTCCGGCGGCGACGCCGGAGACCAGCTGCTGCTGCTGTCGGCCGCGCAGCAGAAGGAGCGATACGTCAAGCAGAGCCCAGTGGGCACCGTCTTCGACGCAAAGTTTTGGCTCGGGAAGCCGCTGATCGAGCTCAGGGGGAAGAAGCTGTTCCTCGTGCGGCCGGATGACGTCAACGCAGCGCTCCTCCGCAACGACGCCGGCGCGGAGCGCGAGATCCTCGCCAAGATAGCCTCCGGTGGCGCGCCGCCCACCGAACCGGCCACGGGGTCTGCCTTCCGCAGATCCTTCCACACGCCAGCCTCGGGCACCCCCGCCGCCGCCGGAGGCGAGGCGTCCACGCTGCCGTGCCTCACCCCGGCCCCGCCGGACCGGTCTTCTTCTTTTTTGGCGCAGCAGCAGCCGCAGCCGTCCGCCGACAGCGACGAGCTGCTGCTGGGCGAGGTGCGGGTCGACTACCGCGGGAGCGTGGGGGACAAGAAGAAGAAGGAGTTCGCGCTCGCGGCCGCGGTGTCGCAGCTGTCGATCCACCTCATCGAGAGCGACGGCACGGTGCGGCCGCCGCCGAACACGGGGCGGGCGACCGTCAAGGCGGTGCTCGCCCTCAAGAAGAAGATGCTGCTCCAGCGCGAATCGACGCAGCCGACCGACGAACCGACGGCCTCCGACTCCGCCGACGCCCAGCCCCCTCCCCCGTCGGCTCCTCAAGGTTTCATACCCCCTTTTTTTTACCGTTTTTCTCTTTCTGGAACGACGCCAATCCCGTGTAGCCTCAGGACGTAGCCTTCGCTCAATGGAAGCTGAAGTTTCCCATCAAGGTGTTAGCCGCCGCCGTAGGCCGCGCAGTCGTGAGAAAGAAGAGGGCTCGCAGCGTTACGAGGCGGCGACCCCCCGCGAGACGAGCTCACCCGCCGGCCAGTGCGCCCGCTGCAGCACCAACTCCGGTGCCGCCATTCACTGTAGCAGAGCCGCAACCTGCAGCGCGCCTCCGGAGCGACTTACGCCCGCTGTAGCAGTGCGAAGAGAAGTGAGGAGACCGGAGATTCCCGGAGAAATCGTCCCTGCACTCTAACTCGTCTCTCTCTCTCTCTCTCTCTCTCTCTCTTTTTTTGCATCCCTTTTCTAGACAACGTCTTCCTCGAAGAAGACTTGATTGGTTGAGCAAGCATCAACCCGTGCATGAGAGGCGGTGCTCTGCCTTAACGTTAAACTAATACTTTTCCCCGCCCCCCGCTCCGTGCCGTGGTGTCGGTCGCAGGAGTCTTTTTTGGCTAGCCAAAGTGAGAAAAAGAGCGGAAGAGTACGTACAGTAGTGTGAGTAGAGAAAATAACGAGTGTAAAAAAACGCGCGTACGCGAAAGGATACGCTTTCAGGAGCCTAGCGATGGCAGCAGAGTGGGCAACCTGGCTGAAGCATGAGGTGAAGTCTAGCCCGATACAGTAAAAGCTTACCCAATCGCCTCCCACTGTCACACCACACACAAAAGTTGAACCTCACACGCACAAAACGTCGAAAGCCACCAATCTGCGCCCATCGTCGGAACACAAACGGAGGTAGCACGAACTACCGGACCATCGGAGACCACCGCAAAAAGATTTATTTACCTTTCCTTATCCCTCAATCTCTCAAAAACCAGCACCAATAACAACGGCCCCCCGCAGACCCGCCCGCGGCCCCGGAAGCGCCTGCAAACCCGGCGGAGAAGGTGCCGACCATCACGATCAAGCTGACCGAATACATCATGCGCTGCATCGCGTACCGGAACCTGCAGAAGCCGGTCAAGTTGAAGCCGGGCCCCCGGTGCTACCTCGTGAAGGTCGGCGCGCGGCCGCCGGCTGACCAGGGCAAGCTTAAGGTCAACCTGCACACCGCCCCGCCCCTCATCTTCTCCCCGGACGCCTCGGCTGAGATCGTGTACCAAGAGCGAAGCGGGCCGGTCGTCATCAACGCGAAGGTGCAGGTCAGCATGCCGGCGGACAAGACGCTGAACGCGGGGTACGCCGAGGTCGCCATCTCGCGGGGGTTCAGCCCCGGCGACTGCATCGCGCTCCCCGTCGGGACGAGCGTCAGCACCGTGTCGAAAGGGAACAAAACGCTGCTGGTCGGAGGCAACGGCAAGGGCGAAACCCTCGGCTGCGTGGCGCTCGACGCCGCCGCCGGCAGCGCCCGCGCCATCAAGGTGTCGTTCGACGCCCAGAGCAAGATGACCGCGAAGCAGCTGCAGGACCTCCTCCGCGCTGTGACCTTCAGCAACATGAGCTACTCCCCAAGCGACGCCGAGCGTGCGATCGACTTCACGGTCTGCGACAAGGACGCGTTCGGGAAGCTCTCCCAGGCGACGTCGACCACGCTCGTCACGCTGCAGCCGGTCGACGACATGACGGAAATCACCCTCGAAAAGCAGGCTGTTCACTGCCTGAGGGACGGGCCGCCGGTCTTCCTCTTCCCGAACGCCGTCGTCACCGACACGGACACGCCGGTTTTCAACGTGCCCGGGTTCCTCGAAGTCTCGGGCACGCAGTCAGACGCACTGGGCATCGACGAGGCCGGGTCGAACTTCACCGTGGACTGGGCGTCTGGCACCGTGTTTCACCGCGAAGCGAGGATGGGCCCGGCGCGGCGCGTCGCGAGCGTCGAGGAGGACGAGAACTCGCGTGCGGTCGCGAACGTGAAGAACAAGATCAAGGCGGGCCGCGAGAAGGGCGCGCCGCCGCCGCCGTTCGCGCGGGGCAGCACTGCGAGCCAGGGGCCCGGTGCCAGGGGCCGGACACGGGGGACAGGCAGGCAGAGCGACGTCAGCAGCATGGCAGGGGGTGGCCAGGGGCCCAACCTGCCGGGTGTCCCAGGTGTCCAAGGCGGTAACAGCAGGCAGAGCGACGTCAGCAGCATGGCGGGGGGTGGCCAGGGGCCCAACCTGCCGGGTGTCACAGGTGTCCAAGGCGGTAACAACAGGCAGAGCGACGCCAGCATCACCGCGAGCACGGCATGCGACGTGCAGGGCGCCAATGCAGCAGCAGCTACCCGTGATGTCCCGCGAGGCGACGGCAGGCCGAGCGACGCCAGCAGCACAGCTCCTGGTGCCCAAGGCAGTGCCAGACAGAGCGTAGCCAACAGCGCCAATCCCGGTGTCCAAGGGGGCAATGGCAGGCCGAGCGACGCCAGCATCACCGCGAGCACGGCATGCGATGTGCAGGGCGCCAATGCAGCAGCAGCTACTCGTGATGTCCCACGAGGCGACGGCAGGCCGAGCGACGCCAGCAGCACAGCACCTGGTGTCCAAGGCAACGCCAGACAGAGCGTAGCCAACAGCACCAATCCCGGTGTCCAAGGGGGCAATGGCAGGCCGAGCGACGCCAGCAGCGCCGCTGCTAGCAGTGTCCTGGGGGGCAATGTTAGACGAAGCGATGCCAGCAACACCGCCGCTACTCCTGGCGATGTACAGGGTGCCATTGCTGCAGGCAACCCCGATAGTGTACAGGGCGCCATTGCTGCAGGCAACCCCGATAGTGTACAGGATGCCACTGTTGCAGGCAACAGAGATAGTGCACAGGGGGTCAGTGCTATCACAGATAGTGTACAGGGGGCCGCAGAGGCTGAAACTGCGGGTGCTGTGCAGGCGGTGCCCGTCTCTGGTGCTGCAGGTTCGCGCACCGCCCCAGAGCCTGGGAACGGTTGTAGTACTGACGAGAACCCTCGGACCGCTTCAATGGACAACGGGGAAGGCCCTCTTGGCACCCTAGTCTCGGTTGTCGACGATGAGAAAGACGATGGGGAAGCCTCTGTGGGCGCCGTACCTTCGAGCGAAGCTGTTATAGGCGGGAAGCAAGCTGGCGAGGACAGAGGGGAAAGTTCTGCGATTCCTGCAACGCGCAACGAGGTCCAGGGTCTCGCCGACGGGAGTCAACAGGCCGCCGGGGACAGGGAGGAGGTGTCCAGCAATGACATTGCCGGTCGTCCTGCCAACAATAACGACAACAACAACAGCAGCAACAACAGCAACAACAACAACAACAACAACAACAACAACAACAACAACAACAACAACAACAACAACAACAACAACAACAACAACAACAACAACAACAACAACAACAACAACAACAACAACAACAACAACAACAACAACAACAACAACAACAACAACAACAACAACAACACAACAACAACAAAAACAACAAAACAACAACAACAACAACAACAACAACAACAAACAACAACAACAACAACAACAACAACAACAACAACAACAACAACAACAACAACAACAACAACAACAACAACGCCAGCAGCCGCCGGAGAAGTCTTGAAAAAAGCGATGCCGCCGACAACGGAGGCGGGGCAGCAGAGACCACTCCGAAGATCCGGGGAAGCCGCCAGGGAAGCGCCGCTGGCAGCGAATCGGGAAGCATCAAGGAGCCAGACGTGCGGAAGTCAGGTGGTGAGGGCCCTCGGAGTGTGGTGTGTTGTTTTGTTTTGGAAGTATGCTAATGCAGGGACTAGTTGACGACACCCCTTGAGCTTGTGCTGCTCACGATTGCGGGAGTCGGAAAGCGAAGAATAGAAGCACTTTTTGGGTTCTACTTGTTTTTTCAAGAGCTGTTGTTCTTGTTGTGCAAGGCGTTTGATAGCTACGGAGGGGTGAAAAGACCAACAATTCACCGATTTGAGGTGATCCACCGTAGAGCAGAAGATTCCGCATGTTTTAAGGATGCACGTTGTTGCTGTCGTGCGAATTTGCCGTTTGACCAAGGGAACCGGCGCCTTTTTTTATTGAAGGTATGCTAATACTGCAGGGAATAGTTGACTAGGCCTCTTGCGTTTGTGCTAACCACGAATTGGGGAGTCGGGAGAACCTACAAAGCCAAAAGCAGGACCGACCCCCCGTTCGTGAGAAAAAGTGAAGAATAAAAACACCGTCTTTTTTCCATCTATCTGCGCTGTTTTGGTGCGCCGGCTATGCCGGGTTGTACCCACCGCCCACGCTTTGCGGCTGGACGGAAGACCGAGTGGATGTTGGGCAAGCTGGAAACAATTTGCGCCCGTAACAGCTGGAACGATGCCGTGCCTGAATATCCGCACGACGTACCCTATGTTCAGTGGGAGTTGAGATTCTCCGTCAAGATGCTAGCCGCCGCCATAGGGCGGGCTATTGCCAAAAGGAGGAGAGCCCGCGAAACAACGTGTCAACACACGCCTGCCAGGCGGTCTCGTCCGCCAGTCAGAACGCCCCCGGCTGCGCCACCATCGGTGCAACAATCATCTTTGACAGGGCCACGGCTCGCTCCGCGCCCACGGCGCAACGACTTGCGCCCGCCGTAGTAGTACGGGATAGTAGTGGGGCGACCGGATACTCCTCGGAGAGATGGTCCCTGCACTCTAACTCGTCTCTCTCTCTCTCTCTCTCTCTCTCTCTCTCTCTCTCTCTCTCTCTCTCTCTCTCTCTCTCTCTCTCTCTCTCTCTCTCTCTCTCTCTCTCTCTCTCTCTCTCTCTCTCTCTCTCTCTCTCTCTCTCTGTCTCTCTATCTTTGTCGAGAGCTGCAACTCAGCTATTCGTTGCGGTTGTGTCATGCGCTGCCGAACCCGAGCAGCCAACACCGCAAGATGAAAGCCGAATGCCGCTGACAACCCCCCCGAAGGATCTCGCCCGCTCTTAGTAGAGGAGTCACAGGAAGCCATGCACGTTAACACACACACACACCAACACACGTGGTCGCACTTTCGTGAAGGGAGGCACCACGTTAAAACAGGTCCGTAACACACACCAACACAACAGGTGCCGCGTCTGCCCGCGTTGCAACCCGGAGGAGGATATGCGAGTCCCGGCTCGGATGCCCTCGAAAACTCAACCGAGCACAACACGCATGTGTTCGGCAGGTCTGTGCGGCTCCTCCTGCACGATTGCCCGCTTGAAGTCCTCGGGGAGCTCGTGCGCGCGCTCACGTACTCGAACTCCGGCAAGAGCGAGCAGACCACGAAGAAGACGGTCCGCCTCGTCATCCGCGCCACGCCAGACGTCCAGCCGACAAAGGCCAGCGTCACAGTCCACCTCCTGATGCCTCCCGTCGACTTCAACCTCCCCGTGAATCCCCCAGATATACTTCTCGAAGGGAAGCCCGCGCCCATATTCCCGAACCTGGCAATCCTCACGAAGAACCTGCAAGGCGCGTACCTCACGCTCGAAGTGACGGCGCGGGAAAGCGTGTCGAGGTCCAGCTCCCGGTCGCTGACCATCGTCGACCCGAACGAAATTTCGCTGCACAGGACGCCGACGACGCCGCTGCCGGCCGCCATCGTCTACCCCCAAGCTGTGTTCCTCGCGCGCAACGGCGTGTCGCGCCGCGGCGACGACGTGTTTGTCGACAAGGACAAGATCGCTTCCATCCTCGTTGCGACGGGCAACGTCATCAAGCTCGAGATCCTCCGCATCAAGAAGCGGAAGCCCTGCGACGTGCAGCTGGCCGTTCAGCACGTTGCCCGGTGCCTCGCCGCCGAAGTGTCCGAAGGTATCTCACGAGGGAAACACTTTTTTTGTATAAGCACCTGCTTTGTAGCAAATGCTTGAGGAGACTGCCAGTTGCGATAGATCAAAGGAGGTAAATGTGCTGTAGCCCACACGAAACACATGTAAAGCTGGGATTAGTGGCGGGCGTAAGCGTACAAACAAACAACAACAACAACAACAACAAAAAAGACCCACTTTGTAGTTGTGTTGTTTTCTCCCCCTCTAGCTTCCTTCGAAATGAGCACAATGCATTGTTGCTACGAAATACTCGAGGGACTGCCTTGTAATCACGAAAGAGAACGCTGGCAGCGTGTTTGGAAGAAGATTAGCCATAACGACCACATTCATCCACTAACAGGCTAATCCTCCCCCGGCACGTACAATTAAAAAATGGACAACATGGCTTATATGGCCAGCCTACTTATCATAGACTGCTTATATGGCCACTAAAGTTTCATAAATTGCTTATATGGCCAGCAATGTTTCAGAAAACTGCTTATATGGCCAGCAATGTTTCAAAATACTGCTTATATGGCCAGCGACGTTTCAGAATACTGCTTATATGGCCAGCAATGTTTCAGAATACTGCTTATATGGCCAGCAATGTTTCAGAATACTGCTTATATGGCCAGCAATGTTTCAGAAACTGCTTATATGGCCAGAAATGTTTCAATACTGCTTATATGGCCAGTAGCAATGTTTCGAAAACTGCTTATATGGCCAGCAATGTTTCAGAATACTGCTTATATGGCCAGCAATGTTTCAGAAACTGCTTATATGGCCAGCAATGTTTCAGAGGTTGCTTATATGGCCAGCAATGTTTTTGAAAGTTGCTTATATGGCCAACAATGTTTCAAAAGTTGCTTATATGGCCAGCAATGTTTCAAAAGTTGCTTATATGGCCAGCAATGTTTCAGAAAATTGCTTATATGGCCAGCAATGTTTCAAAAGTTGCTTATATGGCCAGCAATGTTTCAGAAGTTGCTTATATGGCCAGCAATGTTTCAAAGTTGCTTATATGGCCAGCAATGTTTCAGAAAATTGCTTATATGGCCAGCAATGTTTCAAAAGTTGCTTATATGGCCAGCAATGTTTCAAAAATTGCTTATATGGCCAGCAATGTTTCAAAAGTTGCTTATATGGCCAGCAATGTTTCAAAAGTTGCTTATATGGCCAGCAATGTTTCAGAAAATTGCTTATATGGCCAGCAATGTTTCAAAAGTTGCTTATATGGCCAGCAATGTTTCAGAAAATTTGCTTATATGGCCAGCAATGTTTCAAATTGCTTATATGGCCAGCAATGTTTCAGAAAATTGCTTATATGGCCAGCAATGTTTCAAGAAATTGCTTATATGGCCAGCAATGTTTCAGAAACTGCTTATATGGCCAGCAATGTTTCAAGAAAACTGCTTATATGGCCAGCAATGTTTCAAAATACTGCTTATATGGCCAGCGACGTATTCAGAATACTGCTTATATGGCCAGCAATGTTTCACAAATACTGCTTATATGGCCAGCAATGTTTCAGAATACTGCTTATATGGCCAGCAATGTTTCAGAAACTGCTTATATGGCCAGAAATGTTTCAATGCTGCTTATATTGGCCAGTAGCAATGTTTCGAAAACTGCTTATATGGCCAGCAATGTTTCAGAATACTGCTTATATGGCCAGCAATGTTTCAGAAAACTGCTTATATGGCCAGCAATGTTTCAGAAGCTTGCTTATATGGCCAGCAATGTTTCGAAAGTTGCTTATATGGCCAACAATGTTTCAAAAGTTGCCATATATGGCCAGAAAAAGTATTATATGGCAAGCAATGTTTCAAAAGTTGCTTATATGGCCAGCAATGTTTCAAACAAGTTGCTTATATGGCCAGCAATGTTTCAGAAATTTGCTTATATGGCCAGCCAATGTTTCAAAAGTTGCTTATATGGCCAGCAATGTTTCAGAAAGTTGCTTATATGGCCAGCAATGTTTCAAAAGTTGCTTATATGGCCAGCAATGTTTCAAGAAGTTGCTTATATGGCCCAGCAATGTTTCAGAAAAGTTGCTTATATGGCCAGCAATGTTTCAAAAGTTGCTTATATGGCCAGCAATGTTTCAGAAAGATTGCTTATATGGCCAGCAATGTTTCAAAAGTTGCTTATATGGCCAGCAATGTTTCAGGAAAAGTTGCTTATATGGCCAGCAATGTTTCAAAAGTTGCTTATATGGCCAGCAATGTTTCAGAAAATTGCTTATATGGCCAGCAATGTTTCAAAAGTTGCTTATATGGCCAGCAATGTTTCAGAAAATTGCTTATATGGCCAGCAATGTTTCAAAAGTTGCTTATATGGCCAGCAATGTTTCAGAAAATTGCTTATATGGCCAGCAATGTTTCAAAAGTTGCTTATATGGCCAGCAATGTTTCAGAAAATTGCTTATATGGCCAGCAATGTTTCAAAAGTTGCTTATATGGCCAGCAATGTTTCAGAAAGTTGCTTATATGGCCAGCAATGTTTCAAAAGTTGCTTATATGGCCAGCAATGTTTCAGAAAATTGCTTATATGGCCAGCAATGTTTCAAAAGTTGCTTATATGGCCAGCAATGTTTCAGAAAATTGCTTATATGGCCAGCAATGTTTCAAAAATTGCTTATATGGCCAGCAATGTTTCAAAAGTTGCTTATATGGCCAGCAATGTTTCAAAAGTTGCTTATATGGCCAGGGGTACTTTTTGGGTCCAATTCTGGATATCTCTTTACGAGGGTGCAATTTTGGTCCGGGGGTGCCATCATATGGTCAAAACCTTGGGTCAGAATTTTTGGGTGGTCGAAATTTTGGGTGATTTTGAGTCATTTTTTGGGTAGTATTTGCGGTCAATTATGTCACGGTTTTGGCTTGCAGTGGAGTGAGCAACGTCAGTCGGTAGGTGCAAGCTCAGATGCAGACCAGACTTTTGCGCAGTGAAAAACGGTCGTGCCACAAGGTTTCAACATTAGAGTTCAAAATCACACAAAAAACATCACGCCAACAAACACCAGAAGATAGGTTTCAAAATTAGGGGCATAAATCACGAGAAGTATCATGTCGGCATCAGAGGTACTTCAGAAGATAATCATATTGACCGCTCCAGTGCTTGAAAAGGCCGACCTTGTCGGTATCCTTTCATATGCTGCAACAACGGACGTGTCCAATGTCGTCAACGGTCTGGAGCACGATACCGAATTGCTTGCTTTAACTTTGAAGGCCCTCGTACCAGCGCCACACACAAGCCCAGGAAATGCCTGATCCTCCGGCTTCGCATCCTGAACCCCTGCAACCACCAGAATCTTCAGCCCCGCCAGGAACAGATCTACCAGATCCTGTGGAACCCCAGTCCCCACCAGCTGCGCAAGTTCATCCTCCCTTGGGGGAGCCTGAGCTTCCCCCGAACTCCCCATCTTCCCCGCATGATGCATCCGTGCTTCCATCGGTTGGATGTACGTTTGCAGGGCGAAATGCATTCCAGACTGCGGTGATTGAGGCTTGCCTCAAAGCAGAACCGGGGCAACATTCACCGCGAGCTGCCCGGGAGAGAGTTTTGTTCTCGTGCAAAGCGGTGCAAAGCGGTGATGCCTGCCCTTTCCAGTGCAAACGCTAGAGAAAGCGAGGATGGGGTGTTCACCATACAGTGCGAGTCTAGCACACACGTGCTCGGCCGCAAGCGGCTCCGTGGGCCTCGGTGGGCTTGCAAACTGACTGGCTGACTACCACCATCCAGCCGTGGCTCGTCCAGGTGCCAAAGTTATCTTCTGCTGCCATTGTGGCGCGTGCAAAGTCAGACTTCTCCGTCGACATTAGCACGTACGTGGCACTTCAGGCCCGCAGGCGAGCTGTTGATCAGAACAGCATTGCTGGAGAGGATACATACGGCCTGCTACGGTCGTACTTTGCGTCCGTCGAGAAAGAGGACCCGGCGGCTTCCTGCCGCGTGGTTGAAGACAAGGCGGGCCGCTTCAAGTACGCCTTCGCCGCGCACGGTGCGTGTGTTGCCGCACTGCCTCATATGTGTCCGATCGTAATCGTGGACGCCGCGCACCTGAAGCACACAGGAGGGCTCTTGTTCTGTGCTGTCGGGTTTGACGGCGAGGAGAACACGGTCCCTATCGCCCACGCAATCGGATTAGCCGAAGACACAGAGAACTGGACGATGTTTTTCGTGGACCTGTGGCGGTTTCGTGGACCGGTGCATTGCCCACAAAGGCCGTTGATGTCAGACTGCATTGCAATTTGTTGACCCAAATATGCACAAAATTCGAGCCAAAAATTGACCCAAATATTGCTCAAAATGTTTGACTCAAAAGTAACCCGAAAATTTACCCAAAAGTTCGACCCAAGTTTTTGGAAAATTTGACCCAAAAATGAACCCAAAAATTCGGCCAAAAATAGTGACACAAGAAATTTGTCCAGAAATTATACCCAAGAAGCACCCCTGGCCGGATAAGCAACTATCGAAACATTGCTGGCCATATAAGCAGTTTTCTGAAACATTGCTGGCCATATAAGCAGCATTGAAACATTCTGAATATAAGCATTGAAACATGCTGGCCATATAAGCAATTTTCTGAAACATTGCTGGCCATATAAGCAGTTTTGAAACATTGATGGCCATATAAGCAATTCTGAAACATTGCTGGCCATATAAGCAATTCTGAAACATTGCTGGCCATATAAGCAATTCTGAAACATTGCTGGCCATATAAGCAGTATTCTGAAACATTGCTGGCCATATAAGCAATTTTGAAACATTGCTGGCCATATAAGCAATTTTCTGAAACATTGCTGGCCATATAAGCAACTTTTTGAAACACTGCTGGCCATATAAGCAATTTTGAAACCTTGCTGGCCATATAAGCAATTTTCTGAAACATTGCTGGCCATATAAGCACTTTACGCCTTAAAAAATTGACGCACGGTCAACCCCTCTGCACGTACACGTGGCGACCGTTAGTTATCGAAAGCTGATGATGATGATGAAGAGGCAGGCGGAGTCGGATTGTTTTTAGACGTAGGCTGCATTCAGGACGCAAGTGAAAAGCCACAGCGCCGCCAGCCCGAACTCTGCTGGCTCGTCGAACTAGCCTGAGACCCGATTTTTGGGTAGCATCAAATAGGCCTAAGTGGCAGTCTTCGGCCTAACCATTATCCAAAGAAGTTTGAAGAAAGAGTCTGCAGCTTACCGACCGTGCTAGCACGGCAAATGATTTCACAGTACCAGAGGCTTATCCGCACATCGGCGCCACAGCGTCATCGCTCCTCCACCTGCACGCTTTAGGAGGCACCAACCGTTCGCGCCAGGACTACCGGTTCTTACCCGTTGCAACGAAGAAGAAAGTCATTCAGTCCAAAGTCATCGGAAGCTTAACAGTTTCTCACTTTCAGAGCAAGCTTCCAGCCTAAACCTCCCCACACAGAGGAAACGTTTGCAGATAAGCCGAACGTGCACATATTCCGCAACGTTAACCGGAGACCCGGATATGCCCGGGTAAGCTTGACGGATGAGTTTGGGATTCGGGTATTTTTCCTTTCTGTCTGTTCGGGTCAAGGGAGAATCAGGCTTGCAAGGGCTACTGATTCCGCTTGCACAAAAAGAATCATGTCAGACCTGCTATCGTGTCTCGCCTGCCAAGGGGCTGATTCAAAAAGGATTGCTCGGTACACACCCTACGCATTTAAGCTGGGACGAATACAGGAAGGCGTGCTTGTGCTGATGTGCAGTACTTAATGCTGCGCGAAACCAACTAGACCGTGGTGGAACGTGATGGATCGTGATAGGCAGCGGCAGGAACAGGTAGTTTTCTGAATGGTTACTGCAGACCCGCCAGAAAGTCGAGGTTGCTTTCGTTCACTCTAGTACCCTGGGAGAAGTGTGTCCAGTTGACGCAATGCAACCCTACAGGTATCGTCGCCTTGGGTCACTCTGCTTCCTGCTCCTCAATCGACACCACCGTGAAAAGAAGAAGAAGTAGCTGTAGCCTCGATGAAAGTTGTCCCTCTCACTCTCTTTCTCTCATTCCTGTATCCCACAATCGATGCTGGGATAACCATTCCAGTACGATAAGTCGTTCGTGGGAGTTCAGATTGGTCAGTGTATCGGCGAAACTCATATCCTTAACATTAAGTGCTCTCACACCCTGCGAACATTGGAAGCTGTACTGTTGCCACTTCGTCGGGACGGGCCCCTTACACGGGCTATTGGGGGAGAAAGCAGAGGCGGGGGTAAGTCCACAAGTACTCCCTGGGTCACCAACCATCGCGAACGGGGTTGCGCGTCAATAGATTAATTCTGGTCCAGGTGGAAGGATCCGGGCAGTGCTCGGTACCTAAATCTTGGGGCACCAGGGCGTCCTCTTCGTGGAACGATCTCCCCGCCGCCTCCCTCTTTGCAGCCCTCGCCCAGGAGCCCCTTCCTCCCTTTCTCTGTTTTCCGTTCTCCTTCAAACGACGCGCCCCATGCGGAGACAGACCGATTCCATCCGTTTCTGCGGCAGAGGAATTGGGTCCAAGAAGGATGAATTCGAATTAGTCCAGTCACACTTCTTCCTTGCTTCAACCGCATTCGTCTTTGTGCTGTTTGTACCTTCTCAGTCGGTCCCGCGCAAACGGCGGTTTTCCTGTTGGACGGTCCGCGTCAATAAGCAGTGCCCACCCAACGGCCAGATTCTGCAAATACTTCAAGTACGTGCCAAGCTATTTGCTGGGCATTCCTCACTCAACGAATTGTGGAGGGTCTTGGATTGGTAATCCGTGCGGATTGGTAATCCGTGCGTAGAAGGCAGTACTGTAGCAATGTAGTGTGTAGCAGCAGCTTGACGAAGGCATGTCCGTGGGCAGACACGGCATGCGTCGTTACAGTGGCATGCATGCCATCACGCTTCTTGATACCGCGACTGACACTATCCTGTGGGGTTCTTAGGTATGTTGAGCCCTCTGCGCCTACTTAGCACGCGGTAAAAGGGGCGCCAAAAGATGTGTTTGTACACCGTTTGATCCCTTTCTTTTTACATCAGGTTCATGTGTGCGGAGAGACCTCACCATGCCAGCTGTATGGATGTGCTGTGGCATTGCAGTAACATGTCAGTTAGAGCAAATATTACGAAAAGATCTACACTGCTTTATAGACAGGAAGGTGGGTGGGGGGAACCCGAAGGAGGACTGCAGGGGAGTGGTCCGTCCTGATGAGCGACACGTCGTCGGGGAGTGACGGTGGGCTTGCCATTTGGGGGGCCACGGCATTGTGCATCCTCTACTTTCTCGTCTTCTTGCGCACGTGCTACGTATGCTGCGTTTCTTCCCAAACTTCTTGCCAAACAGAACTCCACGTGCCCAAAGCACGTGAACGAGAAAGAACCGGATATCAACGGATCGTTTCTTTCCCGAACAGAAATGTTCAAAACAACGTTTTAGCAGACTTCTTTTGAGTGCGCCGGTGAAGTCGTGGTTCATCGGGCGGCTCATCAGCTCGTAGTGGTAGCGAATTCCAATGACACAACGCAGGTGTTGGTTCCATACTTGTACTCTTGGTACAAGCGACGATACGGCGGCGAGGCATCGGACCGGTCAATACTCAATGCTGATGACTTCCAGCAGTACGGCACGCGCAGCGCCGATTCGAGAAGCGAGTCGGACAAGAAGTCGGTGTGACAGCCCCCCCCTGAAACATCAAACCCATAATTTAATTTTTCCGCCTCCCCTCGCACGCCAAGGTGAAAGGGATCAAGCAGCTTCTTGAGCGCACCAGTGATTAGATGTTCTCTCAGCGTCTTTCTTTTTCTCCTGGCAGAAGCACACCGATCACAGCGATTCGTATTTGCGGCCCGCACTTTTTTGATACGCCTAACGGCTTGAAATGCTCATTGAACGAGTTTGACTACTGCCAAGCTGGCACCCGATCGAAGATCCAGGGAAGGCCTCAATAGAAAAACAGACGTGGTTCTTATCGTCATCCTACGCAAAAACAATGAATTGTAGACTCGAATGAGAACGCCAACAGGCGGGTTACGGAGGAGATCTCACCATTAGGCTAGTCCGCACCCACGTATATTAAACGCAAGAAAGCACCGCGCCTCCTGTTTGCACTAACCGTTGACGTGTGACCGAAACCCGTCGCGACAACGCTCATCCACCTCATCTTTTCAGGTCCCGATTCTGCTGATACGATTTTTCGAGATTTGCGCGCTGTTCTCCCTCACTCGTGCGGTCCTCTGGGGCATTGCGATCAACGAGGATTGGCTGGTGCATCGGTGGGCTCGTTACATACTGCTGCCGACGGCTGCGTTCCTGACGATGTTGCTCCTCATAGGTGTCAGTTGGTGGCGGATCTACGTGCGTTTCGTGACAGCCACGCAGCAGACTCACACCTTCTGGTGTGTTTCTATGGAGGTCATGAAACGTGTGATGGACATCTTCCCCAGGGTTCTCATCGGTTGCTGCCTCGTTATATCCATCGGCCTCTTCATAGCGAACGTCGACGGTGACGACAACTGGGAAGCTGAAGTCGTATGATCTCGCCCCCTTCGTTTTTTGTAGTAACAAGGCATTGTAAACACGAAAGAGAACGCTGGCAGCGTGTTTGGGAGAAGATTAGCCTAACGATCATATTCACTCACTAT
>JAPJBO010000326.1:0-225692 GCA_030068145.1 Diplonema papillatum
GGGAGTGGGGAGAGTAATTGTCTTGTGAGTTGAGCGGTGGGGGTTGATCTGTGCAAGGCGATATGCTGATGACCCTTTGACAGGCGTGCGGTACGTGCGGTTGTAGTTTCGTCCTGCTGGGGGGTGTGGTTTTGTGGTTTGGGACGTAGGGGTGTGGGTGGTAAGTGTCGTAGAGCTGTGGGATGAGGTCTGGTCTAAGTTGGGTGAAATGCTGGTGTCTTGTGCGTGGAAGGGTGGTAAGTACGGTCGCGGTTTGTAAGTTCTTTCGGAGTTCGTGAAAGAGTGTTGGTCCGAGTGGGCGTAGTTTGAAACATATGGTTGTGGGAAGTATGTGTCGCAGGAGCTTGTGGTTGAGGGTTGCTTCGTGTAGGGTGAGATGCGGATGGTTTCTGCGCTGCTAGTTGGTAGATATGGTTGTGGTTCGTATGCTCTGTCGGTGTTCGTAGACATGTGTCGGGCTGTGCGTGCGGGTGCAGTCTTGCGGTTTGGAAGATATGGTCGTGGGAGGTACGTGTCGCTGGAGTTGATGCTTGAACGTTGGACCGTGTCGGGTGAGATGCTGATGGCTTGTGCGCGGTTAGTTGGTAGTGGTTGTGGTTCGTATGTTCTGTCGGTGTTCGTTGACGATTGTCGGGTCGTGCGCACGGGTGTAGTCTCGTGGTTTGAAAGGTATGGCCGTGGGAGGTACGTGTCACTGGAGTTGGTGCTTGAACGTTTGTCCGTGTTGGGTGATATGCTGATGGCTTGTGTGCGGCTAGTTAGTAGGTATGGTTGTGGTTCGTATGTCCTGTCGGTGTTCGTAGACGAGTGTCGGGTCGTGTGCGCGGGAGAAGTCTCGTGGTTTGAAGAATATGGTCGTGGGAGGTACGTGTCGTTGGAGTTTATGCTTGAACGTCGGTTCGTGTTGGGTGAGATGTTAATGAGGCTAGGTGGTTGGTACGGTTGTGGTTCGTATGTTTCGTCGGTGCTCGTCGAGACGTGTGGCGTGACGAGCGCAGGTGTAGTTACGTATCTTGGTAGGTAAGGTTGTGAGTGGTATGTATCGTGGGTGTTGATGTAAGGTTGTGGTTCGTAAGTTTCGTCGGTGTCCAGGGTGGAGTCTGCTGATGGAGGTGTGTCGAAGTACAGTGGACGTAGTGCCTGTGCGTGGTTACTGGCGGGCGTGTTCGTTGTAGCGTATCGCTGGTTCTGTGGTGCGGGAGCTGTGCGTCTTTTCGAGAACGAGCTTTTCGTATTGCTGCGGGTGCTCTTCGTAGGCGTAGGGCTAGTAGGCGCTGCCTCTGTGAGTCGTGCGGTTGGTGGTTCGCGCTGTTGGGTGCTAATGCGTTGGATAAGTGCTTCGTGGTATGTGGGTAGCGGCGAGTCGTCGTTGGTGCGTCGTGGTGAGCACGGAGTGGGTACGGTATGTGCCGCTTTTCGGTTTTCAGCATGGTTGTAGCGGGTGTTTATCCGTTCTGTTTCTTTGCGCTTGGACTTGTGCGCGCGTCGTGCTGTTCTAACTGTTGCGTGCGTTGCTGCGTCTGCGAGGATCTCCCGTACGTTTAGGAGAGTTGGAGTTATTTTGCGTTTTGACAACTGTTTACTTCTATTGGATTGATTGGTGTTTTTAAAGGTACGCCGCGCACCGAGTGTTACTTTGTTGACTTTAGTGGTACAAGTACCGAGGTCCTGTCCCTAAATAGGGTGACGCCATACAGGTATTGGCTTTGGAGCAGCGTATGCTGTGGATGGCTTTTCTCTCCGAAAGATCGTTGATGGTTGTACCGGGCCATCCGGGAACCCCATCTTCGATCACCTAGTTTTCTATGCCCAAGGAGTCGGCGGTTCCTTGGCAGCGAGGAGGTCGTAGTTGTAACGCTACGAGGCGAGATGAACGGCTGTCCTGCGGTTTTAATGTTGCGCTTGGACCCTGACCCCGGGGTCACGTATGCATGCTACGTTCCCCTATTGTGGTCTAACGGACTTTTCGGACGGTGTGTGGGGTTGGGAGTTCAGGTCGCTGCGTGATGCGTTGTCTGCGGGCTTTCGCTGGATGTGGGGAGGTTGTACGTTCTGTGGTATGCTGCGGTCTACTGCGTATAGTTAAGCTTTGTCGGTCACGCTGCTGTGGAGATTGGCTGTCTTCTTACTTAGGACGTAGGTCTTTGATAGCTGCTGTGTGTCGGAATATGTTGGCTGTTGTTAGAAGGCCTGTGTGAAAAGTGAACGTGGACCGTGTACTTCCTCGAGAGATGCGTGGTTGTAGGAGCTTGGACCCCTTTGAAGGCGGTGGAAATTACGGAAAGTGTGGCCTCGACCATGACGGTCAGCCTTCTCCCACGGCGGCTCCTTCATCATATGACCGAGTTTGAAGGTGCGGGATATATAGATCGCTGGGTCCGTCATGCATAGCTGGTGCATCCCTATGCTTGTATTTTATTTTGGCTGTACCCTCAAATTCCGTGTTTCGACCGGGGGTTCGACCTGGGAGGAGTTTTATTGATTGTTGGTACACGGGGAGAGGATGTGAGGGCAGGCTGTTGTTTACATGACAAGGTGACGTGGTGAAAGGGAAGATGGGTGTTGCGGCGGCATTGTACAAGAGGTGTTTGGTACTGCTGGAGGTATGTATGCAGGTATTGAAGTGCAAGGGGTCCAGCAAGTGTGTAACTCCTCTGAAGATGCGCTGTGGAAACTGCCGATGGTTAGGTTGTGGCATTAGTTGTGAGGTTTGCGGATTCGTTCTGGTTAACTTCGTAGATCTATCGACGGTAGAAGAAGGTGGTTTAACGTGGGCGGAAGCGTCTCCGTTGCGCTGCGTGGATTGTTGATCCGGTCGATAGGCGGGGTAGGTGTCGGAGTTTTTTTCTTTTTCCTTTTGGTGGAAGGCGACGGTCAAACGGTGGGCGTTGGGAAGGTTGTTCAACACTTCCGGGTTTCGCTGGTTTTGCCTTCGGGTCAGAGTAATGATTGTGGTTATGACTCGCTTGACCGTATATTGGGAGTGCTGCTGGCTAAGTATGCCTTTGTTTCCCTTGGGCGGACTAGCGTTGGCAGTGATACTTTGGAAAGAAAGGAGATTGGGGAAGAGAGACGGGGATAAGTTGGGTGTTTTTGGGTTCGTGCGTTTTGCGGCTGATGCCTGTTGCGATGGTGCACGAAAAAACTGGCCTTTTCGTATTGCGCTGTTTACGTTGTACTTTATCTACGTTGTGTGTAATCGTTAAATAGAGAAGGCCTCGTTTAAGCACTATGAGCGTGGTACACGTCCACTCTCTTTGGCTTTACCGAATTCAGAGGTAGCACGCAAGAGCCACAGCATTCGGTGTTTTTTCTAGCGTTATTTGTGGATTAGAAGGTCGGTATTTTAAAGTCTCCGGTTGACCGTAGAGGCTTGGGTATGGCGGGGGGTTGAGAAAAGTAAAAGAGTGCGACTCGTTTCGGGTGTTGTGTCACTCCGTTGTGAAACCTTGTGAAGTCCCCTAACGCGTTTAGAGGGTGCTTGGGTTTGGGTAGGGTGTGGTCGTTCTGCTGCGGCGTGAAAAGCCAGGAAGTTTCGACGCTAATCTTCGACTCTTGATTAAGTTCACCGGGTTGCGTGCTCGTCAGGAAGATCCCGGTGCCTGGCTTTTCTTCTGGGTGGTTTCGTGTTGATCGGCGGCTGTGTGTTACGAGGCACGGATTAGGGGATGAAAAAAGGAAAAAGAAATGGGGGAGAAAAAGAAGGGGGGAGAGGGGAAGTTGGGGTTTTGAGGGTTGTCCTCGGGGTACGGGGGGGGGGGTGGTTGGAGGGTTTGAGTGACAGAGGTTACGCTTGCGTGTTCGCATGAAGGCTCGTTGGCTCGAAGAAGTGGAAGTAGCAGTAGTAGTAGTTTCCTTTCCAAAAAATCCCAGCCATTTTTGGGTTCGCCATTTCCGATTCCGATTTCCGTCGGATCCGTTCCTCGAACAAGGTGCCAGCATTGTGGTTGGCTGCTGCGTCCCGGCTCGGTATCCTGGTTGCGCACTGGGTCATTGACACCGCAGACTACGGGTAAACGGTTTTCTAAACACAGATTCGTGCATAATTCAGGTATGCGCGAGTGACCAGCCCGTTCTACTTGTAGCGCTTCCTAATTCTGTCCCGAAACCTCTTCAGAATCAGAGCCACTGTTTTACCACGAGTAGTAACCAGCGACGGGCGCGACGTCACGAATGACCCCAGAGGAGGAGCGGGAGAGACTCAGAGCGAACGCCGCAGCCAATCAAGATTTGAGTGATGCTACCCTTACGTAGAAGCTGCAAAGAAAAAGTGCCTGTCGTCTGAAAATAATCAGGAGCTGGCGGATGGTGACTGGATCTTGTCCTCCCTGCCGCAGGCTGGCAGGCTGAGAGAGAGACTGGAATTGCCGGCGAGCCGCCAGGGCGCATGGCAGGAGCCATTTCTCCTGCCATCATGCAGCCATGTGCCAAGTGTACCGCTGTCACTTTAACCATAGATGGCCGGTTGATAACGTTATATAACGTTATATAACGTTATAACGGTGATAACGTTATATAACGTTATACAACGTTATATAACGGTCGAAAACGCAGAATAACGGAAAAAATAACGCAAATAACGGTTTTTAGAATTTTTCCGATTTTGGCCATGTTTCCAGATTTTTGTCATTTTTTCCTCATTTTGGTCCATTTCGGCCATTTTTTCCGATTTTGGCCATTCTTGCCGATTTTTCCAGACTTTTGCCGATTTTTTCAGGTTTTGGCCATTTTGCCGATTTTTTCCAGATTTCGGCAATCTTTGCCGATTTTTCCAGATTTCGGCCATTTTTGCCGATTTTTCAAGATGGACAATTTTGAGATTTTGGCCACTCTGGCCGATTTATCCAGATCAGTCAATTTCGGCCATTTTTTCCGATTTTCCAGATTTCCCGATTTTCCAGATTTTGGCCAATTTTTCCAGACTTTTGCCGATTTTTGGATCCCGGTCACAAAAACTGTTCGGAAACAAACCCTGGTCCGAAAAGAATTCGTAGTAACCGGTCCTCAGGGGTCCGTATAGCCCCTCCCCAGAGCTTTTTCTCTTTTACTTATTTTCTTGCGGACTTCCACCCAAGCGCGACAAACGCGATCCTTCCGGATTCACATGACTCTTTCACTGTGCGATGTTGTTCTTGGGATGTGGATGTCTGCAGTTTTGGGTTTCCGGCGCGTGTCCCTCAGTCGGTGGCCCGTAACGGTCGTTTGCAGTGTCCTTCGTGAGGCAGCAGATGTCACCAGCATGATCCGGCCACTGGAGTCCAACTTGTCCAAGCTTGTCCACTCGGCAGACCGTTGCGTACTATGCCAGTCAGACAAGGTCCCAGTACCAAATATGGGTGCATGATGAGCACGAGACATGCAAAGTCGAGCAGTCACAGCTGGCGCTTCCCGTAGAACCCAGCCAGCCCGGGGTCGGTTTTTTGATCCGGTCGATGAATCGTTGTTCCGGGCTCTTACTTGGTGGTTTCGTGACAGGGAGAACGCTGGGGCCAGTCAATGCCAGGTCGCGGGACAAGGCCTCGACGCGCAGCGTTTCCGCCACCTTCTTCCTTCCGCGTCGCGCCTTTGCAACCGAGGCGCTGCTGCTGCTGCTGTTGCTATCCGTACTTTCGGCGCGAGGCCGTTTGCGCTGTGTACCTGGGGTCTTCGGCTGAGCTTTAGGTTGAGCCTTCGGCTTCGGCTGGACCTTCGGGGAGCTTTTCGCAGGCATAGTCGATATTCCCTTTGGAAAGACTAGTGTGGCTGAAATCGAAGCGGGTGGGGCGGTACACGTGTTTTTGTGTTTCCGACGATCCCGAATGGGCGTACAGATTGGTGTCTTTCGACCTTTTTTTTTTTCCGCGCACGGACTGCCTGTTCGAGCTTGTGCGGGTTTAAGAAACTCAGACAAGAATAGCTCTGGTGAGGGGCAGGGCATAAATGACCAAAACCCTGGAAAAATCGGCAAAAACGGCCAAAATGGGCAAAGTCTGGAAAACATGGCAAAACTGGCCAAAAATGACCAAAACCTGGAAAAATCGGCAAAAATAGCCAAATTTTTGAAAAACATGGCAAAAATGGCCAATCCTGGCCAAATCGGTAAAAACGGCCAAAATGGGCCAAAATCTGGAAAACACGGCAAAACTGGTCAACATTGACCAAAATCTGGAAAAATTGGCAAAAATAACCAAAATTGGCCAAAATCTGGAAAATGTGGCAAAAATGGCCAAAAATGACCAAAATCTGGAGGACAGTGTGACCTCCCATGGACTGGTAAAAAACCGTTATATAACGTTATATAACGTTATATAACGTTATATAACGTTATTATAACGTTATATAACGTTATTATAACGTTATTATACCGTTATTATAACGTTATATAACGTTATAACGGTCAAATAACGTTATTTTTCGACCAAAAATGGCAAATAACGGTTTTATAACGGTCAATAACGGTTTTTCTGGATTTAGGGGGGGGGGGCAGCGCTCTTGTTAAGGATCAGCCACTTTGGCCGGATGGCCGGATAAACCAGACCCCCCCCCCCCCCCCCCCCTCTACAGTGCAGTTGCCTTGGAGGCTGGGTGGTCAAATTCTCTAAGGTGAAATGGTCAAAATTCCCTGCCAAAAGTGGGCCCACAAAATTTTTCCAAAGTGTGGTATTTGGGGTATTTGGGGCAAAAAAAAAAATTTTTTTTTCTGACCGCCCACCGTGGTGACCACCTTAGAGTGTGACAGGTAGCGTCTCCCCCCTCCACAGTGAAAATAGCCTGAGGGGGGGGGGGGGGGGGTCAGCCGGCTGATGGATGGATGGATGGTTCTTAACAAGATGCCTGGGGGGGGGGGGTAACAAATATCTCGGCCGTTATATAACGTTATATAACGGCCATCTATGTTTAACTCTGAAAAAAAGTTGACCAAAAAAATTGGACCCCGAATTTTTGACCAAAAAAATTTGACCAAAAGTTTTGACCCAAAAATTTCGTCCTAAATATTTGACCGAAAATTTTTGACCCAAAAAATTTCGGTCAATTTTTTTGAATCACTTTGCTGCAAAGTGCTGCTTGCAAGCTGCTTCTCCTGGTGTAGGTCAGTGAACTAAGGTCACTCAATGGCCGCCGCGCAATTTGCAAGCAAGACGAGCAAACTCAGTGAAGTCTGTGCCGGGTTTTTAAACGGGGTAGCTCGCACACCACCGTCACGTGTAAGAGCTTGAAGCAACCAAGAACCCGAGTTTAGAGGCTGCGGCCTGAAGTTAGCAAGGGTACCGTCTTCGAATCAGTGAACGCAGCTGTTCTCGCGGTGAAACTTGAGGCAAATGTCTCGGGGAAGTGACATTTTCACCACAAAAACTGGAATGTTCGAGAATGGGCAAAAAGTTAAATAGTGTTCGAGAATGGGCACAAAGTTACCGAGAATGGGCAAAAAGTTAAAAAGTGTTCGAGAATGGGCAAAAAGTTAGCGAGTGTTCGAGAATGGGCAAAAAGTTAAATAGTGTTCGAGAATGGGCACAAACATAAGGAAGTGTACTATAATGGGAATTGTCCCTGTTTTCGAGGTTTGTTGCGTCCCGAACTTTGCTTCGCCCGAGCGTTGCTTCGCCCGAACTCAGCTGCGCCCGAACTTTGCTTCGCCGGGGGGCGGCGGGGGGGGGGGGGGGGGGGGGGGTTCGGGGGCGCCCACCCGGGTACCAGCGCCAAACTTTTCCCGTACTCGGTGGGTCGGGGGGTGTCCCCCCCCCGGGCACGAGCACCGACCTCGGACCCTGGCCGAACTTCGCTTCGTGCCCGAACCAGCGCAGCCTGGCCCCTGAGAGCATAGCACCAGAACTTAGCAACACCCGACCTTAGCAACGCCCGAACTTAGCATCACTCGAACTTAGCTTCACCAGCATTGCCCGAACATAGCTTCGCCCTTTACTGTTCCCCGAACTTTAACTGCTGCCTCCAGTCTCGCCACGCGCCGGCCTTAGCCAGTGCAATTAATTAGAATTGGTAGTCAAGAGGCAAGCACTACCAGGCCAGGCCAGCCCAACCCACCCAACCTCAGTGTTGGAACAAGAATCAGACAAAGTGGTTAAGCTAATCTGTAAGAGAGGGGCAGCGCCCCCCAGCGCACGGTACGGTACAGCAAAGAATTTCCGCACCGGTCAACTCCTAGTATTGAACCAAATTCAGTTAGAACCGGTAGTCAACGTCTGATGCCGAACCCCAAATCTAATTAGAATCGGTACTCAACGTCCGATCCTGAATTTAATTAGAATTGGTAGTCAATGTCCAATTTCGAATCCAAATTCAATTAGAATTGGTAGTCAACGTTTAATGTCGGATCCAAATTTAATTAGAATCGGTAGTCAACGTCTGATGCCAAATCCCATATCTAATTAGAATTGGTAGTCAACGTCCAATTTCCGATTCCAAATTCAAATAGAATTGGTACTCAACGTTCAGGTTTGGCTCCAAATTTAATTAAAATTGGTAGTCAACGTCCAGTTTCGGGTTCCAAATTTAATTACAATCGGTAGTCAACGTCTGATGTCGTATCCAAATTTAATTAGACTTGGTAGTCAGCGTCCAAATTTCGGGTCCCAAATTTAATTAGAAATGGTAGTCAACGTCCAATTTCGGATTCCAAATTTAATTACAATCGGTAGTCAGCGTCTGATGTCGTATCCAAGTTTAATTAGAAGTGGTAGTCAACGTCCAACTTCGGATCCCAAATTTAATTAGAATTGGTAGTCAACGTCCAACTTCCGATTCTGAATTTAATTAGAATTGGTAGTCAACGTCTAATGTCGGATCCCAAATTTGATTAGAAGTGGTAGTCAACATCCAACTTCCGAACCCAAATTTAATTAGAATTGGTAGTCAACGTCCAATTTCCGATCCCAATTTTACTTAGAATTAGTAGTCAACGTTCAGTTTTGGATCCAAATTTAATTAGAATTGGTAGTCAACGTTCAATTTCCGATCCCAAATTTAATTAGACTTGGTAGTCAAGGTCTCGCCTCCCACCGCCCCCTTTGGCCCTCCCGCCGCTGGCCCTCCTGCCTCCTCTTTTCCCTTCCTGCCCCCATGGCTTCGCCATGGCTTCGTCCCTCCCCTGTGTCACCCCCGCTGATCCCGGTTGGTAGTGACCCGGCCCTACCCCAACCCCCAGCCCAAAATTAATTCAATTTTTTTTTTTCGCGCTCGGGGTGGCCCCGAGCCCCAGACCCATATATAAATCACTGCAGACAGACCAGTAAGTAGAATTCCTGCCTACAGAGACGTGTCACAAAACCTTTCCAAGGAGCACCAGGTTTCCCATTTTGGGATCCCGGGTTGGACCATCGAACCCCCGAAGGCTCTCTGCGCGCTACAACCTTTGCAACCGTTAATTGCTACAGTCCGGGCCTTTGTTGCTTTCCGAAGATAACGCAGAGCTAAAGAGGGCACTTTCGATGGCACCGGGCCATGGCACGGTTTGGTTTGGGAAAGAATGGCAAAGGATCGTGCCTGATGCAAAGAGAGCAGAAAGAGTGCGCAGTCTTTGTGTTTCCGGCGCTCAGGCAAATGCTAAGAACGTTCTTTTTGAATGGGATGGCTCAAACGTCTTGGTTTGCTTGGTAGTGATGTCGTGCAGTGCACTGCGAGGCAGCGGGTGATGACGACGGGGGACATGTATTGTCTACGAAGGTCAGACCCCCAGCTGGAATTTGGACGTTAGGCCTTCAAAGCAAAGGCACGTCAAAAAAGGATCAAGGTTTGCTGCTGCAAGGAGATGTGTTCCAAAACCTTTCCTTGGTTAGCTGCTGTGAAAAGATGTGGTGCAAAACCTTTCTAAGCACCAGGTTTTTGGAGTCGTGACACCCTCGAGTTTGACCCATCGAACCCCCCCAGAAGGCTTTCTGCGCGCTGGACAACCTTTACAACCTTTAAAAACTACATTCCGGACCGTTGTTGTTTTCCAGTCAGGGGATCCTAAAGAAACGCAGAGCTAAAGAGGGCGCTTTCGATGGCACTGTGCCATGGCACGGTGTGGTTTTGAGAATGGATTGATTGGATCGTGCCTGATGCAAAGAGTGCAGAAGTGTGCTGTCGTTGTGTTTCCGGCGCTCAGTCAGTTGCTTGCGAGTGCCTTCTTTTTTGAGTCTCAAACTTGGTAGTGATATTTTGCGGTGCACTGCGAGGCAGCGGTGAAAACGACGGAGTCATGATGAGGCGGATATTCGGTTTATATACCCTTAGCTTCCGTCGGACATCGAAACAAAGTGGTTGATAACATGTCAACGAAGAAAGCCGTCGAAAATTCTATTGAAGTCTAGCCAGGAGCCTTCAATCGCAATGACAAGTAACTGCACCAAAGAAGTTGTCGCTCATCCTAGCTACCTAGGCACCAGCGCCCCACAGCACCCGCGTTCCACAACGCCCGCGGTACCCGAGTCTTACAGCACCCACGCCCACGGCACACGTGCCACGGGTGGCGTCTAGCCAGGACACTTTTTTTTTTTAGCTACATGCAATGCGTGAGGAAACTGAACCGCCCAAGTAGGACCTTCTGATCATGCTCATTTGCCAAATTTGCCACGTCCGGAATTTTGGGCTCAGGGTAGTGCGGTCAACGAAAACTCTAGTTTCGCTTTCTCCTACTCTCACGGTGTACGGTTTCTGGGCCCACCAACCCTAGGGGCCTAAGAACACAATGACCTAAGGGTCATTGGTCTTAGGACCCGATCGACTCGGCAGACTTCCAAACATGGTGCTTTGTCAGGGGTAGAGCAAAAAGACAGCGCAGTTCAAGCGGACGATGAACATGGTGAAGATGCAGCAGGTGTAGCCATATGGGCTACCAGAAAGAGCGAGCAAGCATGCGAAAAGGCAATTGCCACCACAGGTGTCTTGGCGAGGGAGGATGTCTTGGCGGATCTTCATTTCGGTCGATCTTCACTTCGGACTTAGTATAATATAGAACATCTATATTATAGAACTCAAACCGGAAATTGAAGTGAAGGTTTGCCGCAGTGAAGATCCCTTGATACGGACACTTGCTTCAAAACGACGCTGCAAATCACCTTTTCGAATTGGGTGGCAAATCCCAGATGCGCCTGATGCGCCCAAAGTTATGGAGAATGCGCGTTTTTGGCAAACGTCCAGACAGGCGTATTTGAGGCTAACAGAGTCTTCAACGTCTGGGAAAGCCTTTTTCGAGTTTGCTGTGCTGCTCAATCATTTCTCAATCTCGCAGTTTTTTAAGTACCTTCTGCGTGAGCCTGCTCCTCATGTACGTCATTTCTAGGATATCAGAAGAGTGCCTGATTGCTGCTAGAGCATCAGGATCGCTGAGACTGCAGTCGTACGGTCTAAGGGAAAATAGCTAGGGATATAAGAGAAAGTCGAAAATACCTTAGGGCTAACGAAGAAATCTGCCTAAATATTTTCCCCACTTAAGTGCTTCCGATAAGGTTTTGTCTCTAAGAAATAAGGCCCGGGCGCCCCACCCTTAGGCATACATAATACATCCTCCTCCTACTTGCGTATATTGGCTCTGCCTGCTGCTTCGTCTTTACCGTCGCGGATGATACAAAAATTGAAAGTAGAAAGGTCAGGCAGTGATTCGGTGTGTTTGTCACAATCGTCTTTTTAGAGTTAAAGTTCGCTTGAAATTCCGGAGTTTTTAGCGTTATTTGTGGATTAGAAGGTCGGTATTTTAAAGTCTCCGGTTGACCGTAGAGGCTTGGGTATGGCGGGGGGTTGAGAAAAGTAAAAGAGTGCGACTCGTTTCGGGTGTTGTGTCACTCCGTTGTGAAACCTTGTGAAGTCCCCTAACGCGTTTAGAGGGTGCTTGGGTTTGGGTAGGGTGTGGTCGTTCTGCTGCGGCGTGAAAAGCCAGGAAGTTTCGACGCTAATCTTCGACTCTTGATTAAGTTCACCGGGTTGCGTGCTCGTCAGGAAGATCCCGGTGCCTGGCTTTTCTTCTGGGTGGTTTCGTGTTGATCGGCGGCTGTGTGTTACGAGGCACGGATTAGGGGATGAAAAAAGGAAAAAGAAATGGGGGAGAAAAAGAAGGGGGGGAGAGGGGGAGAGGGGAAGTTGGGGTTTTGAGGGTTGTCCTCGGGGTACGGGGGGGGGGTGGTTGGAGGGTTTGAGTGACAGAGGTTACGCTTGCGCTGTTCGCATGAAGGCTCGTTGGCTCGAAGAAGTGGAAGTAGCGTAGGTTATTGTTCGATGTTATTCTTACAGTCGTAAGATGTGATAAAAAAATTTATTTTAAAAAAACCTTATTTGACTGTTTGTTGTCCTCCACAGTCGGGGTTCTCTAGCTGCACGAGGCAGCCGTGGATGATGAAATTAAGTTCCTCGCTTACTTTGCTTATTCTTTTTCGTAGCCTTGAGCGTGTGCGATACCGCTGGGTTTCTCTTGCATTTTGAGATATGGTGGCGTAGACTTTTGAAGCGCGCTTTCCCTGCGGTCCGTCCGTCGTTGTTGCAGTATGGGCATTTGCGTTTTCCGAGGGCTTTCTGTGCCGCCTTTCGTACTGGGCTTGTTGCTAGAGTCATCTCTTTGCAGTGAAGCATGTGTGTACGGAGGCCTTTGGCGCCTTTGAACTTGTTGCCTGCGTCCGTGGTAGTTGCTTTGCAGGCTGGGCATGCCCAAATCAGCGTTCCTTCATGCTGTGTTGTTTCTTCGGATGAGGTCTCGTCGTCTGAGGTAGGGGTGTCCCCTCGCAATTCTTCGAGCAGTTCGAGTGTTTGTGTAGGGTCTGTGTCGGTGGGGTCTTCTTTCGTGTACAGGAACATGTACGTGGCGTTGTCTGTGTACGTAGGTTCCCGGGAGTGTGAGGTGGTTTCGTTGTTGTAATGTGTCCAGTTTTGGTCTGTGAAAGGGGTGCGGTTACGTTTGTGGATGGTGTAGTGGCCGGCGTTCTCTCTTCCTGTGTGTGTTATAACGGCTTGGAGTTCGTATTTGTGTTCGTGGTCCGGAATGTTGAGGGTGGGATCAGCTGCCACCGGGGTTCGATTTTCGTTTGCGAACTCGTTCCGTCTAAGACACAGTAGTAATGTGTCTTGTGCTGCTCGGATACTGGTTTGCGTTTCTGCTGTCTTTGTCTTTTTGCACTTGTCACATCTGTAATCTTTGGGGGTGCTTTTCTTGCAGAAACTGTCCAGACATCCTTGAGCGGTGCTGGCCTGTATTGCGAGGATTGTCATGCTGTAGGGTTGATCTTCTGTTTTGATGTAGCCGCAGTTGTTGCAATGGATTGTTGTCGTCTGTAGGTGTAATAATTCGTTGAAGGCGTCGCTGCAGTTTGGTTGGCACGTGCGGTGTTCTTCGTTTTCGTTCGCTATCGCAGCGAGTAGTTGAAGTAAGGCTTCTTCTAGGTCGTGTTGTTCTCCGTCGCCGAGGTGTGTGTCCATGTGCTCGAAGAGCCTTTGGACGACGTTTTGGGTTTTCCTGCCGCTTATCCATTCGTTCACGTCTTGTGTGCATGGGCCTGTTTGGTGTTGTGGACAGTCGGTGTACTTGCGTATTTGATTTGACAAGTGTGTCGCTGCTATGAGGTTTAGCGACGCTTGCAGGAAGCAAGAGTTTCTTGTCGTGTATTTGCGAAGTTGCTGTGGGTGTTTCCGCTTCGTTTTGGCTGCTACTGCTGCGGCGATGGTGATGGTTGCAACGAGGCTGGCTACTCGTTCCGTGACGGTTAATTCGGGTGTGGGTTGTGATGGAGAGTCAACGGAGGATGGTGATTCGCTCGGTAAGTGGGCTGGGAAGAAGTTGGTTGGCCTGTGTTTGCCGGCGTACTCCGGTTCGTTGATGCGTGGTTGGCGTTTTTTGTGCCGGGCTACGCAGAATCCAAGGAACGGCTTGAGCTGGCTGTGGAGTCGTGGCAGGTTGCCGAATTCCTCTGTGAGCCATGCGTTCCAGGGTGCGTATAGTACCCGTGGGTTGTGACCTCTGTCGATCATGGCATATACGCTCCTCTGTATTTCTACACGCAGGTCTTGTAGGTGGTTCGTTTGTCGGATTGCTCGTATCAGCGAGCCCTTGAAAATCCCGCTCGCTTGCGCCTTGGGAGCCGTTGTTAAGTGGTGGGTATAGCGGGTCCCGTAGTTTTTCGGTTGTATTGTGAGGCGGATGTGCGGTGCGTGGGGAGGATCCGGACGTTCGACGCGTATCCGGACTCCGAGAAATACTACGTCGTCGTGTGCTGTAGTTGTGTTTTTGTACCGCATGTTGTAAAGGTGCTGCGGTGGTGGTGTGGTCCCGAAGTTGAGGAAGTCGTCGATGAAGCGGTAGGTGTGTGCGTGTGCCTTCGCTTCTTCGATCTTTCCTTCATCTACGAGGCTGTCTACGTATGCTTTCTCGATCCGATAGCAGAAAAGGTTTGCTATATCCGAGCTAGCATTACCGCCCATAGGTATGCCGTCGGTCTGCCTGAGTACTTGATCGCCTTGTGCTATGTAGCTGTTACCGATAATGATTGCAAGTAGTTCTTTGACTGCTTCTCTGGAGTATGCGCGCTTCGTGTCGTTCGTCTGCCGGCTGAAGGTGAAGGTTTTCTTGCCTTTCTGTTTCGCTCCACGTGTTAGGTTAGGGTTGCCGTTCTGTTCTTCGAATTCGAAAGCTTCTTCGATCGCTTCGCATACTTCTTCCACTATCTTGTCCTGAGGTAGCCTTGTGTACATGTCCTCGAAGTCGTGTGTAGTTGGGATTTTGTATCGGAGGCGGGTGAGGTTCTGCTTTATGTGCAGGGTGATGTCGTCTGGTCCTTCTGTAAACCATACACGTTTGATTCCTGTACGGCGGAAGTTGAGTTCGTCTTTTCGTTTGAGGGCTTTCATCACGCTTTTCAATAGGCCTGATAGTTCGAGGTGGGCATTTGTGAGGGTTGCTTTGGGTGCCTCGCGTTTTGTGTTGCGGTGCTTTTTGTTTTTTTCTGCGGCGACACCGGCTATCCAACGGAAAGATGGTTCTGCTTTGTGTAATTTTATGGAGCCGTAGAGGTGTGGTAGTCCCTTGTGGAACGGTAGGTCGAGCTCTGCCATTATACGTTTGTGGTTGCTCTCTACTTCTGTTTTTGTGATCGTTTGTTTCTCGTATGTTTCGTTTGCGTCGAGTTGTTGCCGTAGCGCGTGTGTGTATTGGGCTTTGCAACAGTATCCAAAATCGTGCGTTGTTTTGTCTACTGGTAAGATGACCAGGTGTTGTTTAATGACAGCTAGTTCGGCTGTGGCCTTTGTATTCAATTTCTCGTCGTCTGAAGGTGGTAGAGCCGCCATTCTTCGTGATATTTCGGCTTTGAGCTCCGTTTCGAATGAGGTTGTGTCACTGCCTGCGGGGTAGTATGTCTGTACGTACTCCTCTATTGCCTCGTGTAGCGTTTCGGTCAGAGCGTGGTGGCTCTGGTAGCATCTGTACTTTCTGCCTCTGCTGACGATTTCCGAAAGCCCGTTTTCTTTCGTAATTGCTGAGAGGAAGCCTATGGCGTGGCCGTTGATCGTTTTTCCGGAGTTGTATCTGTGACATGCGCAGTGCTCTGGTTTAGGGAGTGGTATGTCAGGCAGTTCCTTGCTGATCTGTGTTACGTTTTGTAGCCTAAGATAGAGTGGGGGGTTCAGTCGGAAAGAGATTTTGGTGCGCTGTTGTATCTCTTCTTTTGGGCAAGCGCGTTTAATCGCCGGTTGTTGTAGGATGTCGTGTAAACGTAGTGAGTTGATGTGTTCACTGCCGTGTGTGATTATGAGCCTTGCTGGTGCTCCGTCGTCTTTTATTACTTTGTTGAGTGTTATCTCCCCGAGTCGATCTTTTAGGCTTTTTTCGAGTGCTGTGACGGTAGGTGGCAAATTGGTGCGAGGTGCGTGAGCGATTAGCCTTTTAATTAGCTGTAACAAATAATGTCTCCAGGGAAGCAGAAATTGGTTGTTGCAACACACAGCGCAAAAGAAACAGTGATTGGATGTTGAGTTTGAATGAAATGCGCTCTTCCTACGGGCTCGGTTTTTGCTCTCGACAGCAACAAGTTCACAACCTGATGTCCATCAAGTTCACAGCCCGACTGTCATCGGCAAAAACTATCCGTATTTCCTCCTTTTTAGTAAAACCCTGGTGAATAGCCGCACGTTCTACTGGCACGCGATCTTTCTGCTCTCTCGGGATGCTTAATATCTACATTCCGGTCCTACTCATTACACTCCGGACCTACTTTCCTTCACTCCGATGCATTGTTGCTTTCCAGTCACTGAGTTTTATCAAAGTAGCATCCCAGAGGGTGTCGGTGGTACGAAGGCGCAGTTAGTTGCCCGCATCCAACCGGCAAATCAGCTCGCATTGGGGAGGTGACGCTGCTCACAGGGACGAGGTGTCCTGCTGCCCGGGAGAAGGGAGCGCAGAGCTGAAGATGGCGTTTTTCGATGAAGGTTCGGTTATGAGATGGGATAGGGAGGGAGGGTCCGTGCATAGATGCAAACATAGAGCAGAAAGAAGTGCGTAGGGAACGTGTCAGTTAGACTTTGGCGGACACTTGTCGGCATAGCGGAGGATCCACCTTTATATTTTTTGACGGACAGATGACGGCATGGCAAACCATAAGGCCCGGCGCCCCCCCCTTAGGCATACATAATACATCCTCCTCCTACTTGCGTACTGGCTCTGTCTGCTGCTTCGTCTTTACCGTCGCGGATGATACAAAAGTCGAAAGTAGAAAGGTCAGGCAGTGATTCGGTGTGTTTGTCACAATCGTCTTTTTAGAGTTAAAGTTCGCTTGACATTGCGGAGTTTTTAATTAGCTGTAACAAATAATGTCTCCAGGGAAGCAGAAATTGGTTGTTGCAACACACAGCGCAAAAGAAACAGTGATTGGATGTTGAGTTTGAATGAAATGCGCTCTTCCTACGGGCTCGGTTTTTGCTCTCGACAGCAACAAGTTCACAACCTGATGTCCATCAAGTTCACAGCCCGACTGTCATCGGCAAAAACTATCCGTATTTCCTCCTTTTTAGTAAAACCCTGGTGAATAGCCGCACGTTCTACTGGCACGCGATCTTTCTGCTCTCTCGGGATGCTTAATATCTACATTCCGGTCCTACTCGTTACACTCCGGACCTACTTTCCTTCACTCCGATGCATTGTTGCTTTCCAGTCACTGAGTTTTATCAAAGTAGCATCCCAGAGGGTGTCGGTGGTACGAAGGCGCAGTTAGTTGCCCGCATCCAACCGGCAAATCAGCTCGCATTGGGGAGGTGACGCTGCTCACAGGGACGAGGTGTCCTGCTGCCCGGGAGAAGGGAGCGCAGAGCTGAAGATGGCGTTTTTCGATGAAGGTTCGGTTATGAGATGGGATAGGGAGGGAGGGTCCGTGCATAGATGCAAACATAGAGCAGAAAGAAGTGCGTAGGGAACGTGTCAGTTAGACTTTGGCGGACACTTGTCGGCATAGCGGAGGATCCACCTTTATCTTTTTTGACGGACAGATGACGGCATGGCAAGCCATAAGGCCCGGCGCCCCCCCCTTAGGCATACATAATACATCCTCCTCCTACTTGCGTACTGGCTCTGTCTGCTGCTTCGTCTTTACCGTCGCGGATGATACAAAAGTCGAAAGTAGAAAGGTCAGGCAGTGATTCGGTGTGTTTGTCACAATCGTCGTTTTAGAGTTAAAGTTCGCTTGACATTCCGGGGTTTTTAGCGTTATTTGTGTTTTTAGGTGTAATTCCCTTATATCCCAACACTTGAAATTTTGTTGGGCAAGGCAATCCCATGGGGATATAAGGGAACAAAATTTGTTGGTTGGGATATGAGGGAACAAAATTTGTTGTCCCATTGGGATATAAGGGACGACCACAGAACCTGGCAGTCCGACCAGCCTGGACAGACCAGACAGCCTGGACAGCCTGGACTGACCAGACAGTCCGACCAGCCTAGCCTGGACAGCCTGACCAGACCAGTCAGCCCGGACTGACCAGACAGTCCAACCAGCCTGGGCAAACCAGACAGCCTGGGCAGCCTGACCAGACCAGTCAGTCCGACCAGCCCGGACTGACCAGACAGCCCGGACAGCCTGGACAGACCAGACAGTCCGACAAGCTTGGCAGGCTGGAGGCTGGAGCCTGACCAGTCTAGTCCGGCTGACCCAGAGTCCGACCAGCCTGGACTGCCTGACCAGACCAAGCCCTGGCGGTTGGTGCTGCAAGATCAACAGGAAGGGTGGGTCTTCTAGGTCCTTGGTTTCTTTCAATGGGAAGAACGGGAACAAAATTAGTTACCCAATGAACAGATGCAGAACCTGTCCTGCTGTAGGAAGGTACAAGGTTGTTAAAAGTCCACACGAATCACAGGAGGTAGAACATGATTCATGGATTAAGTTTGAAAGTACGAATCACAGGACGTGGAACATGATTCGTAGGACCGCTGAGCACAAAGTTACCAAGTTTTCAAAACACCGCAACGGAGCAGGCGCCCGGCAGGCAATAGGCTCGGTCAGGACTGATCCCTCACACCGAAGTGATCACGGGTTGCCTTGTGAGCGTAGATGCGCGGGGCTGAACTCAGGCTGCATGAGTGGGTTTTGTCAGGTAACAATGGCCCTCCACACCGGATCTCAAGAGTAAGCTTCGTTTCCAAAAGTCGTGATCAAGTCTGTATACCCACAGAAGGCGCGAACTTAACGCAAGGACCCTTCAGACGTGGAACGCATTGGTCAGAAAAGCAAACACCGCAACGGAGCAGGCGCCCGGCAGGCATTAGGCTCGGTCAGGACTGATCCCTCACACCGAAGTGATCATGGGTTGCCTTGTGAGCGTAGATGCGCGGGGCTGAACTCAGGCTGCATAGTGGGTTTGCGGAACTGCCGTAGCATCGATCAGCGAGTAAACGTATCCATCCCTGGCCGTGGCGCTCGATGGCTTCGGTAAACCGCATCGCGTATACAGACGAGACTTGACTCCGTACTTAGAGAGCGAATTCCGTCGATCATGGTGCAGATGACTTTACGCAGGACGATGCAATATTACCCCTCCCTTCCCTCTTTGCCCTCCCGAAAAGAAAAGGCGTCGTTGAGCAGAGTGTAAAAAAGGATACGGGTGCACGAGCACGCGGGGCTCATGCAGATGGAAAAAATCGGCCAATTTATCCGTAACGTAAAACACGCAAACATGCAAGAAGCTGCAGCGCAACCGGATGCGAAGTAGGGCAGTGCTAAACATGTGCTGACTGCTTCCAGAATTGAAATTGCTGGTGCTGGTCCTGCTGCCAATCTTGTTACGACGGTTGCTTCCTCTTCCTCTGGCGACCACAACGGCCGAAGTGGCAGTGAAATCTGAGAAATTGAAACCTCATTTTGGAGGTAAACGCATCCTCAGATTTGGAATTTTTTGTTTCAACGGCACCAAACGTCCCCGAATAGTCACTTTGACCCCCGGGAAAATTTTTTTAAGGGGTCCCACAAAAATCGTCATGACCACAAATTTTGTTCCCTTATATCCCAACCAACAAATTTTGTTCCCTTATATCCCAATGGGATTGCCTTGCCCAAGGTAATCCCATTGGGATATAAGGGAACAAAATTTGTTGTCCCATTGGGATATAAGGGAACAAAATTTGAAGTGATGGGATATAAGGGAAATTCGCCGTGTTTTTAATTAGCTGTAACAAATAATGTCTCCAGGGAGCAGAAATTGGTTGTTGCAACAAAAAACCGCGCAAAAAAAGAAAACAGGGATGCAGATATATGCGCAGAAAAATACAACTTTTTTGTGACATGCATGTGCAAAATGCAGTTTCTTTTTTTTTTTTTTTGGTTTCCCTCATTTCGTTTTGGAACTTATCTGGTGGCGCTACACAGCTCTTGCAAATTCTGGCGAAGGCTGATGAATGCGAGCCGATCCCACCGTGTCCGCCAGAACGAGGAAGCGGTGTGCCGGAGGTGGGAGGAAGCCGAAGTACCCAGAGACCTTTGGCTCTGAACTGCATCCAGACTGCCGTGTGTCAAATAATAAGCATTTATTCGGCAAGATAATTTCCGTTTATTTTGTTGAAGGTGTCGGTTTTAGTCCCGAGGGAGGCCCGAGGGGGGGTTGCAAGCGCGAGGGACTAAAACCGACACCGAGGCAAAATTGGCAGAAATTATTGCCGAATAAATGATATTATTCGACCCCCCCCCCCACGTACTTGTCATGCGTATGACAAGTACGTTGTACTTGTCATATGACAAGTACAATGACAAGTACAATCCATGACAAGTAGGTACTTGTCATATGACACGTTTTGTGAAGGAATTACTCTAGTCTCGCATACAATTGGCTGAGAAAAGTATGTATACAACCCAATACTCGCAAAAGGTACTAATTCAAGCGACAACTGACTGATCAAGCTCTGTGACAGAAGAAACAAAGACGGAAAGCTCTCCCTAGGTCCCAAAAGGGTTTGCGCGAGATGGCTATGTTCTGCGGTGCAAATGGAAGAAAGGAATTGGGTGTCTACAGGCAAGCTTTTATCGAGGGCTAGTTCATCTGAGGATCTATAAAGATAGTGGCACCACGAAACGAGGAAACGGAAGATGTGGTTGTCCCGTTCCCTTCGAGAAAAAAAAAAGAGGACTAAGCTTATCGGAAGCACTTAAGTCGGGAAAATATATATCGGAACTGCTTCCGTTATATATTTTTCTGCTTCCGTTATATATTTTCTGCTTCCGTTATATATTTTCAAGCTTCCGTTATATATTTTTCCCAGCTTCCGTTATATATTTTCCAGCTTCCGTTATATATTTTCCAGCTTCCGTTATATATTTTCCAGCTTCCGTTATATATTTTCCAGCTTCCGTTATATATTTTCCAGCTTCCGTTATATATTTTCCAGCTTCCGTTATATATTTTCCAGCTTCCGTTATATATTTTCCAGCTTCCGTTATATATTTTCCAGCTTCCGCTATATATTTTCCAGCTTCCGTTATATATTTTCCAGCTTCCGTTATATATTTTCCAGCTTCCGTTATATATTTTCCAGCTTCCGTTATATATTTTCCAGCTTCCGTTATATATTTTCCAGCTTCCGTTATATATTTTCCAGCTTCCGTTATATATTTTCCAGCTTCCGTTATATATTTTCCAGCTTCCGTTATATATTTTCCAGCTTCCGTTATATATTTTCCAGCTTCCGTTATATATTTTCCAGCTTCCGTTATATATTTTCCAGCTTCCGTTATATATTTTCCAGCTTCCGTTATATATTTTCCAGCTTCCGTTATATATTTTCCAGCTTCCGTTATATATTTTCCAGCTTCCGCTATATATTTTCCAGCTTCCGTTATATATTTTCCAGCTTCCGTTATATATTTTCCAGCTTCCGTTATATATTTTCCAGCTTCCGTTATATATTTTCCAGCTTCCGTTATATATTTTCCAGCTTCCGTTATATATTTTCCAGCTTCCGCTATATATTTTCCAGCTTCCGCTATATATTTTCCAGCTTCCGTTATATATTTTCCAGCTTCCGTTATATATTTTCCAGCTTCCGTTATAATATTATATGCTATGTTCTGATAAATATTGGAGTGTTTCCATAAGTCACCACACAGAAATGCAGGCCCAAAGTCACCGGAGAAAGCCTAACTAGATAACGAAGAAAGCCTAACTAGAGAAACAAAAGAGGAACAGCAACAGGATGGAAAGGCAACGAGACGCATCTGGAAACCCCCGACAGCAAAATCAGCAGCAGCTTCCGCACCAGCTGCAACTTCCGCAGTTTCAGCACCCGCAGCAGTTTCAGCACCAGCAGCAACTTCCGCATCAGCATCACCAGGCACCGAACCACCCGCAGCAGTTCCAGCACCAGCAGCAACTTCCGCACCAGCTTCACCAGGCACAGTACCACCCGCAGCAGTTTCAGCACCCGCAGCAGTTTCAGCACCCGCAGCACCACCAGCCGCACCAGCACCAGCAGCAGCAGCTTCAGCACCAGCAGCATTTTCAGCCCCAGACTGTGCAGTACCAGCACAGTCCGTACTCCTACCCGGCGGGTTATCCGGGTTACTACAACCCAGTGCCCTCCTACGGTCCGGGTGCCTATATGGACGCAACATACAACCCGCATCCAGACGCACCGCGAGGCGCAGCCTCTGGGCACGTGCGAGCAGCACAGCATCAGGCCCCACCAGCGGCCAGGGAGGTGCAGGCGCAGCATCGGGACGCACCACGAGCAGAAGAAGCAGCCCCACCAGCTGCCGGGCTGCAAGCACAGCATCGGGACGCACCGGAAGGAGCAGCCCAGGGCAGCAGGTCGCAGCAGCGGAAGCAGAAGACGTGACGATGGGCGGGGTGAAAAGTGGGAAGACTGCAGGGGGCTCTCCTCAGCCACGCGAGCAAAACAGGGAGATTCTTTAAGAAGGTCTTCTCTAGCGAAGTTCGAGGTCAATGGAAGGTGAGGTGTTGGGATGCGCCTTCCTGGCCCTCGCCAGCTCAAAGAGGGCTCTTGCCGGGGCTCTACCCCAGATCTTCTTGGATGGAACCGCGCTGCATGGTGGTTTCGGGGGGTGTGGCCTTAGTGGCCTGCTGCAAGGACGCCCACCGGAACATCGTTCCGTTGTGTGCCTGATAAAGCTGATGCGGAAGTTGCTGCTGGTGCTGGAACTGCTGCGGGTGGTTCGGTGCCTGGTGATGCTGATGCGGAAGTTGCTGCTGGTGCTGAAACTGCTGCTGCGGAAGTTGCAGCTGGTGCGGAAGCTGCTGCTGATTTTGCTGTCGGGGGTTTCCAGATGCGTCTCGTTGCCTTTCCATCTTGTTGCTGTTCCTCTTTTGTTTCTCTAGTTAGGCTTTCTTCGTTATCTAGTTAGGCTTTCTCCGGTGACTTTGGGCCTGCATTTCTGTGTGGTGACTTATGGAAACACTCCAATCTTTATCAGAACATAGCATATATAACGGAAGCTGGAAAATATATAACGGAAGCTGGAAAATATATAGCGGAAGCTGGAAAATATATAACGGAAGCTGGAAAATATATAACGGAAGCTGGAAAATATATAACGGAAGCTGGAAAATATATAGCGGAAGCTGGAAAATATATAACGGAAGCTGGAAAATATATAACGGAAGCTGGAAAATATATAACGGAAGCTGGAAAATATATAACGGAAGCTGGAAAATATATAACGGAAGCTGGAAAATATATATCGGAAGCAGAAAAAATATATAACGGAAGCAGCTTCCGTTATATATTTTCCCGACTTAAGTGCTTCCCTTATGGTTAAGTCCGAAAAATATATAACGGAAGCTGGGAAAAATATATAACGGAAGCAGCTTCCGTTATATATTTTCCTGACTTAAGTGCTTCCCTTATGGTTAAGTCCGAAAAAAAAAAGTTGGAGGCACAGAGGACAGGTTTTCTTATCATTAGGTGTTCCTCAAGGGTCAGTACTGGATGCTCTTCCTCCTGTACATCGACGACCTCGGAGACGACCTGGCGAAACTAAAGGACGCAACGGCCTCGCCCTTCGCCGATGATGTAGGCGCAATACGGGCGATGGAAAATTGGTCGGACGAAGCATTATACAACTATCGCACGCACCAACGGAAGCGATAATACTCAAACGCCCGGAAAGCCTGACGCGTCGCCGCCGACAAAAGAGAGTTCCCGCAACCCAAGCGAACAAGTCGATCCGCGCAGACGCGTACAAAAGGAGAACGGCTCTTCGGCTGATTGCACCACATAGCGATCACCACGAACCAGACTGAACGGAAGAGCGGTGCTCACCCTGCAAGAGACAACTGCGGAGGAGAGCATCGGAGAAGACTCCGACCGGTTGACAATCCCCCTGGTGAGGAAACTCGAATGGTTGCAGTCCCCGTTGCCGACACGTTCACAGACCCTTTTGCCCGGAAGATTCCACGAGGTGTTACACATACGCGTGCACCTGGTGGTCTGGTGCAGATGTTGTGCCTTGACATTCCGGTTGAGATTGGTGTTTTTTTAAACTTTTCCCCCAGATCTTTTCAGAAATCTGCACGCACGCAGGACCTGAAACAAGAAGGAAACTCCGAGTGTCTTAGCGTCACGGACACTCATGCTGTGACCGCCCTAGCAGCAAGTCACACTCTCGAGTCTCTGCAAGATTTGTAGGATGGATTACTTCATTTCTGTTACCACTCCAAATGAAAATAATAAGGCTGAGCGGGTCCTTGCAGCGAGAAATGCAAAAGTCCCGGTTTGCACCTGGGGAATGGTAGTGGCACATACAGATGCACGCGATTTGCAGGCGGCTCACAGGAGTGGCTGGTATTTACACTGATTTTGCGGGTGTCACACTGGATTTCACACTGGATTTGCGGGTGTCATACTGGATTTCGCACTGGATTTGCGGGTGTGCCACACTGGATTTGCGGGTGTACCCACACCCGCCATTTCGACCGCACAGTTCACCCCCCCATCGGGTGCTGGAGCACACCGTGCAAGTGTATTGTGTCGTTCGTCAGAACTTCGGGAACTGGTGGACGACGGAGAGGTTTCAGTTGAAAATCAAACATGCTTGGTCTGGAGTTCGAAGAATAGCATGTCGCATCGAATGTTTGTCGGGAAGTGTGGGATGCCCATCGCTTCCCATGTCGCGGACTTCTTGTTCTCGTTTTTGTCTTGTCCAGGTGCGGGTTTGCGCTCATGGTGAGGGGCGTGTGTTTGTTGTTTATCTTGACAATGGTGATGTCTGCAAGCAGGGTTTGGTTGGCCGGACACGGCAGTTGGTCTGTCTGTGTCCAATTCCTTTCTCCATTTCGCACCGCAGAACATAGCCATCTCGCGCAAATCTAGGTGCAGGAGCTGGGTGAGCTTTCCGTTTTTGTTTCTTCTGTCACAGAGCTTGACCAGTAAGTTGTCGCTTGAATTCATACTTTTTGCGAGTATTGGGTTGTACACCATTCTTTTCTCAGCCAATTGTATGCGAGAGTAGAGTAATTCCTCCACAAGACTTGTCATATGACAAGTATGTACTACTATCTATAGTGATAAAGGAAATAAGACGCGTCACTGGCTCCGCTGTTGAAACCGGAAAATGATGAGGGGAGGGAATTTCGTTGAACGCTTTGCCCTGGACGTTTGTTTCTTGGTACAGGGCGCAAGGAAACGCCGTGGATGGCCTGTGACGCGTTCTTATTTCCTCCCACAAACATTGCATTGTTTGGTAAAAAAAAAAAAAAAAAAACGTCTTGGTGGGCGTTGATACGCCCAAACCATTCCTTTAATCCCGTTCGCAAGTTCGTTAGTTGCTAGGTTGAATTTGCTTCACACTTTCCCTTTGATGTCATGCGTGTTGTGCCTCAGCATTTGGTGAAATCTGACCAACCAAACGGACAAGGAGAGTTTGTGACAATTCCTGTATAGGCGGACATCTATGGTTGAGTCGCTTTTTCTTTACTGTCTACTGTCACAGTGTGGTTGCGCATCCGTGTATCGTCGTATTTAGCTTTTGTGACGGACAGATGTCCCATTCGGCCCCTCGGAGCGGGACAGAAATTGCGCAAGCAATCGGTAAAACTGCCAACAACAGACGCAGCGAGACGAGTCAGGAAACCGCGGGAGCTGCCTTACCCAGAGGCCAGATGCCAGGGAACGCCATGATAATACCTTGGCGTTCCCTGGCATGTGGGCAATGCGCCAGACTGCTGCATTTGCCCACTCTTTGAAAAGTATTTCGCCTTTTTCCCAGTCCAACATTTCTCCGAACACGCTAGTAAGTGCAACGGTAGGGTACAGTTGTGCCGTGGGACCCTCTGAAATTTACAAAACAGCCCAGTCCTGCGGTTGCTCGTCGAGATGGGCTTTTCGGGCTGGGGTTGATGTGGTGGGCAGGATTTGATGCGGGGTGTTTCGATCGTGGTGAGGGACGGTTGGGCAGCTATAGTCTGATTTCGTGCAGTGACGCGAGAGTGGTGTAGAATTGGTGGGAGGCCGAAGCGACAAAAAAAGAAAATACGGGCTCACAAATTCAACTCCCTCAGGAACTGCTTGCGAGGTACGCTCGTTACCTTATTACTTTGCAGTTCACGGCGGCTAAGGAACAAACCGGCAGTTCTTTTCGCTGCCACGTCGCATTGAGAAACGGCTGGTAGGGTGTACGTTGTGGCTCCACAACTTAGTGCTCGAGGGGAAGAGGTTTACTAGTAATCCACCCGAAGGCTATCGTAGAACATCGCCGAGCCGTCGACACGCGAAGGAGCACTGATTGCAAAGTAAGGCGAAGTATTGAAAGGACCAAACGCCTCGGGGATCGGAACCTGTTGTGACTCATGGACGATAATATTGTTTCGAGGGTTGATGATATTCAGATTGACGGCGGGGAGACCGTTGTAACGTATGAATTCGAGACGGACCAGTACCCATTCTTTCAGTGGGGTTTCCGCCAAGAGAACGATGCGTTTTCCATCTACTTCCAGGACCGCCTTTACGTCAGTGGCGGAGGAATCGACCAAACGGAGACGAAGCTCACAGACATTTACGCTATACATACGAATGTCCCCTGTACTTGAGCTGCTCTCTCCACGCACGTAGAACGATACCTCTGACGGTGTCCCTGCGGGTACGGACACCCAGCGAATGGTTCCAGGTCTGCTTCTGAGGCTCCCGCTGCCTGCGTACTTAGTATTCGTGTCGATGCTGAAGGGTAATACGTTTTGGGCCAGGTTGTCATAACCCTCGGACCAAGAAGGACGCGTAGCCGGGACGGGGGTGGGGGTAGAGTAATCCACCCGAAGGCTATCGTAGAACATCGCCGAGCCGTCGACACGCGAAGGAGCACTGATTGCAAAGTAAGGCGAAGTATTGAAAGGACCAAACGCCTCGGGGATCGGAACCTGTTGTGACTCATGGACGATAATATTGTTTCGAGGGTTGATGATATTCAGATTGACGGCGGGGAGACCGTTGTAACGTATGAATTCGAGACGGACCAGTACCCATTCTTTCAGTGGGGTTTCCGCCAAGAGAACGATGCGTTTTCCATCTACTTCCAGGACCGCCTTTACGTCAGTGGCGGAGGAATCGACCAAACGGAGACGAAGCTCACAGACATTTACGCTATACATACGAATGTCCCCTGTACTTGAGCTGCTCTCTCCACGCACGTAGAACGATACCTCTGACGGTGTCCCTGCGGGTACGGACACCCAGCGAATGGTTCCAGGTCTGCTTCTGAGGCTCCCGCTGCCTGCGTACTTAGTATTCGTGTCGATGCTGAAGGGTAATACGTTTTGGGCCAGGTTGTCATAACCCTCGGACCAAGAAGGACGCGTAGCCGGGACGGGGGTGGGGGTAGGGGTAAGGGCAGGGGCGTTCGTCGGCGGAGCACTGGTTGGTGGAGCAATCGGGGTAGGTGCAGGGGTAGGGGCAGGGGTAGGTGGGACAGGGGTAGGTGGGGCAGGGGTAGGTGGGACAGGGGTAGGTGGGACAGGGGTAGGTGGGGCAGGGGTTTCCGGATAGAAGACAATGACATGCGATTCTACGCGGATTGTGTAAGAGTTCTCCCCAGTTTCTATAGAGCCGGTCTTCGAGGCCCAGCTACCGTGAGTAAACTCAAGGCTGTCGTCGTATCTCGTGCCGAGATTCTCAGAGCCATCGCAGGTGATTGCAACGAAAAACGACTCTCGCCCCTGTTCAACTGTGCACAACACATCTTGAAATGTGTCGTGCCATCTACCTGGTCGTGTAGAAAAGGTGGCAAGATCCACAGCAAACCAGCTCGTCTCATCGTCGAACAAGATGGTCTTCCGGTCATCTTGTAGAGTGCCTTCTTTATTGGTGCTCGTATCAGATACATGAACGCCAAAGCGAACTACATCTATTGAGGTTATGGCTTCGGAGCCAGTCGAGTCTAGCTTACGGCAGCTGAGAGATGCTTCCTGTTGCACCAGTGCAGTGGAGGGCACGCCGATGCAAATTTCTCCCCAGGTTCGTTTCCAGTACCGCGCGAACTCGACAACCACGCGGGTGCATTCTCTCGTCATGCCCGAGGGAACCACGGCGAGTTCTTCGTGAGCCGCGAACTTCTCGCACACGTTCGTGTCTTCTACCTCTGCCGTCCAGCTGCGCGAAGCGCACGCATCAGCTAAGTGGTTTGTGCTTTCCCAAACGAGCTGCTTGGTTTTCGGGAGCAACAATTCCGTTTCTCCTAGAACAGAGTCGAACACGACGCCGACACTGTCCGGCAGGGTTGGCACGGGCTCTGTGGCGGTGAAGGCCGGCAGCTCGCACGTGCTCAGCACCGTGAGAGAGAAAATGATGTTGAGCGTGAGTTCGACGGATATCGGCGTCTCGATGCCGCAGGAGCCGTAAGCCGTGAATTTGACCCTTGTGACCATGACTAAGCAAGAGTTTTCCTCTGCTTGCTTGCGCTCCGCCTCCATCTCCAGAACATAGCCGCACAACTCGTCTCCCGAGGCCTGTATACCGGTGACTTCAAGCACGCGGTCACGCAAGTTGGCCATTTCCTTGAACTGCTCGCGTGTGGCAAATAATGGTAAGGGGCTTACCGGGGGCGAAGAGACCGTCAGACTTACTGGCTGAGAGTAGTAGAGCGAAAGAATTTGCTCGCCCGACGAGCGGGTAAGATTGATGTACCACGCAAGGCTTTTGTCTCCGGCTTGCCCTGTGCTCTCCATGACGGCGGTTACTTCTGAGGTGTCCGCCTCCCCGTCGATGTGGGTGATGCGCACTTTGTCGTCTGCAAACAGTGTTCCGATGTATTCGGTAGCAGGATTGGACAGAAGCAACGTCACAAGCGTGACGACGGGAGCGCTTGTGGTTTCTTCAACAGCGACGGTGGCAGGGGTGTCCTCCCCCCCGCCGTCGACGGTCCAGCCGCCGTCGCCTTGCCGGAATGTGGCAGACGTGGCTTTCTTCCACTCGTGGACGCCGTTCGCGCTGCGCATCGACCCGTCGCCCTGCGCTTCGAGAACCACGTCGCCGCCGTCCCGATACCCCGCGATGGTCACCAACGTGCCACCTTGCACGACGCCTGAGTACTCCGCGTTGTCGACTCCGTCGAAGCACTCAATCTCGGCGCGAATGAAATTCTTCGACTCCTGGTCCTCGGCGTACCGAACGTTGCACGAGGCGCCCCACCAGCCCTTGGTCACGGTGTACTGTCCTTCGACGTTCTTCGTCTGCGCCCTTTTCCACTTCGTGCCGTCACCGAACGTCAGTCTGTTGCCGTCCAGCGTCGCCGTCTGCGAGTCCGTCTGCGAGTCCCACTTGATCTCGTACCCTTTGACGACCAGCAACCCCCGCAGGGAGCCGGTGCTCGTCGCGGTGACCTTGTACTCCACCTCCGCCGCGCCGCCGCTGAACTTTTTTTCAAGCCGCAGCAGCGTGCCGTCGGCGGCCCCTTCCTCTTTCCACACGCCGCCCAGAAACGGCAGCGCGACGGCCGAACTCACGGTCGACACCTCAGGAGCGAGGTCCGGGATCGTGCCTGTCACCGAAGCGATCTTCCCTCCTGGGTCGGCGATGGAAGCCTTCTCGGGCGCCTGCACAGCCAGGGTCACCCCGGCGGGCAGGGAGCCGACGACGAGCATCGGGTTTCTCTCTGGTGTCGCGGGGAGCCTCAACTCTATGTTTTCGAAATCCTCGATGGAGAAGACCTGCCCGCTCGGCGCTTCGAATCCTACGTCTGTGAAGCGGCCGGAGAATGGGCGGTCGTACGTTGAGTAGTCGAGCACGAGTGTGTCGATCTCGGGACTGCCCTTGAAGTGCGTTTCGGTGAGTAGATCCTTCGCGGACACTGTAGTAGCTTCTGTCCGCCCGCTGAAGTCGAAAAGCGCGTCGTTGGGAAGCAGGAAACTGCCCTTGTCGATGGGGTTGTCATCAGTATACTGGATAACCCGCACCCGTTCGGTGGCAACGGCGCCGGAGACGTGCGCAATGAGCACCCTTTGCGGTATGCGATTGTCTGCGGGCGGTTGTTGCGGTGTACCGGATTGCGGCTCAGCTCCCTCGATCGGGGACAGAGGGCACGTCAACGGTCGCGCATCAGGCACATTCACCCACGGAAAATCTGACACGGAGCAGCTCAGTCCAGCGACAGCTGGATCCCCCGGCTGTGGGTTCGCACTCCCACCGCTTCCATTGTCACCTCCATTGTCACCTCCATCACCACCTCCATCATCATCATCACCACCGCCGCCACCCGCGCAGCCTTTGGTTCCCACCCGGATCGGACTACAGAAGAAGCAAAGCTTGACCTCCGCGTAGACCGCAGCGCAAAAGCCTCCGGTTATGTCGATCAAGTCGAAGAACGAACCGTCTACCGCAGCCTGCTTTACCTCACGGAACTGAAGCTGCCCGTCCCCATCTGGGTCGTTGAGGTCCATGCCAAAGGTCAGGGATACCGAGCCACCGACTTTCGCAGATACGAACAAGAGGTTGACGCCGGCTTCTGCGCCTAACTCCCCATAGAAGTCGATCTCTTTGACGTCCTCGCCGCCGTTTCCTTCAATGCTGTCGGTGTCCGACACGTACAGACCATCAAGGAACAGGAGGGGCTCGCCAAGCCTGAGCCCTTCCCTGATTCCGGACGAGTTGAGGCCGATCATTAGCTGCGCCTTTAGCTTCAGCACGGCGTTGATGTTGCCGCCGATGACGAAGTACCTGTTTTGTTTATCCGGTGGTTGCGGTTGGCGCACCTGACGAATCGGCGCGCAAAAAAAAGTACGTCACGTGAGGTCCAACATCAGAACCTGCAGCTAAAAAGGATGTGCCCGAGTCACACCCGAAAAGCGGGTGTGCCACAACAAAAACACAAGCACACCCAAACCCAAAAAGCAGGTGTGATACCCGCTTTTTACCTCCACCTGCAGAGGCTGGACTCCATCGTGTTCACAGTACACGATCCTTGATAGCACTTGTCCACGTGGTCGCAAGCGAACACAAGGATAGATAGGAAGAAAGCGTTCCGTTCTGATTCTCCTTGGAAGTGAAGGGGACACCAGCCCAACAAGTGGTTCCCTCACGCTGCAGCACAGTAGGTCACGAATCGTGGCTCGAGTGTTCACGAGCCGATCCCATACTCGGATCTCCATTGCATAGGCATATATCAATGGCTGCTGTGTCGACGGAGCACGGATAGACGAGTTTTAGACAAGAATGATACGAATTTAGACGAGTTTGGCACGAACATACGAGCCGTTTGACGAGAATTTGCTCCGCACCATCCAGGGGATTAGTTTCTAGCGTTTATTGTGGTTTAGAGGTTCTGTGTTTTAGGGTCTCCGGTTGACCTTTGAGGCTGTGAGGAGGGTAGTAGGTCTGCTTATACACTTTAACTACGGCTAGCCATGTTTGTAAGTGTTGCGACCGACACCAAGAAGAAATTCGCTTTGAATTTAGTCTTGGGCCCCCCACGCGCATGCATGTTGAGCAGTGTGAACTTGAAATGCAGGTACCACAGGGGTAAGCTTGCATTTGTCATAGGCTAGGGTTATTTGAATACGTCGTCCGAGGACGATCTCAAAGCGGACGAGGACGGTGACAATAGGCTGGTGATATCCAGCTCCATTCTTCGTTTGTTGCGCTTTCGCGCCGGCTGTCCTGCCGAAGCAGTCGCTCGAGGGGGCGATCCTGACATGGATGAGGATGAAGTCGTGGTGGCAGGGCTGGTGATATCCAGCTCCATTCTCGAAATGTTGCGCTTTCGCGCCGCGTGCTTTTTTCCGGGTTTTCCCGCCGGGTCATTCGGTGGTGTCGGGAGTCGGGCTCTTTTCTGCCCCTTTCTTGGTGGTGTCGCTCGGGCCGGCTCGGTCGGAGCGTGCTTTTTCGCCATCTTGGCCGCCTTTGGGGACGCTTGACGCGTCCTCTTCATGCGCGGTGGTGTCGTCGGCTTCTGTCGGCCCTTCTTCCGCGGCGTTGTTGGCTTCGGCTTAGCGGGGGCTGGCTTCGGGGGCGCTGGCACGTGGTGGCCCTTTTTGCAGCAGGCTGACGGCCGCCGTTCCGCTAGCGTCGGTAAGCCGCGGCAGTCGTCACACGGACCGCGGGCGTGTTCGCGGCAGTCATGGTGGCCGGCCTTGCAGCACGCTGTTGGCGTGTTGCACTCCACGCATCTCGTCATGCGGTGCCGGTCGCAGACGGCCGGAGGTAAGCCGTCGTTGTCGGCGTGGTGGTGTCCGAGTGCGCGACAGACTGCGCACTTCCCTTTGTGATGGGTAGCGCACTTGGGGGCATTCTTCGTCGCCTCCGGCACTGCGTGTGGGAGGTGCAGGGGATCCGGGTTGGTCAGTGGCGCACTGGGGATTAGTCCGTCCGCTCGGGCGGGTACGCCGGCGCTGTGCCGTAGCCGGTTTTCACCTGCTGCATGATGGTCGGCCCGGTTTCGGGCATGCGGTGGCGGGGCCGGGGCTGGAAGCCGGGTACGCTGCTCAGGTCTATTAACGACAAGGCTGTCGTTCGCGACTTGAAGTCGCCAGGGAGGCACTTGCCGAGTTGTTGTTGCACGGCCAGCTTGTTGATTGCGCTCAACATGCAGCGCATCCCGTTGGCCTTCTCCCGATGCGTCTTGGCCGCCTTGCTAGGTGCCTTGATGTCGAGGCCCGAGAACAGCTCGAAGTCGATAGCTGCCTCTACCGCTGCCATGTCGCCATCCGATGACCATTCGAGGCCCGAGAGCCAGTCGATCGCTGCCAGGAATGTCCTTTCGTCCCAGTAGCGTAGCCACGCCCAGGCCGGGGCGATGCGCCGGAACGGGAACTCGCGTTTCGCCGTTGGCATCTGCGCGCAGCGCTCCCAGGGGGTCGCCGCCTTTCGTTCTAGCCATCTAACGTTGACCCGGCGCGCCCGCTCCGCCAGGATCTCTGCCATCAGCGCTTGTACCGGCCCGGCAAATTCCCGTGTCGCCGGCGTCACGATTCCGTGCTCCCGCAGGCAGCTCGGCCAGAGCCTCCTGTCGGACTGTGCGATCCCCGCGTACTCGGGCTTCGTGCGTATGTTCTCGAAGGCCGTGCAATCCCAGTAGACGTGGTGCTCGTCTTCCAATGCTCCCGAGTCACACAACGTACAGGCGGGGCTTCCGCCTTGGCGAAATCTCGACGTGTATTCGGCGGTGTTCACGCCACCTGCGAGGGCAACCCTGATCAGCAGCGCGTTCTGGGGCGGACAGTGGCGCGTTGTCCATAGAGCGTTGGTGGACTCGATCGCGATGTTGGTGATGCCGGAGAAGCTTGGCCGTCGTGTTTCCAACCGCTTCCACAGTCGGTTCCGCAGGTTGTCGCGGATGATGTGATTTCGCTCGGAGGTGGACATTGCCGGGGGTCGGAGTGCAGCGCCGTCCAGGTCGACGGACGACGGCGGGCCGCCGTTCCACGTGTGGCCGCAGGGTTGTAGGCCGTGCCTTACCGCGGTTCCCCCCGGGCCAAGGGCTGCGGTCACTCGTTCGCCGTATAGGCGCCGGACTTCCGTCATCAGCGGCATCAGGTGCGGCAGTCTCCCACAGGCGCTGTAGAAATCCGCGGTTATTCGGTACGCCGTCGCCGTCGCAGGGTGCGTCGGGAGTGGAGCCCGAGGTCCTGCATGAGGCGGAGTGCGATTTCCCGCGGGACGCGGTCAAAGCACTTCGAGAAATCCAGAGATAGCCCGCACAGTGGCTCGCCGCTCAGCAAGGCGCGTTCGATCTCGAGCGTCAATGTAAACAACGGGTCCTCTCCCCGGTGGCCAGGTCGGAAACCGTGTTGACCCTCCTCGACCCAACTCTCCTGCCACACCGCAACATTCTTCAGACGCCGGCAGGCCCAGAGGCGGTACACGCAGGATGTCACCGTTATCGGTCGCATGTTGAGCGGTTGCCCGTCGTCGCCCTTCGGAATCATACTCACGAGAGCTGTTCGCATTGCCTGCGGCCAGATCCCCGTTCTCTCGACCAGGTTCAACAGTGTGGCCAGGGATTCAAGGTACAGGTCGGGGAGTGCCTTCAGCTCAGCCATCCTCCAGCCGTCGATCCCGCAAGCACCCTTGACGCCTTTCTTCGTTAGCAGCGCGCGTAGCTCTGTCCCCGTGATCTCGCCTACTTCCTGAGGGTGTCCATCGATGTAGCGCTGGTACCGGCCAGCAAAAGGTGTGTAGGGCGGCTCGGGACCGTCCTTGTAGGCGCGGAAGACCGGATCCCATGCGTCCTGAAGCACTGCGTCCATTTCCTCTGCGTTTGCCGTGGTCCGCTCACCTTCCAGCGTGGTCGCTTCCTGCCTGTGTTGCCGTCGGCACCACGCTACGACACTCCGCCTGTTTTCGTCCGCTCGCTTTGTCGCTCCGGTGAAGTATTTTGCACGTCGAGCCTCCATGCTGGCCTTTCCGATCGCTCCGTTCCTCTCCCGGACTGCCTGCAACAGACTGCTGCACTCCTGGAGACTGGGCAATTCGTCCCATGCCGTCATCGGCTTTCCGCGTAGCGCTGCGCACTCACTCGCGAGCTTCCTACAGTTCTTCCAGCAGTTCTGCATCTGACTCGGCGTCGACTGTGGTCCCCCTCGGTTCGTAAGGTGCCGGTGTAGCTGCTCTAGGCGATGGATGGTGTTGCGCAGTCGGAGTTGAACACCCGAGGCTGCTCCTGTGCCGTCATTGGAACTTCTCGCTGTCGCCCTCGCACGCGTTGGTGCCAGCAGACGACCTCGTCCTGTGAAACGCCGGCGTTCTGACGTCTGAACTTGGCACAAGTCCAGCAGGTGCCTTTCCGCCGTTGCAGACCATTCTCGCCACGCCTCGTCGACGTCGCTGTTCCCCACTGCCTGGGCAAACCTCGACTGCTCTAGGAGTTGACGTGCCCGCGCTGAGTCTTCTTCCACCGTGGCCAATTGCTGTTGGAGCGGTCTGACCTGAATCGGCCGCGGCAACCGGTACCGCCAAACCGTCTGGTCGAACGCCTCGAGATCGAAAGTGGCAGTCACGAGTCGGTGTCCAGGTACGTCCACGATCGTCGTAGTGCAGCTCGAGAACGCTTGCGCCGCGACCCGATTCATCATCAGGCGGTCGATGCGCGTGCCCGGGGTGCTACAGGTGGCGAAGGTGGCGTCGGGGGCCTGCCCTGTGCTGACTTCTTGTAGTCGCGCTGCGTCGGACCACCCGTTCCGCAGAGCCTTCCGGAGTGTCGGGGATCTCGCCTCGTCGGTGTTAAGATCCCCGGCGACTATGATTGGAACGTCGCCGAGGCTGTCCGCTGCGGCGAAGAGGACCCTCTCCAACAATGCTTCCCTGTCGTCGACTACTGACCTGTCGTTTCCTGAAGGGCAGTGCAGGTTGATCACGTGCACGAACGTGCTGCCCGTTCCCGTGGCGACCGCCGTGTGCAGAAAGCGGGCATCAGTGTACGCACTGCCAATCATCTGGTGCAGCGCCGTGGGAGAGAACGCCGCGCCGTGGGAGAGAACGCCGGCACGGGCTTCTGAACCAAGGTGCAAACTCCCCCGTTCCTCGCGCTCGTCTCGGACCTGACTCCGGACGATCGACAGCTCCTCCCCATCGGTTCACTCCCCCAATGACACTTCCAGTCTTCGAGATGCATCTCCGCTTCCGGCCTTCTCGTCTCTAGGAGTGTCACCTCCTGACAGCAGAGGACGTCGGTACACACCCCTTTCACTGCCGGGATGTACCGCAAGAGCGAGGACACGTTGAGTGTGGCGACGCGCCAGCATCTGGGGCCGGAATTCTCTTCGATGTCCCAGGTGCTTTCGGCGTGCCTCCGCAACTAATAACTTCGTCCGTCTGACCTGCTCCGGCGGGCTTCGGCAGAAGAGCGTGGGTCGGCGGTGGCATCGTCCTCCGAATCGTCTGTGTCGGCTCGTCGTGCGCGTTGTCGGTCGGGAGAACTGGCGGACCTGCCGAGTCCGGCAATAGGCCCAGGGCATCGATTGTCGTGGTCGTACGAGGCTCGCCGACAGGGCGCGTTCGGGTTGATGGGAGGAGGCCTCTGCCGGTGCCACCTTCGTCGTCTCACCGTAGTGGCGTCGTAGTCAGGCCGCCTCGTCCTGCTTCGCCTTCTTCCTCGCCGCGAAGCAAGGGGCGCAGATCTTCCACTCGTATGCGCACGCCCTCATCATCGTTCCCTTCTGGCGGGTGGTGTCGCATACCGAGCATTGGCAGTGCTCTTCTTCTACCGCTTCGTCGGCCTGTGCTGCTGTCCGCATCGTCATCCTCGTCCTGATCCTCCTCCTCATCGGAAGTCGGATTGTTGTGCCACGGCTTCTCGTTGGAAATGCAAATCTTGAGAAGAACACCTTCACGAGCAGGACTGCTACGGAACTTCTGTCCCCATCGTTCAGTTCTCCGGCATACGTGGGCAACCAAACCAGCCCTTCGGAGGCGGGCCTCCAGGTTTTCTGCGGCTTGCTTCCACACCGTACTTCGTACAGTGATGCACTTGCAAAGAAATTTGGTGTCGTACTGGTACAGGTGTGGGAGGGGATTGCGACACGCGGGCGCGAGGTCAGGCGCGCTTCGCTTCGTGTCCAGGCTCTTGAGGTGCTTTGTCTGCAGCTCGATTGCCTGGAAGTCGCGTTCCATTGTGCAGGCGGACCACCTTTTTGCGCTCACCGTTCATCTGCACCCTCTTCTACCCGACAAGCATCCGGAAGTGTCCGGATTACGAGCCGTAGCATGCCCTTCACATTGTGCAAGGCTGGTGTGATGGCATGCGCTGGTTCCGTGATACGGGCGGCAATATTGCAGTGGAAGCCCTGCGCATGCATTTCCTGGATGCTAAGCCGTTTGCATCTGTGCAGGTGTGCCAACCGCGTCTCAATGCAGGTTGCACAAAAGGCACTTCGGTGCCCGCCACCGCCCACGCCTCGAAAGAGCGACCAGGCGGATGGTCGTGACGGCGCAAAGCCCGCCCCCGGCGGAGGTGCTCAGGCGCGCCGGACGGGACCCACTGCACATCCGTGAGCTCGCCCACGGTGACGAGAGAAGGGCGGAAGCCAAAATCTGGCACGGGAAGGTCCCCAGAGTAACCGTACCTGGAGAGCCAACCGACCCTGAAAACGAGAGCAGCGAGCACGGGTGTATTATCAGCCAGAAGAGCTACACGCGAATCCACGGCCTCTTCGCACACTACGACGCACACCACCGCCCTACAGTAACCTGCAAATGCACACGCAATGTCCATCGTGCAAAAAGACAGTTCGCAAGGGCGGGCTGACCCAACACCTGCTGTACGCTCATGCTGAGAAGCTTGACAAGAAGACCTGCCCCCTGTGCATGCAAAGGTTCGCCGATGCACGCAGAAGGGATGCCCACATGCGCGATACCCACACGGGTGGAAGGTAGTCTTACCTCCTCTGAATTCAGCACTCTATGCCACATGGCCCTTTCTTCCGTTGTTTCCCCCTCCCCCACCCATCACACCCCAGACTTCGGGCCATGCTTATCCCATTCACTTGTTCTTCTCGGCAACCTGTTGTGTTCACCATTCATGTTGCTGCGTGCACAACAGCGGCTGGACGAACCTGCGGAACAGTATTCGAGCGTGGGTCGGACACCCACACCATATCCACCGCCTAAAGATGGACTTTACTGTGTAAAACACTAGCAAAAATGACAAGTGCACTAGTCATTCATACTAGTGCACTAGCCATTCTTACTAGTGCACAAGTCATTCTTATTAGTGCACTAGTCATTCTTACTAGTGCCACTAGGCCAATAGGCCGTCGCTCTCGCCTAGGCTGCGACCGCCACCGCCGCCGCCGCGATCCCCGCCGCGTCGCCGCCGCGACCGCCGCCGCGTGCGCGGCCGCGACCAGTGCCGCGGCCGCCGCCACCGTCTCCGTCACTGTCGTCTCCGCCGCCTCGGCCGCCGCGGCCGCGGCCACGGCCGCGGCAGCGGCCGCCACGACTACCGCCACCCTCGTCGCCACCGCTGCTGTCGCGGCCAGCACCACCCCTGTGATGCCCCCGTCCGCAGCACGCGTCGGCGTTCGGGCAGGTCCCGCACCGCATCAGCCGGTGCGCCCGACAACACTGCACACGCAGGCCGTCGTCCGGTCGGTGGTGGACCAGGCAACACTGAGGCTGAAGTTCCTGCGCATGCCCGAGCACATTGCGCACTTCTGCTTCGCGCACGCGTGACAGACGGACTGTGAGCGGAGCAGGGGGTCTGCCTGCGACTCCGGGACGAGCACCGGGAGGCGTGGTCGTTGCGGCATTGGTGTGGGCTCGGCGCAGCGCGCCGAAAGCTGCGCTTGCCTCGTCGCGTCATAGAGCGGGAACACGTCCCCGCCCCAGTTCTTCCCGTCCCCGAGCGCCGCACGCGGGAAGTTCCTCTCCAAGACTTCGAACGTCTCCTCCCCCCCAGCGAAATGTGGCCGCGGTGTCAGACCACCCCACAGCATCGGCGCCCCCAGCGTCCTCATCGAGCCCACCCGGTCCTTCCGTTCGGCCGGAAGCGGCGACGGCAGCTGCAGTTCCCGACACAGGCGGCACAGCGTCGCTAGCATCGTCCAAAGGGTTTTCCCCCTTCGGTTGGCGGCGAGGTTCGGGGGGCCCAGGATGTCGTGCCCGGTGAAGACCTCGAAGTCGACGGCCAACTCGATGTTCGACACTTCGCCAACTTTTCGTCTTCTTGTTGCGATAGTGGTTGGTCCGGTTTTGAGGTGTGAGAGTGCCTACCTTGGTCCCCCATGAGTAGGAAGCCGACATGTATCCCGTAAACGGCACACATGCCGGGCTCCAGGGTTCTCAAAGCGGGTCACAGGCCCACCTGCCCTACGCGAGGCACGTGCCCAAGTCTCGTGCAGGACTACTGTAGCAGTCTCCACGTTTGCACCTTCCTCAACTGCTACAGTCGGGGGGGGGCTTTCAAGTAATTGGGAAAACACGTTCCCCCCCCCGGCGTGTGCGCGTGGTTTTCCTCCACCAGGGTCACTGCCAAAGCAGCCGCATCACGTCCTTCCCCCTAACTGGCTTGGGGAGGCGGCGTCACCCAAGCTAAGTTCCTTATGACTGCTGCCCCTTCGGCGGTGACACGTCGGGAGCACCTGAGTTTGCCGGGTCACGATACTCTATAATCCGCTACCCAGCATCTTCAGTCGCGCTACGGATTCCCCCCGTTGATCAGGCGGTGGGGTGGTGCCTCCCGTCGCGTCTCGCCTTGCTCGCTTATGGGGAGGTGACGCCACTCACCTGTCGTGACCCAGCAGGGGCGACGCCAAATCACGATGCTGCCCCACTTCTTGTTGCGATAGTGGGGAGTCATTTGCAAGAAAATGAGTACCACACAGCTTTTCACAACTTTGCAGACCTTTGCAGAGCTCTGCAGAACAATGTGTCAAACCTAATTATGAAAAGTTGCGAAAAGCTGGCATAGTGTGGTACTCATTTGCTTGCAAATGACTCCCGTGTGTGGTCGACGGGTCGAGGTGGAAGACGCTGTGGGGGCCGCCGCAACCGCCGAAGCGCAGCAAGCACTGTCCGCACGGAAACCCGCATTCCGGGCAGAAGGGGGGAGGAGTCGTTGTGCTTGCCCAACGAATCGCTGCAGGAAGTGCGCAACCGGGTCATCCACACGATGATCGCGACGGGGGTCGGACGGATGTTCGTACACTTCTTTGCCGTCTACGCCCCATCGGTGAACACGGCAGCGGCGTCCCGGGAGCGGCTCCTGCAGACGGTCCTCTTCGAGGCGCAGGCCATGGTGGGGCAGGCCCCGGCGGTCGTGATGGGCGACTTCAACACGGACGTTGAGCGGTCGCCGGCGCTTCGGCATGCCCTCAGCAACGGGTGGACGGACGCAGCGCAGCTGCAGGCGGCGTGCGAGGGAGGACGACCGCCCAACACCTACACGGGCACGAACACGTCCGGCACGCGCATCGACTACGCCCTGATGAACCGCGCGGCCGCGTCCGCCTTTGTTGCATGCGAGACGATCGGGGTAGGGAGCGTGAGGGGCCACCGCTGCGTCCGGATTCGACTCGCGGTGCAGGCGTTCGAACAGCAGACATGGAGGTTCAACGTGCCGCGAGCGATACCCGTGAAGCCGGCAGGTAGGGTCGTCGAGGTCCCGAGGCTGGATGCCGTGTGCGCCGCCGCCCGCGAGGGGGACGTCGAAGGGGCGTGGATGGCGCTCTCCGCTCTGTGCGAGCAGTACCTGCTAGACCGCAGCGGGATGCCTGCCTGTGAGAGACGTGCGCACACCGGCCGCGGTAACTCGGAGCTGAAGATGACTCGCGTTGCGGCGAGGAGTACGCCGGACCGGGGCGTGGCGTGCGAGACGGAGCTGAGGCACGGGAATGCGATCCGGCGTCTGGAGCACTACGTCTACCAGCGAGCTCGCCTAGAAGCGTCCGGACCATTCCAGGTGCCCCAAGAACTCCGCTTGTGCTGGCTGCGCTGTCTCGCCGTGATCCGTGGCGGCGGGGTCGGCGAGCCGCCCCCCTCCGACCCGCCGAGCGCAGAGGTCGCTCGCGTTTACTTGCACGACGTACGACTGCGCAGTGCGAGATTCAACGCGGCTGCGGCGAGGGTACGGAAGAGGCAGCAACAGGAGAGGCAGCTGACGATGTTTGGGACGGATCGCCGGGCGCTTGTGTCGATGCTGCGGGGGGGTCCGGGGCAGGCGGCCGATGCGGTGCGGACAGCGGACGGGAGACTCACCGCCAACGTCGAGGAGATGGACGAGGTGCTGCAGGAGGCGTGGGACCCGATCCTGCGCATGTACGGGGAAGGACGCCCAGAGCCCGAGTACGAGGCGTTCCGCAGGGCCTTCGAGGGTTTTATTCCCCGCCGCCAGATGGACCTGCGGGATGTGACCGGGAGGGAGCTACGGGATGTTCTCAACAAGCGGAAGAAGAAGACTACGGCGTGTGGGGTGGACGGCTGGCGTTTGGACGAACTGAAGGCCCTGCCCGACGAGCTGCTGGACGGGTTCGCGACGCTTTTCAATCTGGTGGAGGAGCGAGGGGAGTGGCCGAAGGGTATGCTGACGTCGTTGGTGTCGCTCATACCAAAGACCGGCCAATCACCGTGACGAGCTGCGTCTATCGGTTATGGGCCTGCAGGCGTTTGCAAGACGTCATGGAGTGGCAGGACGGCTGGATTCTTCCGTCGCAGCACGGCTTCCGCAGAGGGCATCGGACGGACGACGTCCTCATGGAGCTGACGACGCTGATCGAGGAGACGCTGCTCGACGAGTCGAAGTCGCTGTACATGGTCGCACTCGATTTCGCGAAGTGCTTCGACCGGGTACCGCAGGGGATCGTTCTCCGGCTTGCCGAAGGGATGGGCCTCGACGCGCGCATCCTGCGCCCCCTGCGCGCCATGTACCGTGGGATGAAGCGCCGGTTTAAGCTGCCGCTGGGCGTGGGTTCCGAGTTTGAGGTCACCAACGGTATCTTGCAGGGGTGCCCACTTTCGGTGATCCTCATCAACGCCTTGCTGTCGATAGTGCTCCGAGCGGTGTCGGCGCGCGTACCGGAGGTTTCGTCGGAGTCGCTGGCGGATGATGCCACGCTCTTCGCGTCCGTGGAGTCCGAGCTGCAGCAGGCGGTCGACGTCATCGCACAGTTCTGCGCCCTGACAGGGATGCGGCTGAACATGACGAAGACACTGGCGATGGGGATCCCCGCGGGCACGGTGCGGCAGCGTCGGCGGCGGCCCTATACGAGCGTGCTGGCAGTCGGCGACGAGACGATACCGACAGCGACGGCGGCGAAGATCCTCGGTGTGCGTACGAGTGTCGCGAGCGTTCAGGCGGAACGTACCAACGACGCGCGTCTGAAGGCCCATAACGCATTGCTGGACAGGCTGAGCACCTCGCGCCTTCCATTCGATGTCCGCTGCGAGGTGGCGAGCTCCAATGTCCTCGGAAGCGTGCTGGCGGGGTGCTCGTACGAGGGGTACACGCAGACGTGCCTCAGGGGGCTGCGGTCGCGGGTAGTGAAGGGAGCTTTCGGGACGAAGCATCCGTCGAGGAATGTGACGGCGGTGCTGGCCATCCTGGCGAAAGCCCACCGAATGGACCCACTGTTGGCTCGGCCGTACAGGATCCTGTGCTCGCTTTTCGACACGTGCGAGAGGCTCCCCCGCGTACACGCCCGCATGCTGAACATCGCCCGGCTTTACAGCCGGCACGGTGTGTTGTTGCCGAAGGCGCGCCTGGGACCTGTCGGGATCGCCATCTCTGACGGTTTCACGGTCGCGGGCATCGATTTCGAAGGCCACGACTTTGCGACCGCGGCGCTCGAGGGCCGCCGGCTTCTCGACATGGAGAGGGGCGAGAGGCACCACGCCATCCGGGCACGGCTACGGCAGACGACCTGGACGCAGCTTGCGAGGCAACGGCCGTCTTACGACGGCGTGCAGGCAGGGGTGGACTGCAGGCGTACGAACGAGCTGCGCCTAGCGACGGCTGACGCTGGCGAGAAACGTGCGCTGGCGGTGATTCTGTCCGGGGGTGTGTTCCTCGCTGCGCGGTGGGGACGGAATGCGCGTGCGAACGGAGGGGCGGCCGGGACAGACGGGTCGCCGAGCTCCTCGGCGTCCGTGTCGTCGACCGCCTCTGATACGACCGGCAGCTTTGACGAGCACGTCTCCGAATCCTCCTCTTCGGAACCTCAGCGTCCGCCGCTGGACCGCGGCTGCAGGGACTGCGACCTGGGCGTCCAGGACACAGCGGATCACCTGTGGTGGGAGTGCCCCGCCTACGACGAGATTCGCGGCCGTCCTTGCTTCGCCGAACTCCTGCGGGCGGACCGGGCGAGGTGGCCGTCTTGCACGCGTGTGCATGGGGTTATTGTCGAAGGAATGCGGGTGGAGGTCGCGGCCCTTCACCGCCTCATGGCGGCGGTGTACACTGCACGCGTGGAGGCGGAGCGACGCCGCCTCTCCGCAGTGCAACCGATGCACCCCTGGCACGCAGCTGCGCCGCTGCCGGCGGTGCAACACCTGTTCGACTTCGACCGCCTTCCGGATGAGCCGCCGAGATGGCCGTACGGCGGCCGTGCGATGCGGGCGCTCAAGGGCTGGCTGTCGGCACTGAGGTGGACCAACGCAGGCGAGGTGTCGTGCGTTGAGCTGGCAGTGGACTTCGAGGTCCACACCGGGGTCGACGTCCCTGCCCCCCCGGGAATACGAAGGCTCGCCGCCAACCAGAGGGGGAAGACCCTCTGGACGATGCTGTCGACATTGTGCCGCCTGTGCCAGGACCTGCAGCTGCCGTCGCCGTTGCCTGCCGAGCGGAAGGTCCGGGTGGGCTCGATGAGGACCCTGGGGGCGCCGATGCTGTGGGGGGGATTGACACCTCGCCCACGCTTCGCCGGGGGCGAGGAGACGCACGGGGTGCTGGGGACGAGCTTTCCGCGGGCAGCTGCCGGGGACGGGAAGAACTGGGGCGGGGACGTGTTCCCGCAGTACGACGCGGCGCGGCGGGCACAGCGTTCGCTGCGCTGGGACGTGCCCACCCCTCTGCCGCAACGCCCGCGCCTTCCCGTGCTTGTACCGGCTGCGCAGGCGGACCCTCTGCTCCGCACGCAGTCGGTCTGCGATGCCTGCGCGAAGCAGAAGTGCGCGGTGTGCACTGGCATGCGAAGAAACTACAGCCTTGTAGTTGACCAGTGCTGCCAGGTGCACCACCGCCCTGACGACGGTCTGCGCATTCAGTGCTGCCGGGCGCATCGGCTGACGCGATGTGGGACCTGCCCGAACGCCGACGCGTGCTGCGGACGGGGGCATCACAGGGGTGGTGCTGGCCGCGACGGCAGCAGTGGCGACGGGGGTGGCGGTGGTCATGGCGGCCGCGGCCGTGGCCGCGGCCGCGGCGGCCGAGGCGGCGGAGACGACAGTGACGGAGACGGTGGCGGCGGCCGCGGCACTGGTCGCGGCCGCGCACGCGGCGGCGGTCGCGGCAGCGGTCGCGGCGGGGATCGCGGCGGCGGCGGCGGTGGCGGTCGCAGCCTAGGCGAGAGCGACGGCCTCACAGGCCGGAAGCGGCGCGCGCCGTCCCCACCTGGAACACCTACCAGCCGTGGCCGGAGGAGGCGGACGACGAAGTCGCCCCCGAAGCGCGCCCCCCCGCCAGCAGGCAGGAAGCGACCCGCGCCATGCACCCCCACGGCCTCTCCCGCAGCCGCGCTGCGCGCACGACGACGACGACGCGCCGATCTCGGCGACGACGGCACTGGCCTCGCCGGCCCGAACACACCGCGCCCACCCGGCCCCGCCCGGCCCTCTTCGATGGCAGGCCCTGACTCGGGCCCTTTTACTGATTCTGGTTCCGACCCTCCACGGGTCACACAACGATCGCGCCCTCCCGCCGGCTCTTCCCGGCTACTCGCGTCCTCCGCATCGCGGCGTGCCTATCGGCGCAAGCGAGAAAGCGAAGACTCCGATTCCTTTTCGGATTATGAGATCGTGAGCAACTGCCAACAACAGTTGCAGCCGACTAGAGTTGCGCCGCGCCGAAAGCGCGGAAAAAGTGACCCTTCTGGAGTCACGTAGCGAAAAGCTGGCATAGTGTGGTACTCATTTGCTTGCAAATGACTCCCCACTAACGCAACAAGACGACGAAAAGTTGTGATTTTTTGTGCTAAAAAATAGGTGGATCACCCCATCGTGCTAGTCATATAACTAGCTTGTGCTAGTCACAGGGGGGTCCTGTGCACTTCGTGAAATTTCGCGGCTGACCACTGACCAACACTGGCTTCACTTCCTTAGTTTGCAAGTCGCGCATGAGCCCGCCGCCAGGAGTTCTAGAACACTGCGCGGCACAACCCGCAGTGTCCCATCCGTCTGCCCCTTTGCTTTGGTAGAGTGCAAACGCAAAAATGTAGAGTGAAAACTAAGTGGATCGAGGTTGGCTGACACTGAAGGGTGGAGCTGCTTATGTTGCGTAGGTCGGCTGAGTCAAAATAGTGGCGGAGGTGGGTGTCGTCGTTTATCGTCAGGACGTGGTCTGATGTAGCTGTTTCGTCACACCCGGGCACTCTACATTTGACCTTCGTACCGTAGGGCATGATGCCTCGGCGTACGATGGCCTGCAACAAGTCAGTTGTGCCATGTAACTTTCGTAGTTTTGTGAAAGTCTGTGCGCGCATACAGCTCGGTGGCGTTACTTCTGATAGACGTTTCCGCACCTCGTGGTCGCGTAAACGCTCGGCACAGCGCCGAATGAAGCGCCCGGATTCTTCCATCTGTGCTTACCTGTCGTCCTCCGGACCGTTTGACATGGATTTTTTTTTTTCAACCCCGCCTAAGCAGGGAAGTAGCTTGGGCTCTGGGCCCCACGTAAAATCCTACCAAATGTTGTACAGAGCGCTTTTCAGGGTCCTCGGGGCACTTTGTGTGTGTGGAGCTCAGACTGACACTGTGTTGGGGGGTGTTCGGACAAAATGCGGCGCGTGCAGGTGGGTTTTGCTCATGGAAGGTAGCAACACAGCAAGAATTGCTAACCGCTTTGTAGCCCACAGAGACTGTGGCAACTTTGATGTCAGCTAACTTATAGTTGTCGCTACTGTCCACCACAGAGGCTGTCCTTCGGGAACCATGCGAAGAAGGCGAGTGCCGCTTAGCGGTTTTCTGCGACAGCAGGGCGGCTAACACTACACACGTCAAGACCAGCGCCGCAGGCGCGGAAAAATTGAGAGAGAGAGAGAGAGAGACGAGTTAGAGTGCAGGGACCATCTCTCCGGGGAGTTTCCGGTCTCCTCACTTCTCTTCGCACTGCTACGGCGGGCGTAAGTCGCTCCGGAGGCGCGCCGCAGGTCGCGGCTCTGCTACAGTGAGTGGTAGCACCGGAGTTGGTGCTGCAGCGGGCGCTCTGGCCGGCGGGTGAGCTCGTCTCGCGGGGGATCGCCGCCTTGTAGCGCTGCGGGCCCTCTTCTTCCTCGCGACTGCGCGGCCTACGGCGGCGGCAAACACCTTGATGGGAAACTTCAGCTTCCAATTAGCGAAAGCTACGTCCTGAGGGTACACGGGTTTGGCGTCGTTCCACCTGTCTTTGGAGCATACTGCTTCTATGCCGTTCAACATCAGCTCTGTCCTCCGTCCAGCTGCAAAACGTGGACGGTGTGAGAATCCCGGCATTGCCGGCGCACCCAGGCAGCGTAAAGAGCATACACCCTGTCTCCACTTCCCGGGGAAGGCTGAGGCCCCCGTGTCAGCAAAGCTTAGGTCGTTGATGGCTCGTGCTAGATATCCTATCTGCAACCCTTTTTCGGCAAACGTTTCCCCAGGCAGCTTGGATCGCGTGTAGGCCTCAAAATCCAAAGCGAGTTCCACGCCGGTCGTGGGGAGAGGGGGGGTGTTGACCCAACGTAGATTCCTTAGCCAGTAGACTAGCGACGCCGCGAAGCGCGTCCCAATCTGCTTCGTGAGGAGCTCACGGCTGTCCCTTGCCAGCTCAACGTCATATCTCCCTGCCGCGGCGGAGGCAAGCTCCCAGGGGCGCGTCGTCGCGATATTGTGCTGCGCTTGCGCCATCTCGATGGAGATGGTCCCGATCAGCTTCTGGACCCTCTCCACGAGTACCGGCGGGGTTCCGATGGGGGGAATCCCCCGTGTGCTCAGGCATAGGGGCATATTCTGTGCCGCCACTCCTGCGACGTCGAGTCGGCAGTGTAGATTGACCCACCTGCCCCCTGGTCCCGGGCATTCCCAGAAATAGTGTAGCAGGGTCCCCGGAGTCCCACCGTCGCAGAACTCGCATACGCCGTCACCCGTTCCCCATCTTCTGTTGCACCACTCGCGAGAGTACACCGCTCCTGCGATGCATTTGCGGATTGCAAAGCTGAGCCTGTCCCCCGTCGCGCGGTTCTGCCACAGTCTGTTCAACAGGCGCACATCCACCCCCCTCTCGATACCCGAATAGCCTTGCCTTTGTGTCGTCAGGTAGCGCCACGCTCGAAGACGCAGGCCCTCACGGACGAAGTGCAGTGCCTCCTTCCCGGAGAAGGGCACGGTCGCACCTTCGAACGATAGCAGCTCGAAACTGTGCCGCTTCGCCGGCAGGAAACGTATCTCCCGAAGGAGATTGGATATCAGCCCGACGGGGCCCTTTAAGGAGGCGTCAGCCCCGGATACAAGGAGGGCATCCATTCGCAGCCGAAATCTCTCCTTCTGGTATTGCTTCGCGGCGGTGCGGAGTGAGCTGTACCCGGAGGCGCATGCCGGATCGCACAAGTGCGCCTTCGCAACGAGGGTAAGTGTCGCGAGGGGGCTCTTCGCCCGATTTGAGCGAGGAATCAAGCAGGCGGAGAGAGCCGTGCGAAGAACGGAGTTGTTCGCGAAGCCCCCGGCCGAGTTGGCGCAGTAGGCCGCGCCGTAGTGGGCGGATGCCGCGATCGTCTGCATGACGCGGAACTTGGTGCGCGGCTTCAGTGGCGACGCTTCTAGCCTGGCTGCGGCTTCCACGGTCGCGTCAGACCTACCGTTGTCCACAGGCCCTTCTGTGCCCAGGGGAACGCCCAGAACCTTAACGGTCTTCACCGATTTCATCGCCTTGCCTCCAACCTCGAGACGGGGGCCTTTTTTCGACGTCGAGAAGGCGGCACACTTGCCTTCGTTGAGAGCGAGGCCGGTCAGATTCCCAAATATCGCGGTGACATCTATTCCTTCCTGGAGCAGCTTCGCGAGTCGCGAGAGAAGGTACAAGTCATCAGCAAAGGACTTCGGACTCACTCGTGCCCGGCTGACCAGGGCTTTCGAGAGCACGGACAGAAGGGCGTTGATCAGGACCACGGAGATAGGGCAGCCTTGGAGGATGCCGTTCGTGACCTTGAATTCATCGCCCACTCCCAGAGGGTACCTGAAACGACGTCTGAGGTACTTATAGACGTGGCGCAGAGGCGCCAGCACACGCTCATGCAGCCCCAGAGCCTCAACTAGGTCGAGTACCAAACCTTGCGGGACGCGGTCAAAACATTTCGCAAAGTCGAGCGCGATCCCATGTAGCGGCGTTCCGTTGATAAGGGATTCCTCTATCGACAGCGCGATGTCCATGATGACGTCGTCGCAGGAGTGGCCTTTCCGGAAGCCATGTTGGGACTCGTGTATCCACTGCTCTTGCCAGACAAGAACCTCCTGCAGACGCACACTAGCCCAAAGACGATAAACGACGCTGGAGACGGTGATGGGCCGCAGCTTCAGGGGGTCATCTCCCTCTCCCTTGGGAATCAGGGTGACTAGCGCGTCAAGAACCCCGTCGGGCCATAGGCCCGTCTCCTCGACTTCGTTCAGTACTGCAGCAAACCCTTCTAGGATTGTGTCCGGCAGGGCCGCAACTTCTCGCATGCGCCAGCCGTCCACGCCGCATGACGATTGCACACCTTTCTTCCTCGCTACCGACCGTAGGCGGTCGGCCGTGATGGGGCCCAGTTGGCACGGGTGTTGCGCAATAAAGTCACCATATTCTCGCAGGAAGGGGGCGAACTCGGGTTCCTTCTTCCCGGCATACATGCGTAGCACGGGGTCCCACTTCCTCCTTACCGTCGCATCAACTTCCACCAAGTTCGCCGTGAGTCGCCCGTCGCGACCGTTCGTAAAATAGAATGTCGGCGGCGCCTCCTTCTTCACCCAAGCAAACGACTCTTTACCCAGAGGGTTACGGAGCTCGCGCTGACACCTTGCGATTTCCAGGTACCTCGAATTTAACGTAGTCTGGGCCAGGCTCTGGCACACGTCCGAGATAGTGTGTGATAGGCCCCGCGCGGCCTTCGCCGATGGCGGTACCAGTGGCAAAGCACATTTCCCGTCCGTACGCTGGAGGATGAAGCTTTGAAACGACCGTATTTTGTCCCACTGCCCTTTGAGCAGGAGCGACAACGGGCACGGGGCGCTGGACATATCTTCCCATTTGGCTCGTGCGGCCGAGTACTCCCGCATGCGCCCGAGAAGACACCTGGCTCTCTTCAGAGGTGCGGTGTCGGCCCCCGCACCTTCCGGGGACGGCCTCGCGGACACGCGCTGGGTGCTCAGCCTCCGCCGCTCTCCTCGCCCGCGGTAGGCCGCCAGGTTACCCTCAATCTTGGACTTCTGGAGCAGATAATCCTCCGCCGCCCGCGAGATACGCAGCCAGAGAAAATCCACCCTCTGGCTGCCTTCTAGTCCGCGGGGGCACGGGTCGGCGAGTCGGTATTTCGCGACTACAGCTTTGAGGGCTGCGGTGTCGGTTCGGTCAGTCAGACCGGACCCAGGGATGGCGCGGGGGAAGCGGAACACCGCGTTAAGTTGCTGGAAAGCGGTGAGGTGGAAGACAGCTCGAATCGCCTTATGCGTCGGGAACCCGGCCTCGAAGGTTTCTACGTTTCCAAGAGCGGAAGAGGCGATTTCGTTGGTAAGCACAAGGTCAATGCGTGACGGCTCCCCGTGGTAGCAGGTGTGCTCCGGAGGCCTGTTCAGGGACTTCGCGTGAAGCTCGGCACAGTCAGTCCACCCGTTTCGCAGTGCGAAGCGTAGGGCAGGAGAGTTCAGAGGGTCTGTGTTCAGGTCACCTGCAACTACAATCGGTACCGCGCCCAGGCGCCGGCGCATGCCCCAGAGAACCCCCTCGACCAGCTTCTCACGTTCAATCCGAGCCGAGTGGCCGCAATGTCCGTACAACGAAACCACATGGAGCGCACCCTTGCCGCTTCCGGTCGCGACACGTACGTGGAGGAAGCGAGCTGCCTCGTAGGCCCGCTCTTCAACGACATCGAACGGGCTAACCACGCATGCCGGCAGGCCTTTCCTCACAAGGATTGCTACACCGGCGCTCCCCCCGGTTATCTGGGATGGAACGTCGTTGCCACATTTACGCCCTTCGCAACAGGAACCAAAGAAAGGCTGCCAGACGTCGAGAGCAGCACACTCCTTCAGGGCCATCCGGATTTTCTTCTGCCCGGTGCTCGTCAGCTTCGTCTCCTGCAAGCAGATGATGTCCGCCACAATGCCGCAAAGGAGGAGCACGTTCTTCAACAACGAGGTTACGTTGATCGTAACTACACGCAAGGGTGGTAGGCGAGGGCCGGACCCAGAAGATGTAGTGTGGGTAAGATTGTGTGACGCGTATGACGCGTGGTATAATTGAGGGTTCACCATTTTGAGTCCGCGGGGTCGACGGCGGGCGCCTGCGCAGGCGAGGGCGGTGTTGGGGGGGCGTCTTGCAGTTTAGCCCAGCACGCATGGCAAACCACCGCCTCACAGGGGCCGTGTGCACATTGACGCCTCGCCTGTCCTACTTGCATACGCTTGCAGCAGACTTCGCATAGGAACGCCTTATCGTTTTCGTATGACTCCTGCCAGTTGGCGTGCCGGCAGTCGGTAGCCATATTGTCAGCGGTGTCGAGCCGCGCCACCTTGTCTTGGGTCGTCGTCTCATCGCTGGCGCGGCTCCGCTTCTGTCCCGGAACGGGTTCTGGGCGTTCTTGGAGGCTCGCGAGGAACTCACGAGGGAGATTAATTTTCACCCGCTGGCACTGCGTGGTGAACCCCTTCCGTTGCCTCGCATCGATGGAACGGTCGTATTTCCTGATCGAGATTGACGCCCGATCAAGGCGGTAGAGCACTGGTGCCGGAGGTCCCTGGTCGGCAATGACCACGCACACAGTATCCCCTCGCCGTTTGAACGAACCGACTGGCTCCACTTTCCATTCGGCTGCTGCGCAGGCGGCGAGGAGGTCGGACGGGTGCTCCGCCGGACACGCCGTGGTGACGATGTACTTGTCACCCCGACGCTGGCGCTTCGACAGCTTCTTCCCGACCGCCGATTCCGTGGCGGCGACGTGCTCCGGGGTCGTTCGTATGCCGAAGACGCCGGTTTTCGCGCCGCCGATCACACCGAATGTGTTCGGTGTCCTGGCAGCTATCTGGCGCGCTTCCTCGAGGGCGCAGTCGCTCACCCACACCGCCGGCAGCGTGTCCGTTCCGTTGACAAACGACATGGCCTTCCAGAAAGTGCCGGCCTTCCCGGAGCTCCGAAGCAGCTTCGGCACGTCTTCGACTGGGACGCGGACGCTCACCTCACACACGCCCTGTCGTCGGTGCACCTTCGTAAACACCGACGACCAGTCCATGCGCAGACCTTCGGCTTCCGCCGCCTTCTTCGCCATGATCCTGACCGACTGGCCAGCCTTCATCGCCGTCTCCCACGTAGTGGCGTGGACATAGGCGGCACGTACCTGGAATAGGCACACCTGAGTCGTCGGCTGCCCGGGGGCGACCGTCTTGCACGATACCGTCGGCGGGGTGACGTTGCAGTACTTTGCCCACACGTCCTGGTGGTTCCCGTTAGAAAGCACCACCAGGTGCCTCGCCGACTCCGCCCACGGTACGGTGCACACGACGGCTACCTTGGCGCCCGGACAGACCCCGATGAGGTCCAGGGCAGCCCCCCATGCGTACTCCGCATCCTCGGTGTTCGCGGCAACAAGAACGCCGCCCTTCTTGTTCCCCATCTCGACACCTGACTCGACCTTTGGCACTCCCCAGCCATCGAGTACCATGACGGCCTTCGGTCGAGTGCGACGGGTCTTTTCGGCCCACGTGCTCCCTTTGGGCGTGTTCGGTTGCCCCGCCGCTGCATCGCGCACTTTCTGCGCCCAGGTGTTGTTCGCCGGTGGGTCCGGTTGCTCTGCAGACGCAGAGGACCGAGTCTTCTCCGGCCGGGTCCGGTCCGGCAGCGGGGGTGCGCATGCGACCGCCGGCCGGGTCCGGTCCGGCGGCGGAGGCTGTGCGCTTGCGACCGCCGGCCGGGTCCGGTCCGGCGGCGGGGGCTGTGCGTTTGTGACCGTCGGGCCGGGTTTCCTTGCTTCGGCTGCGGGCGGCGCCCCGGAGTGCGCGGCTTCCATCAGGGTGAGAACGAGGTTCATCATTCTCACCAGCTGCTGCCTCACCTTCTCGTCGACGCCTTTCTCAGCCAAGCATGATGCCCGGTCAAGCAGTGCGTCGACGTCTCCCATCGTCGAAGATGAACGAGGCAAGCCCGCCACCCTACAGACGGTTTTCGCCCTCTCTCCCTTGCGTTCTTTCTTACTCTCTGATGTGATCAAACTCCCTCCCGCTTCTTTCCACCCAAGGTGTTTCCGGGCAGAACCCGGAGCCGCTTTCCTTCAAGGGTAGCCACGGCAAGCCACCAATAAAGTACAGAAATTGATATTGCCGCTTTGTAGTCCACAGGGACTGCGGCAAAGTTGATGCGAGTCAAGTGCGCACTTATGCACTCTGCAGGGTGCTCCTCTTTGTGGTTGTCACTACTGCCCACCACAGAGAGCAGCAGTCTTCTTGGCAACACGACACGAAACATGTGTATTACACAAGCCAAAAATGCCAGCGCCGCAGGCGCGGAAAATTTGCCAAGCTAATGGGCCAGTATTGCCCAAAATTGAGGGTGAACGTTGCCAGACCCATGATCCAGAGGTCGTACTGTAGCATCATCCCCACCCACTGCACTGCCTACAACACACCCACCACCACCATTGCCCACCGCACCACCCACCCACTGCACTACCTCCACGACCTCCCACCACATGACCACCCACTACCGCCGCCCCCCCACGACACCACCGGCCGCTGGCTATAACTATAGTTTTTTTTTTTTTTTGGATGTTGTATGCAGGGTAGTAGTTTGAAGGCTTCCGGGATTTGCAGATTTAGACCGTTACTATGGGGTGGTTTTGGGCGGTGTTTCAGTGCCATTTTCGCGGCCATGTACGGCGTCTTGGGGCAGAGCCGACACATCTCCACAACTTCGTTCGGCAAAAGAGGGGTCTTCATGGGTCCTTCATGGGTCAATTATGGTCACCCCGTCAGTAATTCTGCGGCGTTTTTTCAACGCACACCAGCCTGGATCAAGCTTTTCGGGGTTTTCCGAATGCTTCTGGGTTCCCTGTGGGGGGACGCGCTCCAAAAACAGTCAAAATCGTAAACAGACAGTCTCGTCAGGCAGCTGAAGGGGCTGAAGGGGGGCGACCTGGGGACCTATTTTCCTATGATTCTTATGATAATAGGTCCACGGTTTTGGTGTGCACCGCCGTGCTTACAACAACATTTTTAGCGTTATTTTTAGCAACATCGCGCCGAAGGCGCGGCGGAAAATTTGGGCAAAAATAACTCCGCCCCCCCTTTATCATGTGGGCAACTCTTAGCTCGTGTGTGATACTCAACTGTCAAACAGGACCTTGGCCCGGTAATGAAGCACAGTGGCTGCCGACCCGCAGCTGAACGCAATTGAACGGCAGCGGCTGGGTCTCAGCAGCGGAGGCTCAGCAGCCTTCCAGCACCTTCAGCACACTGCTAAACACCACACCCCCCGCCTATATTTTACTTTGAACACCGTTTTTTGAACATTTTTTTTTTTTTTTTTTCCTGTTGACAACTTGTGTCAGACTAGCCCACCCGGGGGTGGTTGATTCCTTCAGGCAGAGTCTCCCCGTCCTGAGCTTTGTTTGGGTCCAAGATGATGGGCGCCCTTCGGCTATTTATTTCTCTTTCCCTCTTTCTCATACTTTTCATTTTGTTGGGTTGCGTCTTCCCTCACTCTTAGCGTCTTAAAAGGTCCTTTTGATGCCGAAACCAAATGGAAATAATATAAAGGAAAAGAAAAATCCCTCCCTCCGCCTGTCCCTCCCTCTCATCGCAGGTAATTCAAGATGGCAGCGGTCCAGCGGTTGGTTAGCGGATCGTCGTATGTCGATTTGACACGCTCAGCAACGAACTTCAGCGCCGGCGGCCTTCGTAGAGCGAAATCCTCCATCACGTCTTTTACGCTGGGCAGTCCTTGCGGGTAGGCCTCCAGAGCGCTCGAGGCTGCGTTGTGGACCGGGTCATCTTCGAGTTCTTTTTTTTTTCCCCGGCCAAGTCCGGTTTGCAGATTTAGACCGTCGGTCTAAACCTGCAACAGAAACTAATCCCCTGGTTGTATGGGGTTAACATTGGGTATATGAAGCTACTTCTCTGCGCCTAAGTGAAAACGTGCCTGGGCGGAAATATGTTGGACCGGACAAAATGGTCCAACTGTTTTGGTCGTCGCGCGGTCCAACTTTTGTCCGGTCCAACATATTTCCGGTCCAACATATTTCCGGTCCAACTTATTTCCGTTTACGGTATAACTAGTTCAAGCTTGTGCTAGTACAAGTTATGTACCTTACTAGTGCGTCGTGTAGTTGTAAGTGCGTACTTCGAGAATTAGGCCTTGCGTGGGTACACTTAGCTGCCTATTTTACCTTACCAAACTGTCATAAGTACAGGCTATTGACCGCAATGTTGCGGTCAATGACCAGTACCCTACCGGTCAATGACCGCAAGGTACCGGTCAACATTATTGCGGTCAGCGTGGTGCGGTCATTGACCGCACCAGCCCTTGACCGGTCCACCGTGTACGCGTACGCACCAGCTTTTCGAAAATCGGCGTACGCGAACGCGTACGCGTACGTACGCGTACGGCACCCAAAGCCGTAACATGCGGTAGGGGTTCAGCACGTCTACCTTCTGACGTCACTACCCCGTGTTTCCCGAACAAGAACCAAGAACCCCCACGAAGAAGTTCACTACGATTCCTCACTCCTCGTCATCAATGAGACTTGCCCGACAAGGCGGTTGCCAGCCAGCTTCTGAAGTACTTACCTCTCGCTCCCTAAATGTTACCACCACATGGCGACAGCGTCCCCTCCGTGCAGAACTTGCACTTGACTTCCTTCATACTCTTGCCCAGGTCTTCCACGCGCGACCCCGCTCGTTTTTGGAGCTAGCTGCAACCGCCTTTGGAGCTGGCTTCGCGAGCATGTTTCTTCCTGTTGGGTATACGGTTATTCCTATACCCACTTGCCGGTGACTACGCACAGGTGCGTACGCGTACGTACGGCCGTACACGTACGGCCGTACGCTGACAGCATTGCCCGCCCCCCCCCACCCCCCCAAAAGGGGGGTGCAACGTGCAACGGGGTCAACGTCCCTTAGTGCGCACCCTGGGGCGGGGTACAAAAAAAAGCGTACCCGAAGGGCAGTTTAACGGAGAAGTCGACGTCGACCTTCGGAGTCTGGAACCCGATGATGTTGAAATCTCGGCCGGTTATCAGCCGGAGCAGGTTCGCCGGGCGGAGGATCAACAACTTGATGGGGAAGTCGTCAATGTCGGACACCAGCTTTTGGAAGATGCCGCCTGCTTTGGCCAAACGGCTTTGCTTCGTGTTTTGATTCGGCTCGTGCGACACTTGTTGCATCTCGGCCAGCGTCGCTTCGACGTCGACGTTGCCTGGAGGGCACCGGATGTCGCACGTGGAGAAAGTGCCGTATCTCACAGGTTCCGTCCCTTCTTCGAGCTTTGGGGAAATCTGCTGGGTTCCCATCGGCAGCACGATGTCGTCTCCGTCGAGCATACTCACCAGCTGCGCCACGCTTTGAATCAGCTCGATGATGTCGACAATACGCTTTGGGAACTCCACCAACCCGTGCGCGTATCCCTTCGCAAGCCCAAGTTCGCCCAGCAAATCGATGACAAGTTGCGGCAGGTCGGCAATTCCAACGGGTTTGCCTAACAAGTCGCTCAGGCCGGGTATCGGGCCCGTGATGGTTTCCGCCAGGGCACCCACGGGGGTAAGCACCGGATCCAACTTATCGAAAATAGGCTTCAGCGCGAAGAGCATGCTGGTCAAGTCTATCTCCATGTCGTACACGATGATAACTTTTCCCTCAGGTCGGCCGTTCTTCTTTTTGAACTCTGCCGGAAGGGACGGAGCGGCTTTTGATGATTCGGAGCTGACGTCGAACGACGCGTACAGTCCGGCAGTAATCTTCGGAAGCGGCGCATCCGGCAGCTCAATTTGGAGGTCAAGTTCCGTTGTGGCCTCGAAGCGGTACAAAAACTCCACCAGCTTCTTCAACGCCCCCGACTTACCGTCCTGGCTCCGCTTCAAAGTGCGGTAGTCCAGCACTCCGTCACTGTTTGGCGATACGAGGTTGAAAGACGCACTTCCGCTGACCTCCGTTTCCTGGGCACCGTCGTTGTTGCTGCGGCCCGTTACTCCGATCTCCAAGAAGAGAACTCGACCCTCAGCCGCCAGCCCGTTCGGGAACGTCAACCCCGTGTATACTTCGACTTCCGGCAAATTGTCGAACGCGTCGGCTTTGATGTAAACCCCGCGAGAAGAACTATAACCGAAGGCCAGCCGCACCGTGAAACCGAGGGACAATTCGGCTTCCGCGCTGCCGCTGAGCCCCAAGGGGAAATCGTCGAGCCCGAGCGCGAATGCGAACTTCTTGTTGATCACAAACACCTTCTTCACTGTCACCTGCCACTCGACAGCTTCGTGCTCCGATGCGGGTTCGGAATCAAAGGGGGCGGCCAGCTCGGTGGGAGAGCCGCTGAAGTCCTTCCCGCGGAAGAATACCGCCACAGCGTCCGCGTTGTTTTCGTCGATTGCCGACGCGGCTTCTTGCAGATATTTCGCCACCAGCGAAACGACGCTCGCGTCGACTTGCCCGATGGACTTCTCGAGCGCTCCGACGACGACGCCGCGGAACTGTGAGAACGGGCTGCCCGGTCCGAACAGTTCCTGCCGCAGGCGGTCGGCGATCAGCGGGATCCGAACCGTCGACAGCAGCGCGCTCGCCGAGAGCTCGATCAGGTCGAGAATGCCGGCCACCTGCGCCACCAGCTGCTGCGGGTTCTGCGTCAGCAGCGACAGGAAGGACTTCTTCAACCCGAGCGTCGACAGCATGTCCGAAGGGTTCGGGCTCACCGTCACCAGGTTCTCCCCGTCTTCGGTGCCCATCATCTTCCGCACTGCGGCATCGACGTCAGGGATCGTGATGGTCAACTCTTTCCCGCCCAACTGCGCTATCGGCAGTGTCGCTTCTGCCTTCGCGTCGATCTCCCACTCGAACTCTGGCCCCCCCGTCGGCGCCGCGTCGAATAGGGGTAGGTCGTTGACGAGACCGTAAGTGAACTTCGCAGGGTCACCGTCGGCTTTTCCGAGGATCTCCAGAGACGCGCCTTCAATGTCTACTTCAATCGGGGTCAGGGCCGCGTGGAAGTACAGGTCCGTCGCGTCGAGAGCGAACTGCACCGTCAGGCCAGACCCCCCCACGAGAAACGGAAGCGGTACAAGACCCGGGATCACTCGAATGACCAGCGCCACTGTGACGTCGATGTCGAGCGATATCTGCCCGGATCCCGCGATGCCGCCGATAGGAGGCAGGCCTACATCGTCGAGCAGCTCCGCTGCGTCGAAGTCGAAGTCGAACACTTCGCTGAAACTGTGCGAGATGCCGAACTCGACGAGCAGAGCACCACCTTCGACTTTCGCCTCTATGAAGCCGCCTATCGATTCGGCCGCTTCGACAGCTGCATCGTACTCCGAGTTCTGGAAAGCCTCGGTAATCCGTTCAATCAGTGTGGACAGAGGCGTGATTGATGGGGCGAGAAGATCGCTCATCGATCGCCCGATGAACGGCAGACGCAGGTCAAGGCCGTCCAGTGCCATCAACACGTCGATGTATGACACCTTCTCTGCTGCCGGAGATGCGGTCTCATCCAGGGCCTGCATCGACCTCCGACCCTCGTCATCATCGTCAGGCAACGTGATGCCACCAGCCGCAACTAGGGGGCCGTGAACAATTCCTCCTGCAAAAGCCAAGAGGGTGTTCTCAAAAATGGCCACTAACACGTGTTTCGCCCTTGCTGCCTTACTCATACCGGTTTTGCCTCTCAGTTCGTCGAGCGTGATGTCCACCTCTTCTCCGAAGACGATGGTCCTTATGTTCCTCGGAATGGTCGCTACAGTCTCCAGCACGCCGGCCTCCGCGACATCTTGAGCTAGCTGCTTCACACGGCGAAGTGGTACCTGCAACGCGAGTTGCAGTCCCGCAGCCGTTTCCAAAACTAATATAGACTTCTGAAGGGCGCCGCCATACCCCAATGTCGCCACGGCGGTGAATTGCAAAAGGGAATACGTCACTGGAACCAAGGCGGCGGCAGCAATGTGATGCGCCTCTTTTTTGAGGCCGGCAAGTTTGAACCAAGCCCGGATAGACGGAAATGTGATGCGGAAATCCGCCCCAAGGGTTAACAAAAAGTCACCTTTTTGCAGCTTGTAGGTATACCCGATTGCGACGGACAGCCTCATGTCCACTTTCAGTCCGGAAATGAATGATTGCCTCAAGTTTCTCACTCTGGCCGACTCGGCGTTGTATACCCGAAGACTTCTGAAGCCGACCAGACGATAAAACACACATCGAGATTCAGGAGGTACAGAACGCAACTTGGTCTCGCAATCATCAATCGCGTTCAAGTCGTTAACCAGTTGCTCCATCGACGCAGGCTCGAAGTTGCCGGGGTGTGCTATTTCGTGTTTCTTGATGAAGTGATCGAAAGGAATCAAAGCCCTTTTGTCGTTCCATTCCTTCGCCCCGACACTCTGTATCTTCATCAGCGTACCTTTTCTCAACAGAGGCAGGTCGATGTCAACATGAGGATAATTGAACACCTTTGCATCTGAGATCAGCTTCAGAGTGTGGAATCCCGCCATGGTGGCGCATCTGACGTCGATACTGACCTCCGTATGACCTATCCATGGCACGAAGACGCGCACAGTCTCCCCGCCGTCCTCAACCAACACCATCGAGACCGCAGGGTCTCCGGTCTTTTTCACAGTGTCGTAGCTTTTCTTCAATTTCCGTTTGAGCTCGTCCAATGTCCCGAACGTAGAAGTTATAGTCCCTTGAGGGGCTGTGATCGTCAAAGAGCACCCCGCATGCGTCGACGACTTGGGTGGGAACTTGCAGTCAAGGGTAGGACATGATGGGAGTATCTCGAAAGTGAATTCGTGCCGCAAGGTTTGGAAAGGGATCGTGAAGGACATCTTTTCGGCAACATAGTCTATGTCCGTCGAATTCACCCACACAGCGACCATGCGCGGGGCCCCTGAGACTTTGGGGATCAGCTGTCCATGTGTGTACGTGAACATGTTACTGCAGAGATCGCCAAGTCGATAGAACCAAGAGAACAGCTCATCCTGTTCGGTTCTTAGTACGCAGGGAGGAGGACCTGTGACGGTACCGTCTTCCCAGCCGTAGACAGCCTGTATGGTTACAACCCGTCCGGGTACGGGCGAGTTGACCGCCAAACCTGCTGAATTGATCGAGCCCACAAACTCCTTGGGTACCGTCTCGGGAATCGTGAGCCAGTGTGTATCAGCGTCGGGTAGTTTTCGAAACGAAATCTTCAACTTTACAGCCGGCCCGTTGGTGAGGTGAAGGTTCCCGACGTCGTCGATCGTCAAAGTAATGTCGGGCTTAATTATGGGAAACAAGTCGCGAAGATCACAGGTTTCTAAAGTGTGTTTTGTCGTCCAGGTCTCAGCTGAAGAAGATGTCACCCGGAACTGAATTGTCATTGTAATCGTCTTTTTTTTGGGCCGGACCTTGACTTTCTCTATGAAAGCCAACTCACATATTGCTTTCAGGTTTGGTCCTGAACGCCAGCTGGGGGCTACCTGTTCCACCGACGCTCCTGCCGAATCAGAAACTGTGACTAAAGCTCCAAATTTCAAGATGTCGACATACAAGCTATTGCCCACGCTCGTGACAGCGAACTTGCCCTCAAATGTTTTCGTGTGCCCTGAACACTGTTCCCCAGTGAAGACGACCGAAAAAGGTTCGTCGAGCACAACGAATGCAGGAGATCTGTAAGAGAAATCTAACTGCAGCCCGTTGTAGCACTGGAACTTAAGTAACCGTTTCCCGTCTGGACGGTGCATACGTACTTCTTGAACGGGAAGAACGTTATCATTCGAATCCTTAGCCATAACAGAGCAGCTCGTCAGATGCGTGAAAAATACCAAACTGCCGCTAGGAGTAACCACCGCCCCGAAAACGTAGCCGGAACTCCGGACCTTTTCAACGAAGTTTGTGATAAACTTGGAAACCGAATCCTCTTGTTTTTCTGTCAGCACCGAAGCCCCCAGTACTCCCTCGTTGTCGATAAATTGCAACAACCTGATGCTAGCCAAGTGCTCGCTAGGGATAACGAACTTACGACACCTGTAGCAGAAAAAGTCGGTGCCTCCAGGTAAGCCGGTGATCCGGCTGCCAGAGGGAGGTGTGGTAACCCTCAAATCGAGGCAATCTGCAGCACGCAAGAAGTATGTGTTCGACACGGTCAATTCTCTTTCAATAAAATCGCTGAACGGGCTCGGATTTCCGCTCGACACGAACACCCCATATTTGGCCACGGTAGCGTTATTTGTGAAGGTCTTGGGAGCCGTGAGGCCACCCGAAACTGCCGGCCGTAACAGGCCAGAAACCGAGACGTTCACCTGTCCTGCGCCCGTGAAATATTCATTGCCGACAATGCTGTGCACACTTCCCGACGTCTCCAGCTTTGTTGGATCTCCTGCCCATATCATGAGGGTCAGTACCGGTCCCACGGTGATCTCACCCAGGCTTCCTTCCGACAACTTCCACCTCACATCGATGTCCCTGTAGAAGTACCAGTGCTGCGAGTCATCTGGGAACGGATAGGCGATGGCGACCGTCGGGATTCCGTCGCCTTCCGGAATGAACGGCAGAGCGGATCTGAGCGCCGCGGCTATTACACTGTCCGACCAGGACAGGGCGAGTGCGCGCCGACGCCCCGACGACGAGCCCGACGAGGCGCCGTCGGACAACACCGTGTTTGCGAGGTCGAACAGGTGCGACAGCTGCGCTCCGGTTTGGAACCTCGGCTCGCGGGGGACGACCACAGCCTCGCCAGAGTCGACCCCCAGGGCGGAAGCGACGCTTTGGCCGCGGTCGTCTACCCATTCGACGAGAATTTCCGTGAGGTCGACGCCGCACACCACCGCCTCTGTCCCGGCCCCTTTCACCTCGAAGCCGCCCGTCGCGCCGTCTTCTTTGTACAACTCGTCGAGGCTCCCGAACGCGTCGGTGAAAACCGCGTGCAAGTCACCCGAGGCAGAGTAATCCCCGAGTGGGACGTCCGCCGCCGCCGGAGCTTCCACTTCGTTTTTCACGAAGACGCGCAGGGTGTGCGGAGCCTCCGCCTTGTCGCCGGAGAATGTGAGGCAGAGCCCGTCCTTGGCTCGTTTGCGCTTCGGAACGGGTTGCGTCAGCAGCGTGTCCCGAAGAAGCCCGACGAGAGAGGCCCACCCTTCGTGGAGCCTCGGAGCCTGCCGGTTAATCGTGCCCGACTCATTCATTGCGGACCAGGCCGTCGCCACGCTGTACTCAATCTGGTTGCGAAACTCGTCCAGCTGCTCCAGCACCTGTCGTAGGGCAGAGTTCGGATTGATGCCTTCTATCCATTCAATGGACAAAGCTTCGGGCAACACCGTCACCCCGGATTCCACCACAAACGCGTTGTTGCGTGCCATCATCACCAAGACCCCAGCGTTGTCTTCGTCATCCGCGATCGGGCAATCTTTCGCAATGAACGTACCGTCGAACTCGTTCAACTCGTCGTCGGCCGCGTACTTTTCGGCGGCTTTCGCGGCGCACTCTCCATTTTCGACTTCCGCGTTGCTGCACGAGAATTGGAACTCGGGGATTGTCATCGTGAAGTCGACTTCAACACTACACGAGCCTTCCACCAGCTCACGCCCATAGGCGGCTCCGGTGACGAGCAGTGTCTCCGACCCTGATCCAGTCATGGTCAGCTTTTCCATCGCGGCGGTGAAGCTGTCCGAGTCGTAGTTGATGGAGACTTCGAACCGAAAATTGCCGGTCACGTCTACTCCGCTTTCTGCCTCCAGCGAGCTCTCGGCATCCTCGTAGTTCAGCGCATCCAGAGCTCTCTTGTAGTCCCCGGCCAGCTCCATGTGCAGTGCCCCGTCCGCCTGCGTGACTGACACATCATCTTTGTCCAGCCCCATGATGCCTGCCGCGTTTTCCAAGCACGCCTTCGCTTCGGCTTCGATGTCATCAGCCAGTGCGGCAACCCCCGGACAAGTCAGTGCCCGTTTCACGAGCTCGTATGCGGACCCGCGGACGAAGGGCAAACCCTTATCCTCCGCTGCCTGTTCCAGGTACTCCAACCCTCTGCCAGTCGCAGTAAGTCCATCACGCAGCACGATTTCGTTTTCTGCCTCCATGGCAGACACGCTTGCTGCCAGCCAGAGGCCGATGCAGCATATCGAGCGCATCGCACGATTTCAGTGTGCCTCGGCAAGCGTGGCGTTTCGTTTTGTGTTTCCGACGATCCCGTGGGACGTACAGATTGGTGTCTTTCGACCTTTGTTTGTTTGTGAGGTTCAGCTTGGTGCGTGTGGTCGGTGGGCGGGGGGGTTGGTTAGGAAGCTCTACTGTATCGGGCTAGACTTTAATTCATGCTTGAGCCAGGATGCTGCAGAATCCTGCTGACCTTCCGTCACGGGTTCCGTTATCGGCAATTTCCGATAAGAATGTGGCCGACATGGCACTTGCAGTTAGGCAGTTCCTGACTGGCGATATGGGTTTGGTGGTGTGACCTCGTGGGCTAGCCTGTTTCTCTCACCATTCAGCGGCTTTCTCGGGGGGTTACCCCATCGTATGTGCAATTCGTTTAATTTTCTTACTTTCACGTTCAATTCATTGTCAGTCAAGATCGTCACCGAGTGAAGCGCAAAAAGCATTCTGTCGATTCATCGTGGGAATGCTAAGCGCGTAACGAACCACTCTCTAGGAAGGTGTTGGGCACCGGATTCAAAGGAATCGGACAACAAAAAGTTCCCACCCACCCACACCGGTTTGCTTGTCTTGTTTTTCATGTCCGCGTTCAGCGCGAGGTCCAGGGGACCTGGGTTCCCGCCCTCCGTCCCCCGTGACCTCCTGGGCTAGCCTGTTTCTCTCACCATTCAGCGGCTATCTCGGGGGGTTACCCCATCGTATGTGCAATTCGTTTAATTTTCTTACTTTCACGTTCAATTCATTGTCAGTCAAGATCGTCACCGAGTGAAGCGCAAAAAGCATTCCCACTCCGCAGCCTTTCCGCTGGGCTCTTGGTAGCTGATCCGCTCGCATACACTTTTCATTACAGTGGCGTTGCGCGCTGTCCATGATTTGCCAGTACGTCACGTTGCATTGTCCATAAATTCTCGCCAGGTCTGCTTCGGGTCCATAACTCCGCACGTGAAGCTCGTCGTTGGCCGTGAGCACGTGCTTAGCACTTCCTCGTTCAACGCATCCTACGACGGCGCACGCCTCGCTCGTTCTAAACGGCATGATCGTCCTTCGGACCAGGGCCTGGAGCAAGTCCGTCGCGCCGTGTAGCTTCCGCAGTGCCCGGAGGGTTTGCGTGCTGAGGCACCGTGGCGGCACTTCATTCGTCAGTCGGTCGCGGACCGCCATGTCACGGCTGCAGTTGCGGCTCCTCCGCAGGAAACGGCCACTCTCTTCCAGCTGCACCAGGTCATTCGCCTCGTCGTTGTCGTCGGGCTGCTGCCGTCGGCGTCGACACAGCCTTGTGACTTTGGCTACGCTGTAGCACCACTCGATGTCGAATGAGCGGATACTTTGGTGCGCATTGGTCGCTGCTTCGTCGGCCGCGTTGATATCCGCGTTGTCGCGGTGGCCCCTTGCCCACTGGACCACCGGGATGTTGCGCAGAACCGCGGCGACGGGGTCTCCTTTCCGGGGGTTCCGCGTGCGGGCTATCGCACTCTGACTGTCACTGCGCAGAGTGACTGTGGCCTGGGGCTGCACTGCGTCTAGGGCTGTGGCGAGCACCATCAACGCGCACAGTTCTGCGTCTGTGCTGGAGCTGATCCTACCTTGGATTTTTGCCCCGTAGGCCGTCCCGTTGACGTAGACGCCTACGGACCCCCTGCCTTCTCGTTCGTGGTAGCTGCCGTCGGTAGCCACCTTGATCTCCCCGCCTTCGGCTTCGGCTTTCCGGAGGGCCTTTTCCGTCCACGTAACAATGTACGGTTTTCGGCCTCTTCGTGGTGGCCCTAGCTCGAAACCGGTCGCCGGTATGCGTCCTTCCGTGGCGTGGGGGTGAGCAGCCATGTACGCCCTTGCCCTCTGCTGTTCCGCGAAATCCTTCACAGGTGTCATCCCGTAACCGAAGGTGCATGCTGGGTAGTTTGCGATGCCCTTACTGCCGCGGTGCTTCGGGATCAGCTTGTTGTATGCTGCGAGGAGTTTTGGGTGGGAGGGGTCAAAGCACTTGGCGATCGCTTGTACCGCTAGGGTCGGTAGTGCATGACTTCTGTATCGGTCGCACTTGCCTCTCGTGGAGCAGAAGTACGACTGTGCGACAAGTGCGCAGACTCGGCTGAAGCGTTCCATCTTGGCTCGGTTGCGAGTGCAGGTTGCATGGTCCTTGTCCCCATGGAGACACCCTCCGAGGAGCCTTGAGGAGAGCCGCGTCGTGACTTCGCCGTGTCCGGGTACCGACAACTTGCAAACTTTCGTTGCGACCACTACGAGCTTCCTTCGAGCCATCTTCATCCCCTTGCGCGCCATCCAGTCGTTGAGCATCTTGATCTGGGCGGGGACAGAGTCGATAGTCGCATGAGACGTCAGATCATCGATGTAGGCCTTGCATTGTTCGATTGCAGGTGGATCGGCTGTGTAATAGAGGTATAGAATTACACTCAGCGGGGACCCCTGCAACAGTCCCCTCCGCGGCGCCATTGGCTGGGTGTAGCCTTTGTTTGTTGTCAGTGTGAACCATTGGGACCCTTTTTTTTTTTTTTTGTGTATAAGCACCTGCTTTGTAGGAAATGTTCGAGGAGACTGCCAGTTGCGAAAGATCAAATAGTGTGGTGCTCATCGGCATGACGGTGACTCCCCACTATCGCACAACAATATTCCAGGATCAAAGGAGGTAAATGTGCTGTACCCCACACGAAACACAGGTAAATCTGGGTATAGTGGCGGGCGTACGCGTTCAACAACAACAACAAAAAAAGACCCACTTTGTAGTTATACCCCCTCTGGCCCCTTCGAAATGAGCACAAGGCAATCCCTCGAGTATTTTTTTTTGTTTAAGCACCTGCTTTGTCGAAAATGCTTGAGGAGACTGCCAGTTGCGAGAAATCAAAGGAGGTAAATGTGCTGCAGCCCACACGAAACACAGGTAAATCTGGGTTTAGTGGCGTAAGCGTTCAACAAAAAAGACCCACTTTGTAGTTGTATTGTTTTCTCCCCCTCTAGCCTCCTTCAAGGCAGTCCCTCGAGTATCTTTTTTTGAAAGTATGTCAATACTGCAGGGAATAGTTGACTAGACCTCTTGAGTTTGTGTTGACCACGAATTGGGGAGTCGGGAGAACCTACAAAGCCAAAAGCAGGACCGACCCCCCCGTTCGTGAGAAAAAGCGAAGAATAAAAACGCCTTCTTCTTTCCATATAATAAAAACACTGGGAAATGGCCTTGGACGAATCCACCGCGAAAGCCCTGGCTGAGGCCGTGGCCACGGCAACAGAGAAGGTTCTGAGGTTCCCATCCTGGGAAAAGGACGCGAGGGAAGTGGTCCAGATGAAAGGGCTGCTCGCGGATGCGACGGACAGGGCGGGCCAGATGCGCGCGGCGCTAGGGAAGCTGGGTTTCGAGGACGTCCCCCTAAGAGCAGCAGAGTGGCATCTTTGCTGGCTGTTGAGCCTGTGGGAGGAAAAGGTCACCCGGACGTGGCTTAAGCGTGAAGGCGTACTGGTTGAGGAGGAGTCGAGCGATGGAGAAGAAGACACCGACGGCGAAGCGGCCGACGGCGAGGCGGCCGCCGAGGAGCCAGGGGTGGCCTCTCTTCTCACGGAGATGAGGAAGGAAGTGGCGGCCCTACGAGCTGAGCTGGCCGAGGCAAAAAACGGCCAGCGCCCCGGGTCCGCTGGACCCGGGGGTCTGGCTGTGGGCCTGCAGGCTCTCAAGCCGCAAGCCTGGACGACCCTCGACGGGAAAGAGAGAGCCGTTGTGTACGGCGAGTTGGCGCGCCGCTACGCGGTGGCGAAGGGAGCGCAGGGCCACGAGACCGAGGCCCACCTCAAGACGTTGGGCATCGTCCTGGGGGCGATTGGAGAGACGGAGACCGCATTCGACGCGGACGAGGCCTTGCGGAAGGTGGCGGAAGCGGTTCTCAGGCGTCTGGAAGTGGTCCGCATCGGGCAGACGGCCGGGTGGCAGGAAGCGGAAGCTGCGGCCACGGCGTGGGAGGAGGACGAGGCGCCCGATTTCCTGAAGAAGGGGCTGGCTGCCGCCGAGAAGATGCGTCGCAAGAAGGAGAAGGCGAAGCAAGGCGGGAACGCTTTTCAGAAGGCAAAGTCCAGTCGCGGTGGCGAAGGAAGGAGGTGAAGGCTTCCTACTGTGGGGATGAGGACACTGGGACGGGAAACTGGAGGCGGGGCTGGCGGGGCGTGAGCCGCGAGTTCCGTTCTTCCGTTTCACACCTCGGGAGACCGCGGAAAGTGGAGCCTCTGCTTCAGCGGCAGGAGCTCTCTTTGGTGATGGGGGACGCGAGGGAGCTGATGCAGGCGGCTCTCGCTCCTTCGACTTGGCGGGGTATGGAATCTATTCACCGCAGGTTGCTGCAGTTTTCGGCGCATGCTCGACGTTCTGTCACCGACGGAGACGCCGACTGCGTTGCTGCTGTTCATCGCGAGCTGTTGCGTCGGGGGGACATTTCGATTCCGTCTGCCCTGACCTACGTCAACCCGTTGGTGTCAGCGGAACGCCGCGTTGGCAACGATCTTCAGGGATCGGATCCTACTGGCTCCAAGTTCTGGTGGGACCGGAACTTCATGAGCATGTAGATTTTGTGGGCAACCACATACCTGTTGTCACGAACAGAGTATGGCACTGCATGCGGATCTCCCGACTTCTCCCTGATTCTTTTGTACTCATCTTCTGTTGCCTCGGTTGTTCTTTTGTTGTCAGGACGTTTCGGAATTGAGTATGTTTGGTGGCTTGCAACCGAAGACTCATCACAAAAAGCCTTGGGGAAGTGGCTTTTGCTTTCGTCATAAAGGACCTCCGGCGGGCTTTGCGGCGTTTAGGTGCGAACAAACCGGCGAAACAGGCGGTTCCGGCGACGACGCAAGCTTCCAATGGGCTGGTCTTGGGCACCTGCGATCGCGCAACGCATCGCGACTGTGCTGGCGCATCAGGTCCAAGGTTTTGCGTGGGTGGATAATTTTTTCTTTGGCGCGGAGACAGAGGAGGCGTGCTGGGCGAAGGCTCGAGCGTTCAGAGCGCTGATCGAGAAGGCTCGGCTGGAGGTGAAGGAAGACCTGGTGCCGACGCAGAGGCTGAAGGCAACGGGCATGGAGTTCGACCTCACTGAAGGCTCGGTGAGAAAGGATCCGGCGTCGGTGAAGACGCTTGACCTTTCGTGGTTCGAAAGAGGACCGCGCATAACAGCGCGCACCGTGTTTGGTTGGCTCGGAAGGATCGCATGGCGGTGTTTCGCGATGAAGAGGAGACTCTGCGCACGGCAAGGTTTGATGGACGTTGCCCGTCGTCTGGCGGGTAGGATCGGAGTTCGGTACGAGCTCTGGGATAACTGCGTGGAGCTGTCCCTGAAGGAAATCGGGGAGCTCGAGCGGGAGGTTCTGGAGATTCGAGCGAATTACTGGTTTCGTCCGGTTAGACCGTGCCGCGAGTGGATAGTGGGTTGGAGCGATGCTTCGGACGACATGTGGGCCGTGGCTCTCGAGGTGGGACCTGGTGTGGTGAAGGCAGGATTTTTTCACCATCTCGAGGGTATCTTCTCGAAGGAACTGCTTGCGGTAGTCAGGGCCGTCGAATTGGCGATCGAGGTCAGGGGTTCGGGAATCGGAATCGACATGATGGTCGATAACATGGGTGTAGTCCTGGCGATTCTGAAGGGCCACTGTCGACTCTTCGTGGGAAACGTGCTCCTTTCAAAGTTGTTTAAATTGCTGGAGGAACACGGGGCCACGTTGAGAGTCAGATGGGTGCCAACCCATTTGCAGGCGGCGGACCCATACACGCGAGGCTTACACCCGTCGAATACCCTTGTCGTCTCGCAGTCTACCATCGACGAGCTCGCTAATCTGCGGGGGCCCTTAGGGACCCTAATCCCGTTCGTGAGAAAAAGCGAAGAATAAAAACACCTTCTTTTTTCCATCTATCTTTTGTCAAGAGCTGCAACTCAACTATTCTTGAAAGTATGCCAATACTGCAGGGAATAGTTGACTAGACCTCTTGAGTTTGTGTTGACCACGAATTGGGGAGTCGGGAGAACCTACAAAGCCAAAAGCAGGACCGACCCCCCCCCCGTTCGTGAGAAAAAGCGAAGAATAAAAACACCTTCTTTTGTCCATCTATCTTTGTCAAGAGCTGCAACTCAACTATGCACCTGCTTTGTAGGAAATGCTTGAGGAGACTGCCAGTTGCGATGGATCAAAGGAGGTAAATGTGCTGTAGCCCACACGAAACACAGGTAAATCTGGGTTTAGTGGCGGGCGCAAGCGTTCAACAAAAATGCCGAAGCAACTCGACAGGTCGGGGCGCGGTGAGTTGGGTGAAGAGGGTGGTCGGGACTGATGTCCCGTCCCTTTTCCTTGTTAAGCAAATTCCTTTCGACAACCTGCATTTTGGCCGCCGCGAATTAAGCTCATGTCATAGATGGCGTAGGCACGTAGGCGGGAGGCGCTTTTTCCCAACGTACCCTAAACGGGAACCCGCAAACCCGTTCTGTTGTTTGTGCGTGCCGGGTGATCGTTTTCCCACTTGTATTTACCCTGGGTATATTCAGGTAAGGAATTCTGATCAACCACCAAAACACGCTGTCTACGTCTTTTTAGCCTGCACAATACACTGAAGGGCAACCCGCAAGATTGTTAGAACTAAAGACTTGGAACGCTCCAGCGTTCCAGGTTTTTTCCGTCCGGGTTATTTCCAGTCCGTACGTGTCACTTAGCAAAACGGGCAACATCTGCAGCTGCCAGGAACCCCTTCGGTTCTTTGTCTGGCAGCTATTGTCGAGAATTTCCTTCCAAACTGGCGCTTATGTAAAAAACGACGGGTGGGTCACGGGGGATTCCACCACAAATCTTGTTGTGGAAACCCCCGACGCGGGGCTGCAACGGGGGGCACGACGGGGGTAAACGGGGTTTCGAGGTTGCGTTGTCAGACGGCTGTGGAAGAGAGCTGTGCAAGCATGCGTATGCAAAGGCAAAATAATTGCGTGTCCACGGTGATGCTGGCCCGTTCTGGGTACTCGGCTGTTCCCTGATGACCGAAGGTGCGCCCTCGAAGGGGGTGCATCTCCCATCTCGGTATCGTTGACAAGGTCCTCCCCACGTGGTTCAAGCGCTTCAACCCGCATCCTTCCTGCATCCTTTGACTCGACATGCAGCGCGAGAGGTCTCTTTCTGTGAAAATGTCGCCACGATTGACAAACATCGTGGAGGGGACCATGAGACGGCACCGAAGCCAACCCAGCGGGAGGGGGGCCGTCAACTACTACTACTACTGCGAAGAGGTAACCGCGAACCGGCGACGCAGATGCTTGCCACGGGATTATTTGCATTCTAACTCAAATAATAACTGTCGAAAACAGTCGTGGATTGCATCGTGTCGGTGGGCCTGTTTCCGACTTCTGCCTGTCTGTCCTTGCTCAAGCGGATGCCACCTCCCGTCTGATTTGCACGTTTCTGTTCTCTCTGCCCGGGTTCCACTTCGTTTGCTGAGTTGAGGGTACCACTTTGTTTGGGAAGTTGGGGACTCCCCTTGCGCGGTATTTCTGCCCGACGAAGGTCGTATTTGAAAGACCTGTGCCATATCTTTCCAATAAAGCAAACAACGACCACTTTCGATGAGTATTCGGCTTCGTACATGCTCACAGGAATAACCGTATTAAACGACGCATATATGCGTCGTTCGTACGTATGTGGTTAATCATCATGTTTCAAACCCCCAATTGCGCGTAACCTGGAGCGCCCAGAGGGTGTCAGTGGTACAAAGATGCAGTTGCCCACATCCATCCGCGCAATCACCTCGCATCGGGGAGGTGACGCTACCCACCTGGACAAGGTGTCCTGCTGCCCCTACTAGTAGTAGTGTGTGTCGTCTGCCGAAGCAGCCGGAGACAGCAGGCGCAGGGGGCAGGTCTTGCTTTACTTTTCTCTTCTTCCTGGAGACCAGCCAACACGAAGCAGAGCACAGTCCTTCTTCCAAAGCAGTCGGCGCCGAAGCGGATATCAGTCAATGGGTATTCAGAGAGAGAAGCATCTCTTTTAGGGCAGATAGCACGAAGCAGCATGTCTCTTTTAGGGCAGTCAGCAAGACTCTGTTAGGGCAGTCAGCAAGAAGCAAAGCACAGTCCTTCTTCCAAAGCAGTTGGCGCCGAAGCAGGTCATCGTCGTGTTGTCTTCAATGGAACTGCCGAAGTCGATCGGATGAAGCCGAAAGGTAGAGAGAGAAGAAGCAAAAGCAAGACGGCGTACGTTGGAGCTTTCGACGCACCGGGCTAGAAGAAAAGGCAGGTGTTCGTGGCCTGAACATAAGTGAGGAAACTTCGATCCGGAAAGTGAGATCGTCCGACAGCACCGCCCTTACTTCCTCGGTGCCTAAAGTCACCAGAGGTGAGACGAGTTGCCGTTAGTGTTGCCGTATTCTTTTTTGTATCAGCACCCCGCATTGCAGGAAATACTTGAAGAGACTGCCAGTTGCGAAATCACAAGTGTGGTATACTCATCGACATGCCGATGACTCCCCACTCTCGCAACAATATTCCAATCTCAAAGGGGGGTACATCTGTTGTAGCCCACGCGAAACACAGGTAAATCTGGGTTTAGTGGCGACTGTTTTCTCCCCTCTAGCCTCCGTCGCAATGAGCACAAGGCAGTCCGTCGAGTATTTTCCCAAACACCAGGGTTCATTCTAGGATTCTGGATTTTCGGTTTTAAGTGGGCGTCGGCTCCCGAGAAAGGCTTTGTGGAGACCTTCGTGTTGTTCACGCAGGGGTAAATTTAGCTGTGCGTGTGTGCGTGTGATCTCAGTAACGGGTAACCCCTGAGCGGAGTCTAGCCCATGTGTTGGAATTCATGTCATACACATTCTCACACATCATCGTGTGTGTGGTGTGTGTGTGTGGTGTGTGTTGCGGACCCGTTTTAACGTGGTGCCTTCCTGTACGAGAGACGTCCACGCTTGTGTGTGTGTGTGTGTGTGTGTGTGTGTGTGTGTGTGTGTGTGTGTGTGGGATCCTTACTCCGTTCTATGGACTTGTCGACGTCTCTGGAGGTCTCAGCTCCACTGGCCACGACACTGGCCGGTTGCTTCGCGCTGGCGTTCTCCAGCGGGTGCACGTCCTCGCAGCAACTGCGGGATGCAGGGCAACAAAAGGAAACGGAAACAGGCAAGCTAGAAAGGGCCGAAAATGGCACAAGAAGAGAGAGGGAGGGGAACCCAACCAAAGGGGGGCCAACACCCAGCCTGCGACGTGTGTTGGATTGTGATCCCTCCCGTCCAACCTCGTAACGAGTGGATGTGAAACTGGGGATGCATTGCCTATCCACAGAACGTAGTGGATCCCACTAGACGCGCCTTCGGCGCTCAAGCAAGCTTGCTAGTATGGGATCCTTACTCCGTTCTATGGACTTGTCGACGTCTCTGGAGGTCTCAGCTCCACTGGCCACGACACTGGCCGGTTGCTTCGCGCTGGCGTTCTCCAGCGGGTGCACGTCCTCGCAGCAACTGCGGGATGCAGGGCAACAAAAGGAAACGGAAACAGGCAAGCTAGAAAGGGCCGAAAATGGCACAAGAAGAGAGAGGGAGGGGAACCCAACCAAAGGGACCTCTGTGCGATGCATCCCCTGGGGTCCGGGCGGCATCACCCTCTGGCGTCTATCGTCACGGAAAGCCCGAAGGGTGCCCGCCAGAGGCCGAGCCTGTCGCTGCACCTCCGCCGCTCGCCGCGTCCGCAGCAGGCAGTTCCATCCGCTGCTCCGACGTTCGCGCACGTCAATCGGGCCCCGGCGGCCAGGGCCCGCGCCTAACCCAACCAGGGAGAGAGAGGGAGGGGAACCCAACCAAAGGGGGGCCAACACCCAGCCTGCGACGTGTGTTGGATTGTGATCCCTCCCGTCCAACCTCGTAACGAGTGGATGTGAAACTGGGGATGCATTGCCTATCCACAGAACGTAGTGGATCCCACTAGACGCGCCTTCGGCGCTCAAGCAAGCTTGCTAGTATGTGTGTGTGTGTGTGTGTGTGTGTGTGTGTATGGAAGGTCAGAGCTTCGCCCTCTTCTTCATGACGTTGTGGATCGTCGGCTTGCCGCCGACGGAGTGCACGGACGCGTACATGATCTCCGACTCCTTCGCAAGCACGTCATCGAGGTGCTTCCGCAGATGGTGGTTGAGCAGTTGCTTGCTGTAGCGGATGCTGCTCGGGTTGGGTTGCGCCGCGATGCGGTCGGCGTAGCTCAGGGCCTCCGGCAGGACGGCAGCGGCGTGGACAGACTTGTTCGCCAGCCCCCAAGAGTGGGCGTCGGTCCCCGAGAATGGCTCTCCCAGGTACATGATCTCCTTCGCGCGCGCGGTGCCGACGAGGTACGGGAGCAGGTAAGAACTGCCGAGCTCCGGGACCAACCCGAGCTTGACGGAAGGGTAGTAGAACTTGCTGTCGTCGGCGACGACGACCAAGTCGTGCTGGTTCATCAGCGCCATGTTGGCCGCGCCGCCGATCGCGAACCCTGTCACGGCCGCGACCGACGGCTTCGGGAAGTCCCAGAAAGCGAGGGTGAGGTTCTTCAGCACGTTGTCCGTCTCGTGCGGGTACATGTTGCGCTCCTTGTAGTCCCTTTGGATCGCGGCCGGCGGCATGCGCTCGCCGGCCGCGCCCAGGCCGATGCCGCTGCCCCAGTTGTTCCTCCCGGTCCACACCGCGACCTTGACGCTGTCGTCCCTCGCCATGTGCTCGAGCACGAAGAACGTCTCCGCCTGCAGCAGCGGGGTCAGCGCGTTCCGGGTCTTGTGGTTGTCCCACATGCACACCGCGACCCCGTTCGGCCGCACGCTGTACTCGATCAGCTGCAACTCATACTCCACGGGCGCCCCGTTCTTCGGGAACAGCTGGATCGTACCCCCGGGCATCGTTCGACTTACACCCCCCTTTCGGAATATTTTTCGGGCCCGGCGGCTCCCTGTTTGAAGCAAGGTTTTGCCCCCAAAAAAAACTTTCTGCTTTTACTAGGGCCTGTACCATTGGTTTCGTGGGTATCTCTGGGGGAGGCCGTCCCGTCACATGGCGATACTCGAAAGAAACACTCGGGTTCTTGAGGTAATAGATGTTGGGTTCCTTGCAGTCTTTCTGTATGCCAGCCGGCGGCATGTGTTCACCAGCCGTGGCCAGGCCGATGCCGCTGCTCCAGGTGTCCTGTCCGGTCCACATCGCGACCTTGACCCTGTCGTCCCTCGCCATGTGCTCGAGCACGAAGAACGTCTCCGCCTGCAGCAGCGGGGGTCAGCGCGTTCCAAAGCAAAGTTGCCCCCAAGAAACCTTCGAAAGTTTCTGTTTTACTGCCTGTATCTCGTGGGTATCACTGGGGGGAGGCCGTCACATGGCGATAATTGGAAGTAGCACTCGAGTTACTGAGGTTGTAGATGTTGGGTCCCTTGCAGTCAGTAGCTTGCAAACGGGAACTGTGCCCTAGTTGATAGTTGACTGCATCCTCGAGGATATCAGTCCGAGTAAGTGCCATTTGTCGAGACTGGAGGTCCTATGAACATGCAATGTGAATAGCCTCTATTCGAGCCAACCCGGCTTTCCTATTTTTAGACTAGACCAGGTGTCGGCCTTCAGGCCGGTAGGCCCGGGTTACCCCTGCCGAAGCCACTTTTCCGGTCGAAAATGGTTTTCGGGGTTTGTTGGTTTTCGGGGTCTAATGTGCCCGAAATTTGCGAACACTTTTCCGGGCGAAAATGGTTTGCAGAGTTTCTCGATGTTTCGCGGTTTTCGGGTTACCCTGTCTGGGAAAACGGAGTCGGGGGGGGGGGGGGTCGTTGTAGACTTGAAGGGTATTGGAAGGTTGAAAAAGGTTATGGGGGTCACCGTCGGTTTGTGTTTCCATTTTTTTTTTTTGGGCAAACTACCTTAAATGTCCGGCTATAGTTTCAATCCCCGACATATTTTCATTTTGACACCGTAGTTTCAAAATGCCCCGTATATCTTTGACCTTACCCTTATATGTCCAACATATTTTCAAAATGCCCCTTATATGTCGGACATATTTTCAAAATGTCCCTTATATGTCCGACATAGTTTCAATGATGTTTTCTCGCATGCCCTTATATGTCCGACATAGTTTCAGAATGCCCCTTATAAACTACCTTGAAAGACCCCCAGAACACCTTGGCAGAACACCTTCAAGGCCCCAGAGGACATTGGAAAACCCCTGGCGCACGTTAGCAGACCCTCAAAACACCTTGAAAGACCTCTTGAACACCTTGGAACCCCCCAGAACTCCTTGGAAACCCCCCAGAACACCTCGGAAACCCCTCAGAACACGTTGGAAAGCTCCCAGGATACCCTGAAAGACCACCAGAGCACCTTGGTCGACCCCACCCAACCTTGGAAGACCTATAGCACACCTTAGAAGTACCCAGAACACCTTGGCAGAACTCCTTGCTAAGCCCCCAGACACCTTGGAAACCCCGAGAACATCTTGAAACCCCCCAGAATACCTTAGAACCCCCCCAGAACACCTTGAAAACCCTCCAGAACACCTTGGACACTCCTCAGAACACCTTGGAAGACCCCCTTACAACCTTGGAAACACCCAGAGCACCTTGGAAAACCCCCCAGGACACTTTGGAAGACCCCCTGGACACTTTGGAAGACCCTGGACACTTTGGAAGACCCCCGGCACACCTTGGACGACCTTCAGAACACCTCGGAAGGTGTCCTGGGGGTCTTCCAATGTGTTGTGGGGGGGTTTTCAAGGTGCTCCAGGGGTTCCAAGGTGTTCAAGAGGTCTCGTAAGGTGGTTTGAGCGTCTGCCAACGTGCGCCAGGGGTTTTCCAGGGGGCTTGAAGGTGTTCTGCCAAGGTGTTCTGGGGGTCTTTCAAGGTAGTTTGGGGTCTTCCAAGGTGGTTTGGGGGTCCTCCAAGGTGTTGTGGGGTTCTTCCAGAGTGGTCTGGGGGGTTTCCAAGGCATTCTGGGGGTTCTTCCAGTGGAGCAGCGACAAAAAGGCATTGCACAGCAGTCACACTACAGTTGCCCCAAAATGATTGAAAATAGGGTGAATTCACCATTTTGGGGGCTGTTTTCATGTTGTGTTGATGGGTTCTCCAAGTTTATGGTCAGAAAACCTCCTAAAACAACTTTCTGGGATGACTCCTTGTGTCTGAGCTGTGTGAACATCAACGGAAAGCAAAAGACCCGACCAGAAGTGAACCCCCCCCCCCCTTTTTTTAACTCGACCCATATAAGGGGCATTTTGAAAATATGTCGGACATATAAGGGAATTTACCCATTTTTTTTCTGTTTTTATTTTTTTGGTGGAATTATTTTTTCGGGGGTTCGCGTAACCCTTCTTTTCCGGAAGATAGCGATATCTTTTCTTTTCTCTCTGGCGCTCTTTTTCTCTCTATCTCTCTCTTTGGCTAGCAAAGCGACTATTGCGACCGACACCACGACCACACCCGTAATGAATGTGATCAAGGGCCCCCCACGTTCTACATGTTGAACAGGGGTTGCCATGTAGCCCGTACCGGTCTAAGCCTTCATTGTAGCTTCCATAAGTACCCCCATTGGGACGGGTCCGACGGTCCGTTAGTCATCAGCGACACCGGGCGGGAAAAAGTAAATAAAAAGAAAGGGGAAAAATGGGGGTGTGGGTGGATAAGCTCGTGGTAGGTTGTTCGGAAATAAGTACAACCTCAAACTACGCCTAGCACAGGGCCAGGCGGCATATACGTGCCTTCATCCTCTCATGTTAGTGTGCGTTCACTCGTACAGACACTTCGAGTTTTTCCCGTTAGTCAGGGTAAACGGGTGCGGAGTGAAACATAGACCAGCCAGCAATCAAGAACCCGATGAGGCTCAAACGACGTGGATCAGAATCTCACACCCGCGAGGTGGCAACGTCTCTCATGCGCGCGGAGTCCCCTCAGACCTTGGAACCTCTGGCCATCCCTCGTGCACTCGATGGAGCAGTGTTGACATCGCAGCACCGGGGAACCCGTTAACTGCTGTTCAAACAACTGACCATGCGGTGTCAGACATTGGGAGTCCGGCAAGGGCGGGCAGGGTGGCGAATTACCAAAGGGGCAGAAGGAGTCAGGTGAGCCTTCCGACTGCCGGCTCATCAAATTACCGGCTGAACCTGGGGGTGCAGGCAAGTCGGGTAGTCGATCCTGAGTAGGAAGCACCATGGAGGGTGACGGGGCACGGACAGTCATGTCGTGGGCATTCCGGGGGATCCGGACAAAGGCCGCGAGGTAAACGTCACCCCACGGAATGTCGTCGACGGAGGTGACGTGCAGGTCGTCGAAGAGGATCCACCCCGTGTCTTGCGCAACGTACGTGACGTAGTGTCCGCTAGCCGTATCCTCCCCCATGTGCACCACGACGGCTGCGAGGCGTAGCAGATGGTCCGGCGGTCCGAAGAAGGGGGGCAATTTCACGTCATTCTGGCGCCTGGCACCGTTTCTCGTGTAGATGCCAAACTGCATCAGAACACATTCAGCTGTCAGACGGAGATCCATACTTTCAACAACCGTACCTACAGCCTTGCAGTCGCATACTCTCTCCGGATTTACAAACCCGTGCACGTGGAGAGAATCTTCCAGCTTCCTTCCGCAAGGAATTTGCAGACATTGCATTACCTGACTGCTGGAAGAAGTGCGTCCACATGCATTACATCGCACTGAGTTGGTCCAGCCGTTCTCCAAGCATGTTACGAAGAGTTGGTAGCCCGGGCAGGGGGACCCCGTTTCGTCCGGACCCAGCGTCGCACTAGTCGCGCTGAGTATCGCTACCAGAGCTTCGTGCGCATCGTGCTGCCGTGCATCGCAGAAGTTTGCGAACATGCTCAGGATGGCTTGGACACCCATTCTCCGACAATCCCGGCTGCGTTGGTCACCACTGTCGCGAGAGCTTGACAGCATGGCAAAGTACGCTAGGAAGTCCCCGAGAAATCCACGGCAGTTGAGGAGGTCCTGCGCAAGGCTCCAGTCGGGGGGGAAAATGTTTCATGGGGGGGGGGGGGGGGTTTGCAAGAACGTGCTTGGAATGGGTATGTGCTCAACACCGCACTGGTCCCGTCCGCGCCGTGTTTCGGTCCTTTAAGCCACGGACACATAAGGCGGACCATCATCAGCGTGGAACCTGAGTGTCTGCAGACAGGACTGCGGTGTGAGTCTGGTTTGTCAGGCGGCTGTTCGTAGCTCGTCACAGCCAGGACCACCCGTGCTACTAGAGCACAGGCGAATCCGTCACGGGGAGAAGGCCCCTACAACCGTGTCTGAGCAATCAGTTAAAAAACTCAGGGCACTCGCCCTGATTGTGACTGCGACTCGCTAGGCAGCACTGACTTGTCTTCTTTTTACGGTGGCAATCTGCGAAGTAAACTCCGCAGAGCACAGTGGACATGGGGTTGCCGTGTGCAGCACCAATGGTTGAAGTACCAAAAGGAAAAGAGTGCGAGGAAGTAATCCTGCGTGCTGAGGGCAGCAAGTCGCGTTACGCGAAGTACCCTACTGGAATGGGGGATTGCAAGAACGTGCTTGGAATGGGTATGTGCTCAGCACCGCACTGGTCCCGTCCGCGCCGTGTTTCGGTCCTTTAAGCCACGGACACATAAGGCGGGCCATCATCAGCGTGGAACCTGAGTGTCTGCAGACAGGACTGCGGTGTGAGTCTGGTTTGTCAGGCGGCTGCACGGTGGACCGGTCATGGTCATGACCGCATGTTTGACCGGTCAGTTTTTGACCGGTTAGCTGAGAAAGTTATGCGGTCATTGACCGCATACCTTGCGGGTTGAAAATCACCCGGTCTCGGTCTCTCTCTTTTCTGGTAAACGTGCTTCTGCGTTTCGGGGGTCAGAAACGCTGGTTGGAGAAAAGGTATGTTGGGTGTCACATACAGGGCTTTTTTGTGGGATTTCTGAGGTCACAATCACACGGTGTGCTCCTGAACTGAGCAGTCCATTTTGCGGGTGTCACACCTGCACCTGTGTAAAGTTTAGATGGCTTCGAAGTTGTAGACGTTGGAGTGCCGCGGTCTTGACCAGGACTCGTCTGGCCGCTCGCGCTCCGATTTGTGCCAAGCAGTCGGGGCGCGAGCGGAGGCACCAAATTTATGGCCTCATACGTCAAGAACCTTGTGCGCCCTGGACGCCCGCATACTCGAGGTTCTAAGCAGCGCCAGAAACTCGCCCAGAATCTGCGGAGCAGCGCCGTGGTCATGGACGGCATCGAAGATCGTCCTGAACTCCTTCACGCCCGGCGGCTTCGCCCGCCGTGGGTCCGGCGACTCCTCCTGAGGACAGCCATCATCCTACTCACGCTCTTTCATTGAGCGGGTCGTCGAGGACACACGCCGCCGCTTTGTTCTCCGCCAGCACGGACGCCATGATGTTTAGGGGCACCCCATAGGCCCATTGTCGCCCATCAGCAACAGGCGACCACCGCCACCGTAGGGCCCGACGCCCATGCCTCGACACTTGGGCCTGTTGTCCGTGGCTCTCGGAGCAGGGAGCCCCGGGGCTGGTCGGTGCCCGGGGCTCAGCCCCGGAGCGCTCCAGGAGCCCGACAGGGACGGGCATAGAACACACTTTCTACTGTTTTCCAGGTAGATCCGTTCCCAGCCGCGAGCGAGGCGACTCCTCGACTCGTCTGTGGGAGAGCGGCAGAAGAGGATAAAGGCCTCCCAGAGCTTGTATATCCCAGCACCTTTCTTTCTTGTCCTGCTCATCCGCACCCAGTTCACTTTGGTCGTCAACGCAAACCCGTCAACGCTCTCGTCCTCCGAATCTTCATCGACGGGTGAAGATCAGAGCCAAAGGGGACAACTTTATCGGTCTCAGGGGTGAACACCGACGACCCCCTGCAGATGGCGCAGTACATGGCGCAGCTTGGGTGCGGCGGCCATCACTCAGCTGCCACTCGGACGGTGTTAGCGAGTTTTCAGATTTTTCTGGACTCGGTGCCGTCGCCGCCAAAGAACCTGGCAGACCAGATCACTGCCTGGGGAGCTTGGCCGACGGCCGCCGCCCAGGCTTTGATGTGGGCAAGGGGCGGTACGGACTCGTTGCCGCTCCTCTATCCGCATCGTGCTGCGGCACCTCGATGGGATCTCGGGCCCGAACTTCCTGCTTTTCCCGGGCCACGAGTACCAACAACTGCTCGGGACCTGAAGTCCTATTTCTTCCAATTCCCAGTAGGACGGCCGACGCCGGGGAGCCCAACGGGCTACGAGATGAGGCCAATTTTCCGCGGCGGCGAGGAGACGATGGGAGTCTTGGAGACGCAGCTGAAGGCGAGCCGCGGTGAGGCGTGGGGGATGGACCTTTTCCCGACGTACGGAAGAGAGAGGGCGGAGCGTGCAGCGAGATGGACGGCCTTCGACGACACCACGGAGAAGAAGAAGGGCAAGAAGTCGGCCGTCGTCGGAGGAGACCCGTGGCTCGTACCGGAAGGGATTCCCCGACACGAAAAGTGAGCGGAAAATGTGTGCCGAGCACCGGATGACGCAGTGCACCACATGTAAGACGACAACGGAATGCTGTCGCAACCATCACCACCGATGTCTCGACCATGAGATGCCGACGTGCGACAGCTGCAAGAAACACGCCGACCTGGGGAGTAGGAGACGCGGGCACTGCTGCAGGAAAGGGCACCACCGGGCGGCCGTGGCGAGAGGAGAAGAATCAACGACGAAGAAGAGGAAGGCGGAGCCGGAGGGCCCCGCGTCAGCGCCGAGACAGGCGAAGCGTGAGAACGTGGTGCTCGTTCTGCCGGAAGCAGCGGAAGGCGAGCGAGGACCCGCAACATCGACATCGACTTCAGCAGCGAAGGTCGGGAAGACGGCGCTTTCTTCGGGCTTCGGACCAGGAGACCCGACGGGGGCGTGGCTCTGTATTGGTGGCGCCTGGGCAGGTCGTTTTCTATGATTGCGCAGGACTCTGATTTTGTCATCACGGAGCTTGCCGGGGACGACAGGATAGTCTGGTACGACGACTGGGCCCTCGTCGGTGCCTGTCCGGGCGCGCTTCGCGCTGTGCGCAACCGGGTCCTGCAGCGTGCCCATGATGGTCAAGGACGAGTAGCCTGTCCTCGAGCCCAGCTCGACGCCGGTTGTCCTGGGAGTCGAGTTTGACTTCGCAGCGAAGAGGTACCGGCTATAGCAAGGGTGGGTGCAGAAGCCGCACCTCCTCTTTTGCTCTGTCGATTTGACGCAAATGACTCTGCGCGGCGTCTGGAAGTCGTCGAGACCGCCATTTGAGCGCGGATGGTGACCCTGGCGCACCAGGTCCTGACCGGTTCCCTGGGCTGGGAGTCGCTAGTCCGCGTGAGGGACGATATCGTTCCGTTCCTGCGGGGGTGAGCCGGCGTCTATCGGACAACCGGTGGGTCGGCTTCGACTCGAAGCTGCACCCTCGTGGAGGCGTGGTCCGATGCCAGCACGCAGGGACGGGCGGGACTGGTGGGCTCTCACAGTTGCACACAGGGAGTTGATGCACCACGAAAGTCGAAAAGAGATTTGGGATAGCATGCAAGAATCTGTAGCGATAATCTGCATCGCCGGTTCGCACGTGATGTGTCACGCTTTCGCCTCTTTAGCCCCCTCGGGCGATGGCCGCGCTTCGATGGGCGTTCTACGCCGTTTTGTTGTCGGCTCCGACGCAGAGTTCGTCCGCTTCTTCGCTCGCGTCAGTGCCGTCTTCTTGACCCTCGCCGCTGGCTTTAATGTTGATGTTGCGGGTCTCTGATGTTGTTTGTCTTCTGCTGCTTCAGGTAGCATTCCGGGTGTGCTCTTTGTCGCTTTGACGATACGTGGCGAGCAACGTTTTTCCCTCATGTGGAAACCGAGTCAGTAATCGGTTCCCTCAACCCGCTGACCATGATTGGCGCTGATGCTCGATTCGATTGTACTTACGGTGAGGCAGTTTCTCACTGGCGTTGTGGTGGATGGAAGGTGACCTCGCCCAAGCTCGTTTCCCGGGTTAAGGCAGTCACTCAACATTCCCTTGCGCTAGTGATATCAGTTACAAAGAAGTGTTCTTACTTTTCCGTTTCTTCGGGCAGTTCTCGTCAGACAATACGAAGAGCAGAAATTCCATGGCGATGTGGGCCCCGTAGAGATCCCGCAGCACATCTTCTTTGCCGAGCTGACGACAGCAAAGTTTGCGACTCCGCTGTCGACAAGTAGAATCTTTGTCGACAACTTGCCTTTGTTTGTGCGCTCGCAGCCTTTGTTCGCACTTTCTCTCGTTGAAGAGATATTGTGCTATTTGCAAAGGCTGCCTTCCTGTTGAAATCATCTGTTCTCATAGTAGTGGACGCCACACTAATTTTTGTGTACGCCGGACACAACTGTTTGCGAGACTGGAGGCACTCGTTGCATCGAAGAGTTTGCAAAGGTCGACAGTCAACCTTGGGTTTTACATCGTCTGTTACGATGGAAAGGTGCGTGGCGTCCCGTGTCTTTCTTCGCACGGGCCCACCGTCGCATCGTTTGAGAGAACTACACCAACAGGCTCGTTGCCAATCAAAAAACTGTCAGCTGCCCGTGAAAGTGTCTCACTCCTCTGCGAGGTCGGTTTGAGACGCTTTCAAGGGTAAAAGGGGTGAGCCACTTACACGGGGGAGGTACGTATAGTTGTAAGTGCGTACTTCGAGACTTAGGCCTTGCATGGGTACACTTTGCTGCCTATTTTACCTTGCAAACTGTCATAAGTACCGGTTATTGACCGCAATGTTGCGGTCAATGACCGCATGGGTGCGGTCAATGACCAGTACCCTACCGGTCAACATTATTGCGGTCAGCGTGGTGCGGTCATTGACCGCACCAGCCCTTGACCGCACCAGCCCTTGACCGGTCCACCGTGTGTGAGACTGGGGGGGGGTCAGTGTTGTGCACCATCATGAGGCCTTGGATTTTTTTGATTTTTTTGATTTTTTTGAAGGTGAAAAAATTCAAAAAAATCAGCATGCCACAGTGACCAACTACAACGGCCAGGTATAGGATCTGTGCCTGCATCCTCGTGAGTGCCTACCGCACTCACGAGGACGAAAATGCAGGCAGTAAAGGCGAAAATCGAGGACAGGATCGCAAAATACCGGAAGCACGAAGGGGGCTGGATCAGTGCCGCAACTGTACTCACGCCGCGCATGGGGTCGACACTTGGAAAGCCATCGCAGCCACCAGATGAGAATTCACCCCTCAGAATCCTCACGGACTACGCCATCGAACCTGAAACGCGAAAGATCGCGAAGGCCTACATCAAGTCGGTTGCTGGGGTGGCTGCAGCTTCCGAGCTGCTGGAGTTTTCGAGTGGTACTGGCGTCTTCGCCGATGACAAGGAAGAACTGGAACTCCTTGCCTGCACGAGGTCTCCCGAAGCATGGTGGAAAGTCGTAGCGGGAACAAGGACGTCCAATCTTGCCAAAGTTGCATCAGAGGTGACCGCCATCACAGCGAGTTCTGCGGACGTGGAACGCGCATTCTCTAGTATGCAGTGGCTTTCCCACGGTCGCCGCAACCGCCTCCTGGCTCAGAAAATGCACCAAATGTGTGTTGTGCACACTAACTTGCACCCGCGCACACCTCCGGAAAACTGTTGGTGGGATGAGGAGAAGCTGGCAGAGGAAGCAAGACGGACACCGGGTCCTGGAAGTTCCCAGTCACCGATCGAAGTTGATGATGTAGCCACCGACGTTTTGGGCGGCGATGACGGCAGTGACTCCTCAAGCCATTGGTGACACTTTGATTTTTTTGGATTTTTTTGATTTTTTGAAAAATTTTTGGAATTTTATCATCACTGGGGGGGGTTCCCCCGGGTACTGGTGCCGAACTTGCCATCACAGGCCGAACTTAGCATCACTCGAACTTCGCTTCACTTTTAGCATCGCCCGAACACCAGAACTTAGCTTCGCGCGAAGTTTGCTTCGCCCGAACTCAGCTGCGCCCGAACTTTGCTTCACCCGAACTTAGCTTCGCCGAGCTTACCTTCACCAGAACTCAGCTTCGCCCGAACTTTACTGTTTCCCGAACTTGAGCTGCCTCCAGTCTCGCCCCGCGCTGGTCTTTAGCCGAGCGCACGTACTGGTTGGTATACGTGCCGAGGGAGGATTAGCCTTTTTAGTAAATGATAGTGAGTGAATATGATCGTCAGGCTAATCTTCTCCCTATAACACGCTGCCAGCGTTCTCTTTCGTGTTTACAATACATCGTTACTGCACATGGCTGAATGCAAGCAGCCCTACCCTGTCGAGTCTGGTTGGCCACGTGGCTGTTCGCAGCAGTTGTCCCACACACAGGAACACTCATGCTACGCGAGCACAGGTGAATCCGTCTCAGGAAGAAAGGGGCCCTGCCAACTGCGGCTGAGCTACCGGTTCGAAAACTCAGGGCGCCTGCCTACTTCTGACACGACTCGCCGCACCGACTTGCCTAGCCGTATCATTGCAAATGGTTGAAACACGAACGAGAACAGGGAATGCGAGGAACCAGTAATCCTGCGAGCCGAGGTGGCAAGAAGTCGTTTCTGCGCAGCACGCAACTGGAATGGGGAAGATGGAGGAATGCAAGATCTGTGGAAGATGTGTGTATGTGCTCATACACGGTGTGCTCCAGTACCAGGTGTGGGGGGGAGTTGAATGTGCCGTTCATTTTGCGCGCGGCGCACCCGCAAATCCAACGTGAAATCCCGCGAATCCAGCGAGTCCAGTGTGAGCATCCTGTTTTTGCGGGTGTCACACCGGCTTTCACGCTGGTTTTGCGGGTGGCACACTGGGCGCCACACCCTGGATTTGCGGGTGGCACACTGGGCGCCACACCCTGGATTTGCGGGTGGCACACTGGGCGCCACACCCTGGATTTGCGGGTGGCACACTGGGCGCCACACCCTGGATTTTCGGGTGGCACACTGGGCGCCTCACCCTGGATTTGCGGGTGGCACACTGGGCGCCACACCCTGGATTTGCGGGTGGCACACTGGGCGCCACACCCTGGATTTGCGGGTGTGCCCGACTCTTCGACTGCACAGTCAACTCCCCCCGAATAGATTTTCAAGCGACACTCAACTGCTGATGGGCACGGGCGAACCCAGCCCGCTAATGCGTTCGACGACCTGATGCGTCTCATGCTTCTGCAATTCCCATTGACTATCGCGTCTGGCCGCGGTCTTCATCGTTCTCAGAGCCAAGACATCCACCGTCAAGTGCAATTGATGTCACCCTCGATCAACCACAGTTGAGCCGAGGGGAACAGTTGTTTTGCCTTTCCGAATGCTCTGCATTTTCGATTTCCTTCATGACCGGTGCTGGAGCACACTGGACACACTGTGGTCTATCCGCATCAGCAGTTCGGTCCACGGAACTTGAAGCCACGGACGGGTTGCGTGCTCGTCAGAGCCTGGCTTTTCTTCTCCATAATACTGTGCGAAATTTGCCTAAGTATGGCCCTAATAGATTCCGTACACAGCGAGAGTAGGAGAAAGTAGAAAGGGAAACTTTCGTTGACCGCACTACCCTGAGCCCAAATCCTGGACGTGTTTTCAGGTGGCAAAATTGGCAAATGATCATGATCAGAAGGTCCTACTTGGGCGGTTCAGTTTCCTCACACATTGCATGCGGCTAAAATTAAAACAGGATGGGAAAGGGAGACGGGGAGTAGTGCACACGGGCCGCGCGAAGCAGCTCTGCACTTTTATGAGTACGTTTGGATACGGCTGCCTGCACCCCGCCCGTCACCGAGTGGCTCGGTTCTGAATGGGGGAGGGTGGGTCCGCAGGAGGAACACGAAAGTAAAGCGGCAACAAGAGCTGACGGTGCCGCTCGTAGCATAGCGCGAATCACATCGAGCTCAAAAAAAGACAGGCGCTTCGTTTTGTTTGTGCGTGCCGGTTGATCGTTCTTCCCACTTGTATTTACCCTGTGTGTATTCAGGTAAGGAATTCCTGATCAACCACCAAAACACGCTGCCTGCGTCTTTTTTAGCCTGCACAATACATTGAAGGGCAACCCACAAGATTGTGAGTACTAAATAATATATTTTTTTCCCTTCTCTGGGCCCGCTAGCAGCGACGGACCTCGCTTCGCGGTGCCAGCACGAGGCGAGAACTTGGAGATACCGAGAAAGAAGAAAAGCAGAGGGTTGGATGGAGAGGACGCAGGCGTGCGTCGGGGCCCGCGAGGAAGCACTCGAGGATCGGTACTGAAGATCGTGTATCGAGCAAGCTTCTACCCTTATGCTCTACGCGAGATTTCTGTTCCCGCTGAGCTTGCCTTAGGATACCTGCGGTAATGTGTAACGGAGGATGTGCCGCCCCAACCAAACTCCCCACCTGACTGGTGTCGCCAAACGAGGATTCGCGAGCCGAAGCCCCAACCCCACAAGGGAGCAGCTGCCGTCTTCCCATCATTGGATAAGTAAAGCGACAACAAGAGTGGTGGCATTTCATTGTTGCGGCCTCCCACCTATTCTCGTGTCACTGCATCTATGGAGTGGCACACTTCCCGCTAGTAGCTGGGTAGGAGGAGCGAGCTGCTGAGTTCAAGGGCGAAGCCGAGTTGGACTCTGTGTGGGATGGCACCATCCATTGGTGGCTGTTTGGGCAAGATTTCGGAGACACTTTTGAAGGTGGGTGTGACAATGTCATTCACGACACGACTCTGCGGGCTGGCACCAGTAGCTGCTTGATCAAGGTTTCGAAGAAATTGTTGAAGGTGGGTGTGACAACATCTTCCAAGACACGACTCTCTGGTTTGGCACCAGCCCATTGGTAGCTGCTTGACACAACAGGAACAAGATTTCGGAGACACTGTTGAAGGTAGATATGTCAATGTCTTCCCAGGTAGCTGCTTGGTCAAAGTTTCGAAGACGGCGGCTTTCTGCGGTGTGCCGACAATCCAGTCAGTAGCTGTTTCTGTCAAAGTTTCGAAGACGGCGGCTTTCTGCTGTGTGCCGACAATCCAGTCAGTAGCTGTTTCTGTCAAAGTTTCGAAGACGGCGGCTTTCTGCTGTGTGCCGACAATCCAGTCAGTAGCTGTTTCTGTCAAAGTTTCGAAGACGGCGGCTTTCTGCTGTGTGCCGACAATCCAGTCAGTAGCTGTTTCTGTCAAAGTTTCGAAGACGGCGGCTTTCTGCTGTGTGCCGACAATCCAGTCAGTAGCTGTTTCTGTCAAAGTTTCGAAGACGGCGGCTTTCTGCTGTGTGCCGACAATCCAGTCAGTAGCTGTTTCTGTCAAAGTTTCGAAGACGGCGGCTTTCTGCTGTGTGCCGACAATCCAGTCAGTAGCTGTTTCTGTCAAAGTTTCGAAGACGGCGGCTTTCTGCTGTGTGCCGACAATCCAGTCAGTAGCTGTTTCTGTCAAAGTTTCGAAGACGGCGGCTTTCTGCTGTGTGCCGACAATCCAGTCAGTAGCTGTTTCTGTCAAAGTTTCGAAGACGGCGGCTTTCTGCTGTGTGCCGACAATCCAGTCAGTAGCTGTTTCTGTCAAAGTTTCGAAGACGGCGGCTTTCTGCTGTGTGCCGACAATCCAGTCAGTAGCTGTTTCTGTCAAAGTTTCGAAGACGGCGGCTTACTGCGGTGTGCCGACAATCCAGTCAGTAGCTGTTTCTGTCAAAGTTTCGAAGACGGCGGCTTTCTGCTGTGTGCCGACAATCCAGTCAGTAGCTGTTTCTGTCAAAGTTTCGAAGACGGCGGCTTCTTGCGGATGACGTTGCTCAAAGTCGGTGCCCCGATGTCTTCCAAGACACGCATGCCCATGCGCCGTTCCATGGCCAGCACGTCGTCGAGTTGCTTCCTAAAGGGGTGGTTCATCAGCTTTTTCGCGTGGCGCAGGCTGCTTTGGTTCGGCAGAGACGCCAGCTTGACGGCGAGTTCGAGAGCGACGGGCCACACGTCGGCTTCCGGGACAGATCGGTTGGCGAGGCCCCATCGCACGGCTTGGGATCCGTTAAAGGGCGGGCCGAGTAGCATGAGCTCTTTGGCGGTGGCCATGCCGGCGAACTTGGGGAGGAGGAGCGAGCTGCCGAGTTCAGGGGCGAAGCCGAGTTGGACGAAGGGGTAGAAGATGCGGGCGGACTGCGAGACGACGACCTGAAAAAGTGGGTTCTAAATGGGGCTCCTGGACATACCTCCTGGATCCTTTATGAAGTCGATACCAGGAAAATACTCGGCGTAGCTGCGTCGACTCCGAATGGAAGGCAGGAAATATAGAGGTAGAGAGAGGGGCAATTACAATACGAACACAATCTGATTTTTTGTTCTTCGCTTACACCACCTGTGTGTTGTTTTCTCACTCAGGACTTTGACCTGTTGTGTTTGTGTGATTTGTCGTGAAGGGGTAGACCCGCATAACCTCGCGTCCGTTCAACGTGTGGTTCGGTAGGTACAGCGCTTGGGATCCGTTCTGTTCTTTGTCGGGCAGCATCGTCGAGCATTTCCTTTCAAGCTGGCGCGTATGTAAAAAATAAATAGAGCATATAGTGCCAGTGTTGCATGTCTTTGCCTCTGCCTCCTCTCCGGCCGCAACCCTCCAGTGTCGCGGTGGTAAGCAACAGCAGGATCTGCCGACCGGAATCCCCGGTACTGCAGTTGATTCCCCAGATGAATCTGCAGAAAAGGTACTGATTCAGCATGTGTACAACAGAAACTGAGAAAACTAACGTGCTGAAATCAGTACGTTCAGCATGCTGAACGTAAAGCCTGCACAGACGTCATGTCATGACATATCGGAAAGGTTATACGAAAACTTTAAGCCTCGCCTCTCTGGAGGTGAAGGTTCCGCAGGCCGCCCAGCTGATGATAACCGATTATTTATCAATGGAGTATTTCGGATCTTAAAAGGACAGGTGCTCCCTGCAGGGACTTCCCTGATAGGATTACGGCTACTACATCTTTTCAAAGCCCGCGGAGGTCAGCGGACCGGAGCTACCGGAGAGGGTGTGTGTGCGTTGTGTGGTAACCTGATACGTGTGTGTGTGCGTTGTGTGGTAACCTGATACGTGTGTGTGTGCGATGATGTGGCTTTGCGTGGCAGCCTGATACGTGTGTGTGTGCGTTGTGTGGTAACCTGATACGTGTGTGTGTGCGATGATGTGGCTTTGCGTGGCACGGATACGTGTGTGTGTGCGTTGTGTGGTAACCTGATACGTGTGTGTGTGCGATGATGTGGCTTTGCGTGGCAGCCTGATACGTGTGCGTGATGCTCTGTATGGATGCTTGGTGCCGTGTGCCGTGGGCACCGCCCGCTGCACACGGGGACAATAAAACCTCGGAGGGAAAAAGACTGCGTATTTATCCCACTAAAGAAAAACTCACATCGAAGGTTTTGCAGGTGGCGCGACAAAAGAGAATTTTGGGAAAAGGTACCAAGTCGTGCTGGTTCATCAGCGCGATGTTCGCCGCTCCGCCGACCGCGAATCCGGTCACGGCGGCCACCGTCGGCTTCGGAAAGTCCCAAAAGGCGAGGGTCAGCGCCCTGAGCACGCTGTCCGTCTTGCCCGTGGACAGCCCCGCCGCCGCGTAGTCAGCCACCACGCCCGCCGGCGCGTCGTTCTCCCTCTGCTTCTGGATGCCGATGCCGCTGCTCCAGTTCCGCCTGCCCCCCCAGACCGCCGCCCGCACGTTGTCGTCCCTCTTCATGTGCTCGAGTGCGAAGAACGTCTCCTGCTGGCACAGGTCCGTCAACGCATTCCTCGTCGCGTGGTCGTCCCACTCGCACACCGCGACGCCGTCACGCCTGAGCTCGTACCGCATGGTCCGCAGAGCATACTCCCGTGGGGCTGCATTCTTCGGGAAGACCAGGATACTCATGGATACAACCCTTTCCCACTAGCTTCCCCGCCTTCCTTTTTAGAGTGAAAGACTTTTGCTGGTTTATCACAGACTGCACGATGGAGTCCAGCCCCAGACAGCTATGGGTCATTGGAAAATTTCTATAGCTTGTGCGCACCACCAACCATGCATGGCATGTTGTCGCAAATGGAGTCCAGCCCAGACAGCTGGAGTTGAAAAGATTGGTGTGGGCCATTGGCGATTTTATCTTGCCTGATTTGCACTACCGGAACCCACCTGCTTTTTTGCGTTGTTGACACAAAAAACTGAAGGTCTCCCCCGCTGCCGCGTAGTCAGCCACCACATCCGCGGGCGTGCTTGTTCTCCCTCTGCTTCTGGATGCCGATGCCGCTGCTCCAGTTCCGCCTGCCCCCTCAGACCGCCGCCCGCACGTTGTAGTCCCTCTTCATGTGCTCGAGTGCGAAGAACGTCTCCTGCTGGCACAGGTCCGCACACCGCGACGCCGTCACGCCTGAGCTCGTACCGCATGGTCCGCAGAGCATACTCCCGTGGGGCTGCATTCTTCGGGAAGACCAGGATACTCATGGATACAACCCTTTCCCACTAGCTTCCCCGCCTTCCTTTCTAAAAGGTTTTTAGAGAGAAATCTTTTTGCTGGTTTATCACAGACTGCACGATGGAGTCCAGCCCCAGACAGCTATGGGCCATTGGCAGATTTCTATAGCTTGTGCGCACCACCAACCATGCATGGCATGTTGTCGCAAATGGAGTCCAGCCCCAGACAGCCGGAGTTGAAAAGATTGGTGTGGGCCATTGGCGATTTTATCTTGCCTGATTTGCACTACCGGAACTCACCTGATTTTTTGCGTTGTTGACACAAAAAACTGAAGGTCTCCCCAGCTGCCGCGTAGTCAGCCACCACATCCGCGGGCGTGTTTGTTCTCCCTCTGCTTCTGGATGCCGATGCCGCTGCTCCAGTTCCGCCTGCCCCCTCAGACCGCCGCCCGCACGTTGTCGTCCCTCTTCATGTGCTCGAGTGCGAAGAACGTCTCCTGCTGGCACACAGGTCCGTCAACGCATTCCTCGTCGCGTGGTCGTCTCACTCGCACACCGCGACGCCGTCACGCCTGAGCTCGTACCGCATGGTCCGCAGAGCATACTCCCGTGGGGCTGCATTCTTCGGGAAAACCAGGATACTCATGGATACAACCCTTTCCCACTAGCTTCCCCGCCTTCCTTTTTAGAGTGAAAGACTTTTGCTGGTTTATCACAGACTGCACCAGGAAGGACAAGCTCACTGACTGCGATGTGCTGTTCTTTGTTGAGCTCATCACACCGATGCAAAAACTAAACCTATCCGAAGTTGTCATCTTCGTTTGAGTACTTCCTAGCGCGTGAACCCTGTGCAGGCAGGACTCTCAATGACCGATGAGAACTTCAGACCTCAAGAGGGGAACAATACGATTCGAGACAGTTGTAATGCACGCTTGCTGCTTTGAAAACAATTCTTAGTGCACGGAGAGAACGGGAGAGGAAAGCGTCAACACTGGTATGGTGTCGACGCTAGAAAGGTATTGGTCGCAGCCCAGCCGTCTGACCTTTCACGAAGAAAGGATGACAACAACCCTGGCTGCAACACGAGAGGTTAGAATGGAGGTAAGCAACGTGTTCACTACACTCAGCTAGTCTGCGACTGACCCGCCTTCTGTGTTTCCTGCACCTTCGACTGCACGGCGTCTGATGCGTTCTGAGCAGAGTTCTTCGTGGCATCCCACGTATCCTTTGCCTTGTCGCCCATCGTCTTCTGAGACTCGGGCTTCACGGCACGTCCGGCCTTGTCCATCTGTTCACCGACCTTGTCTGACGCGTTCTGCGCAGAGTTCTTCGTGGCATCCCACGTGTCTTTCGCCTTGTCGCCAATTGTCTTCTCGGATTCAGGCTTCACGGCACGTCCGGCCTTGTCCATCTGTTCACCGACCTTGTCTGACGCGTTCTGCGCAGACTCCTTCGTGGCGTCCCACGTGTCCTTCGCCTTGTCGCCAACTGTCTTTTCCGTCTCAGGCTTCATCTTGCGCCCTGCCTGGTCTGCTGTGTCCTTTGCAGACTCCCACGTGTCCTTCGCGCCGTCTTGCACCTTCTCCGTCACGCTCTTCTCAGATTCGGGCTTCATCTTGCGTCCAGCCTTGTCAGCTGTTTCTTCTGCTTTGTCTTGACCAGTGGTGAACATGTTCTGAACAGATTCAGTCACGTTTGCTGCTGTGTTCTTCGTGGCTTCCCACGTGTTCTGTGCTGTTTTCGACACCTTCTCTGTCATCGTCTTCTCCGATTCAGGCTTCATCTTTTGCCCTGCTTTGTCTGACGCGTTCTGGGCCGAGTTCTTCGTGGCATCCCAGGTGTCCTTCGCCTTGTCTCCCACCGTCTTCTCAGATTCAGGCTTCACAGCACGTCCAGCCTTGTCCGCAGTGTCTGCTGCCTTTTCCTGACCTGTCGAGAGCATGTTCTGAACGGATTCCGTCGCGTTGGCCGCCGTGTTCTTCGTGGCGTCCCAAGTGTTCTGCGCAACCTCCTGAACCTGCTCAGTCACGGTCTTGTTCTGGTGAGACATGTTTCTTGGGAGAAGGGGGGTTGTGTGTAGTAAAGGTAGGTTTTGAGGTAAATCCTGCAGGCGAGTTTACGCAGCAAAGGGTTACCTTGGCATTGAGTTGTCCGAAGTGTGATGACCGACGAGACTCGTTTGTACGGTTTGTAAGAGTTTGTGTGGGTTTATGGTAGAATCGAGTGTTGAGCGAGCAAGAAGAATACTGTCGACTGAACTACGCTAAGAGGGCCAAGTATGAGGGTGCATCAATGTTTCAGTGGGCATACAACACGTTTCCTCGGTATCGAGTGCGCTGAGTTTTGATTGCAACGACGTTCACGCAAACGATGAATATTCGCCTCCGGTGTCGTGTCACCGCACTGTCTTCCAACGGATATAGGGGCCCAGAATCTCTCTGTAGTGAGCCAATTCGCCTACTCCCTCTGAGAGAGACCTGAGCTCGACTACACGGGGCAGCAGGACACCTGGTGGGTAGTGTCATCTCCCCGATGCGAGCTGATTGTCGGCTGGATGCGGGCACCTGCACCTTCACTCTCTGGGTGCTTCCAGAAAACGTGCATCGGGGGTTGGAAACATGATGACTGATATGTCAAGCCCAGGGCTGCCTTGCTGCTACTTTAATCAAACTCTCACAATTTAACGGAGGGAGTAAAAGTCGCTCAGAGAACTTCACACTGCCTTCAGGGTGCGGTTGGTCCAAAGAAACAGTCAAGGTTTTGGTTTTGTTGGAGGTGACCTCGCTCAAGCTCGTTTCCCCGAGTTAAGGCAGTCACTCAGCATTCCCTTGCGCTAGTGATGTCAGTTACAATGACGTGTTCTTCCTTCTCCCTTTCTTCTAGGCAGTTCTCGTCAGACCATACGAAGAGCAGAATTAGCATTACGCTCTACTAAACTCGGTTACGTGGACCCATCGAAGCGCAACCGAGGAAGCAGAGCGAGCTGACGACTTGACAGACAACACGACCATCACCCAAGCGCCGTGAGGAAGCAGACATCGACGCGCAACTGGCGAGCAGTCGAAGATGACGTGAAGTACCAAGCGCGCGCCTGAGCGCGACGATCAAGACGAGCCGAAACGGCGAAAACAAGACACATCACGTGTAAGGAGATAACCGCGAAGCCGGCGATGCAGATTCGCATTCTAACCCAAACCAAACTACTAAACTCGATTACATTGATCCAGTCCGGCATTGGAGGCGGCGTGCCACAAGAGAAAGCGCGAGAGAAAAATTGCGTTGACCGGAGGAAAAAAACTACTTTTGTGGCTGACACGTCCTTCCCCCCCCGTAAAACGGCGCGCTTCGTTGTAGGTCGCTTCGTTTCAATTTCTTCTTTTTTTGCGTTTTTTTGTTTCTCCCTTCTCTCTCGCGCCCACACTTTGTGCGTCCCTGCAAGGGGGAAAAAAAAACGTCGCCGGGTGGGCGCTTGCCTGGGCCGGCATTTGCTGACGGAAAGCATGCAAAGGGGCACGAGGATGCGCTATTTTTTTAACCCCATCCAAAACCCAAACCCGTCGAGGGAGCATGCCCGGCCCGGTGCAGGGAGGAGCAAAAGGCTCACAAGAGCTTCTGCCCTATCAGCTTTTGACGGTAGTGTAGTGGACTACCGTGGCTGTAACGGGTAACGGGGAATGAGGGTTCGATTCCGGAGAGGGAGCCTGAGAAACGGCTCCCACATCTAAGGATGGCACGCTCTTCGCCCAGGGGTGCTGGTCCTTCTCTGCACCAACGTGTTGATCGAAGGGAGGGGGAAGAAAAGAAAACGCAAATGCCACCCGCCCTGCCTTTCGTGCTTGCTCGTTGAGAAAGCAACGAAAGCTGGCAGCGTCCGTGGCAACAAACTATCTCGGTTTCGCCGCAACGACGGCCTGTCGGTGTCGCCGGGCCGCGTGTGTGATTCATTGAGGTGTTCAGTGTGGCCGCCAGTGCCGCCGGCTTCGCGGGTGTTGATGATGTAGCTAACGGTCGGGCTATTGGGTGGGGGGTAGCGGGCACACAAAGAGTCGCTCGACTCACACGGACACCTGCTGGAGGGCAGCGCTCGACATGAAGCCGAAGCTGACGCTGCGTCCCGTCAACTTGTTGTAGGCGGCGACGAAAGAGTCGAGCTGCGTGTTTATTCAAAGTGTCGAAGGGTTGGTGCGCATAGATTAGAACAGTGTGTTGACTTGAGCTCATGTGAGAGTTTGTAAGAGAGAGAGAGGGGGGAACCCCTAGTTAGTGTTTAGGCAGAACACTGCCTCGCGCGGGGGGGATTCCTCTAGGTTGCGACGTTAGTTCCGACATATAGCAACAACGGTGTGGAAACGGGATGTAATCCTTGCACGCTGAGCTGACTGCGCTCAATCATAGGCCCCGTACACGACACAAAGTGTAGAGGACTGCATTCTCTCCATCAAGGGTAACCGGAAGACTCTCCGTGAGTATAGCTGGGGATTCCATTTCAAGTGATGCAGGGGGAAACTTGTGCGAACTGCTCAGGCAAAACATTCAGCCATTAGTAGATAGATACGTCATCGGGTGTCTGAGTCGTGAAGATTTTGTGCAAAACTCCGCGAGTAGGGAAAGGACCCATGAAGGACTATTTCTGTTTCCGCTGCACCTGTTGCTTGCCAGCAGGAACAACGCGGTAGAGAGAGACGGAAAATTGGCGACCGTAAATGGCTTTACTAGTGAAGGGTTTTGGTAGTGAAGGGGTTTATTAGTGAGCGGTCAAATTGGTGAAGTTTTCAGCTCAGAATTAGTAAACATTTGACCAGTGCCCCTGGAATCCTTCACAACCACTTGGGTGTGCATAAATGAGAGAAGACGACAAGAAACTGGCACCGGAGTGACTGGACCACTACCCCGACTAGCACGAAGGCGCGGAGGACCCCGTTTTTGGCTGGTTTTGGGGTTAGTGAACATTTGACCCTTCACTCATAAACCCATTTACGGTAGCTGTTGTACCGTCATGGGCAGCCGGAGAAGTCTCTGCTTTGAGGGGCCCCCTGGCAATCCCGAGTTTCTGGTTATTGGCATACCTTACCACCGGCCCTCTCCTTCTCCTTCTGGTCAAGGAAGACCTTGAGGTGCTTGGAGCCGTCGGTGAGCTGGCGCACACGCTTGCTGCAGATCTCGGACGGGTAGCAGATGTCGTCCAAGTAGGCCTCGTGGACGGCCTTCATCGTCCTGCTGCGCTGAGACGTCGCCGACCTGTTGACGCTGATCTTTCGCTGCGCGACGAAGACGGCATTCTTGTGGAGTTTCTTCTCGAGCTCAGCGACCAACGCCTTCTGGACCTTGTGCACCTTGCGCATGAAGCGCAGGGGGTACTGCACCAACACGCACGACTTGGTCGGGGTCACCTCCACCTCCCTCGCGTGGTTGATGACGAACCCCGTCAGCGACGTCTTCAGGTTCTTCGAGTTCTGCTCCAGGTCGTACAGCGCCTGCGCAACCTGCATCTCAAGCTCGGTCGCCTCAGAGCGGTGCGACTTTCGGATCTTCTTCATGGCCGGCGTCGACATTTTTTAATAGATCGAGGAGGAAGACGGAGGACGGAGAGCGCGAGTGTCCGAAGGACTAAGGAAGGCGTGAGAAGAGAGAGGGACGGAGTTTGTCTTTTCGAAGACGGACCTGGCTTGGTGAGTCGGCCGAGCGTCTGGCGGGTGGAAGCCAGCTCATGGGCGGAGGCTGCGCCACATGATCGACAAACGCTGACCGTGGGTTGCAGACGGATTGTTTCGCGTGGATTCTCTGCTACAGAACCCAGCCGGCAGTGGCCAGCTCCCCGGGCGCTGGGACCAGAAAAAGTTTTACCGTCACAGCAGGACCGAGTGCTGGCTTCGTGCGAGTGGTCACTCATCATATCACACAAAGGGTGGCGGTTCATGTGTTGATGGGACGAGTGCCGACGATAAGTCCGACGATCGTCTCATCAGAACACGCAAAGTGTCGATCTCTTCGATCTTAGCAGGACTGGTGAGTATGCGGCAATATCCCGGCAGATGGAACTGACCATACGATCTAAGGCAGAAATGCTAGCGTCAAAAATCCTCTACTATGAAAAATCTTATATTTAGTGGTCAGACTAATACTGGGAGCGGTGGAATTGCAAGAAAGTGCTTGGAATGGTTTTGTGCTCGCCGCACTGGTCCCGTCTGCGCCGTGGTTTGACATGTCGCTGCACAAGTTCCACGCAGAGCCAATTGCAACAAGGCCTGCTCTACCCCCTCTGACGGTGCAGCGATGGCAGGGATGAACATAGAGCTTTGCAAGGCACATTGCCACCGTTCGCACACAAGTCAGCCATCCGAACACCAGCTTAGGATGCCGATAGCAAGGTGGGCCACCTTGCATACTGGTCCAACTACCTCGACCTTGGCTGTGTAGGAATAAAATGACATCGAGAACGGGAGAGGAGCGATGGTTGATTCTCTCATGCTACGGAGCTTTCGAGAAAAAAGTCCCGGTGACGAAGGAACATCGAAAGGGAAAGCAAAAGGAAGATGAAGAAGAAACACATTGTCGACACAGCAGCGAGGAGCGAGAGATGAGGAAGCCTGCTAAGAAGCAGACTCTCATGCGGACACCTGCTGGAGGGCAGCGTTCGACATGAAGCCGAAGCTGACGCTGCGTCCCGTCAACTTGTTGTAGGCGGCGACGAACGAGTCGAGCTGCGTGTGTGTGGGTATAGGTGTTGAAACGGTGGCGTTGAGTAAATGTTTAAATGTTGACGTGTAGACGTTTCGAAGAGTTACTTGTCGAACTGGTGAACTGTGTTGTGGTGGTGCAGACGTGGTACTGGGGTAGAGTGATGAAGTGGTACAAAGCTGGTGCTGGGGCGGCGGGGTGGTGCAGAACAGTGCTGTGGAGATCCGGAGAAGTGCAGAAGTGGTGCATAAAAGTCGATCGTTGAGTGCGTGAGCCCCTCCGAAGATAGGTCCATCACACTAGTTCCAAGCTACTTAGCCCGGGTCTCTGGGTCGCGTCCCCCTCCTGATTGGTCGCCTGGTCTTGCGTCTTGTTGGCCCGTCCGGGCTGGTCGCTTCGCGCTTCCCCTTCGTCTTGCATCACCGTCTCCACTCCCTGCCGCACGGGCTTCTACGGTTTGTGCCACCTGCGACGCGGGCCTCATAACTCAGCTCGGGCATCCTGCTGTGCTATCCGAATCTCCTCGTCTTCCTTCTTACGTTGCTTGGTGCAGAAGTGGTGCAGAATTGATGGAGTTGGAGCAGTTGGAGTGACCGTGACGAAGGTGAAAGGACAAAGTGGTGCATCGGAGCCATGCGAGTACCAAGCACTTTCTTGGTAAACGAAGCTTCTTTTTGATACGAAGCGAACACTCTGCACTGAAGGGAGCAAGGGCGGGACTGGCATACCTTACCACCGGCCCTCTCCTTCTCCTTCTGGTCAAGGAAGACCTTGAGGTGCTTGGAGCCGTCGGTGAGCTGGCGCACACGCTTGCTGCAGATCTCGGACGGGTAGCAGATGTCGTCCAAGTAGGCCTCGTGGACGGCCTTCATCGTCCTGCTGCGCTGGGACGTCGCCGACCTGTTGACGCTGATCTTTCGCTGCGCGACGAAGACGGCGTTCTTGTGGAGCTTCTTCTCGAGCTCAGCAACCAACGCCTTCTGGACCTTGTGCACCTTGCGCATGAAGCGCAGGGGGTACTGCACCAACACGCACGACTTGGTCGGGGTCACCTCCACCTCCCTCGCGTGGTTGATGACGAACCCCGTCAGCGACGTCTTCAGGTTCTTCGAGTTCTGCTCCAGGTCGTACAACACCTGCGCAACCTGCATCTCAAGCTCGGTCGCCTCAGAGCGGTGCGACTTTCGGATCTTCTTCATGGCCGGCGTCGACATTTTTAATCTCTCCTTGTTCTTGTCACGGGGCGTGATCTGCGCGTGTCTTCGTTGAACACCAAAAAACACGCTTCGGGCAAAAAGAAATATCAGTTGCTTCCTTCGTCCCATAAGCATGCCTTTCAAGAGCCCACTTTTTCAAGAGCTGCAATCGCAAGACGTTGGTTCTTATCTCGGTCAATTGTATCCACCTCGACCCCGCGGTTTTAAGGCCACGGAGTTGCATCGAGTTGGATGCTTCGGACATGTATGAGCAATGGAGTTACCATTGTTATCCGACTGGGCCCAAAAAAAGGCACCTTCCCCGCCACGAACGAAATTCGAGAGGCCCTTCATTTCCCTCCCCAAATGCACCGTCGAGGTTCTCGGTGGTCAACCTCACTACTTCGAGTAAAGCGAATCCGGAGTCTCCCCGTCGTAACCAGTCAATGCACGGCTCAATTCCTCGATACAACAAGGCTCCTCAGGGTTACGCCCGCCGGTTCACTCCGCAGACTCGCGGATTTTCCGAGGGAATCTGCGAGGCTTGGCAAATCTACATACAGGGTGCCTGTTCTTCGGGGGAAACATTTTGTTTTCCCTCCCACCCGCGGCAGGAATGGCGCGACGCCGGGGTGAATTTGTCATCCGTTTTCCTAGCCGTCCACGAGTACTTCGTGAGAGCCGGGGCCGAGATCCCTCCCACCTTGCCCCGTGACCCCGCAGGGTGTCCAAAGTACCCTTGGGGCATCACCCCATCGTAAGTTGTTATTCGGATTTCTTCATTTTTCCTCTCATTAACGAAACCCGCCGCTGCAATGCACAGCAGCAATGCTTGACTGCAATGTCCTATTGCAATGCCCAACACTGAGGATGGCCGATAGAGATTCCTCGATGGAGGCAGACGAGATGGTGAGTACCCAAAAGAAAGCGAGACCAAGAGAGAAAGCAACAAGAGCTTGAGATGCTTCCGCTTGCATACGTCAGGCGAAAGCCAAACCAAAGTCGGACGGGCGGCGTGAACTAAACTGAGTCCAACGAGTCAGACAAAGGTAACACTAACTATGTTTTGAATGTGCACACTGGCAAATACTGGACAAGAGCATATGGTCCGTAGGATCGGCCCTTGTTCTACGCCCGACATGTTGAGCCGGTCCGTCCCTATCTCTTGAGTGAATCACGGTCCACCACGGTCTATAAGGTCCATCTCTAGTCCCTGAATTGCCCGGTGCTGTTCTTCGGTCTATCACGGCCCACAAGAGGGGATGGACCGGCTCACATGTGCTGCGATTCTCGAAATAAAATTTCGTTTGCCGTGCGTGTATGTGTTTGTGTGTGTGTGTATTAAGCAAAGGATTTTCTCAGTCCGGGCTTCAGCACCCTGCAGAAATCTGCTCAAGAAAGGATGCTGACCCCAAGAAAACGGGGCAGGTTTCTTGCTGCTGTCGGATTCTTCTACACGGACTACGCCTCCACCACGTGTACTGCATCGTGCATCACGAGCTCATCCTCTAGTGCCTGTGGCTACGTCCTGCTATACGGTGTACGGTATGCTATCCATAGCACCACACCACCACGTAGCACTACGTAGTATCTACGGGCTGAACACGCGGTGCCGGTCCCGTGCCCAGCTGGGTTCACACCACGAAGGACTCTCCATCCAGCGTGTTGTCGGGAGCTGCGGAGGGCTTTTTGCATGCGGGCACGGCTGTTTTTCGGGCGTAAACAACTGAAGTCGGCGCAGGCCAAACCCCGACGAATACTGTGTGTCACAAGGGTGGCGGGGGGGCTCACGTTCTCCCCGTTCCCTGGCTGCCTTACATTCCGTTCCGGTTTCGGAGTGTCTGGCGCCGCGTTTTCAGAGCTCCTCGTCTTCCGCCCGCGCCTCCGAAGAATTCCGGGGGCGGTCTTCGCTGGTTCCGGGGGCCGGCTTCTCGCTGCCGCCGGGTGGCTCCTCCTTCTCCTCCTCTGCCTCCTTCTTCTTTTCCGCTTCCTTCTTCTGACCTGCGTCCTTTTTCTCCTCTGTTTCCTTCTGCTGCGCTGCCTCCTTCTCCTCTTCTGTCTCCTTCTTCTGTGCTGCTTCCTTCTTCCGCTCTGCTTCCTTCTCCTGCTCCCCCGTGGGTAGGACGCCCTGCACCCAGGTGTTCATGCCCGCCAGCTCCGCGTGAACGAGGGGCCCGTAGACGTCGGCGCCGGGCTTGTTCTTCCCGAACACCGCGATGCCCGGGATTTCGACCACCCCGTACTTCGCGACGACGTGCAGCTGCGTCGTGGCGTTGACCGTCCCGAAGTGGACGGGCACTCCGAAGCCGCGTCTGCGCAGCGGCCGCCAGATTTCGGCTTCGAACTTCGCCGACGCCTCGGACTCGTCGAGGAAGGCGACGATCCAATACGGCGGGCCGCGGGTCTGCGGCTGCACTTTTTTGCTGAAGCTCCGCTTGAGCAGCTTGGTAGGCTGCCCGGAGGGCTTCTTCGGCTTCTTGCTCTTCTGCTCGGTGCCCGGATCGGCCTCCGTCCAGACCTCGTCGGGGGCGGGGTCTTCGGCGTCGTCGGCCTCCTCTTCCGCAGGGCGGTCGGGGCACTTCTGCCGTATGTAGCCGCCGCACTCACTCCTCCGCTTGCTCCAGCCGTACCCCGCGGCTTGGCACGACTCGCAGCTCGCGAGCCGCTTGAAGTCGACGCCCGACGCGCTGGTCAACAACGCGAGAGCTGCGAACAGCAGGCCTGGTGCCATCTGCCCGACCCCCATTTCTTCAAGGTTGGCACCTTTCGTTTCGTGATGTTATCTGTTTTCGACGATATATCCGCCGCTCAGGGGGTCAGAAACTTCTCTCTTCCCTAACGACAGCAAGTGTCAGTGATAAGAATAATAACTAATAAGGGTAGGCGGTTTTTTTTTTTTGGCCCATGTCCGCGCGCGCGTAAATTTTTGGGAACCCCCGGAAAAAAAAAACTTTTGCCAAAAAAAAACTTTTGGGATCTGTGCATTGGAACCGGTCGTGAGAGCAACTGCAGGCGTAGTCACGAGCGTGTCCGGCTCGCGAAAAGTCGAAACCCTGTTCATCACACCGATACTTCACGGCGATGCAAATCGCGTAGACTTTGTTTACCTCAGTGTGTATTGACTTTGAAGCTGACTATGCCCGGTGCTGGGTTGGTGCGCTGGGCAAGCAATATCGTGCTACTTTGACGTTGGTGTCAATCTAAACAGCAAGATTTGCGTAGCTCCTGCTGGACGCAGTCGAAGCACGCGGGATACAAGCACAGCCTCAGCCTCGAAAGTGTGCGCGGTTTTACCGGCAAGGCATGTCGGGAGGTTTTGCCACTGTGGTGCGATTATCACACAGAACCAGTCCGGGGCAGTGCACGCGTCTATGCCTTCCGACGCCTCAAGCAGCTACTAGTATCTGAGACTCGACTGAGGAGGCATGAAAAGGACGCGGGGCAAGCGATGCGTTCACGGTGCTTGCGACTTAGTGCACTTGACCGGCGGCAATGCCTTGTGCCGCGGTATATTTGCGAAGAAAACGGCACTCGTCGCCTGACAGTCTAGACCGCACATCCCTGAGCATAACTGCCTTCGTTGCACACGGCGTCTAACCAATTGCCGTGTGCTAGAAGCACCTGCCCTCCGTGCGGATGTCGAGACATCAATGGTCTCTTTCGATGTGGGTGAGGTACATCTTGTGAGTCCGGCGCCGTTTGCTACGCATCAGAAGGTGGCCACTGGCTAAAGCTTGCTGACAGGAGGGTCGGCAGAGTACCGACAAACTCCGTTTACACCAAGCAGGGCATCTTTGTGTACTCGGGTAATATTGACAAAGCCACTACACCCGAAGTGACGGTGTCGACGTCCGCCTTTGGGGGTTTCAACAGCAGACCGCCGCAGAAGCCGCGAGAGCAACCATCCTTGCACAAGGTGGAGGAAAGCAGAAGTTGAAGTTCACCATACTATCTGCGGGTAGCTGGCGCTTATTCTCGCCGATGGAAATGCCACCGACCAGCCGTCAGTAGGCTCTCGCACGGTGGTTCGGTAGGACCGTGACATCGCAATGGGGCATGTCAGAAGAGAGATAAGAGATTGACGGACACCCGCGCAATCGACAGTCCTCTGGGTCACTGCTTTATTGTTCGCAGCGTACCCAGCGAACCGCGATCTCGAGTTCAAACCCGAGTGTTTTTTCTCCTGTGGCATCGTCTATCATCTGCAGCCTCCGACTATGGAAGGTTTTGTCGAAACGCACCCCGCGCGGCGTTCAGGACTGTTGAACTCTAGACTGCCACCGCAACCCCTCGGACACATCAAGTTCATCTTCACACTCACCTTTGAGCTCATCGTCCAGAAATTCTACCAACAACGGGCACAGAAGTGCCAACAGCGGACTGGCCAGTAGTATAGCCGGCACATATGGTGTGACATCCAGTAGCAGAAAGTCTTGTGGCAAAAGTTTTTTTTCTGAAAAGTTTTTTTTTTGCGCGCGCGCGCGTAAATTTCTGTGGGCCGACGGACATGGGCCAAAAAAAAAAAAACCGCCTACCCTAATAGTTATTATTCGATTTGTCGAATAATAAAAAAAGTTCCGGGTAGCCGAACAGTAGCAGGATCAAATAGTGGTAGTGTTTTTAGACAACCAGACGTGTGTCAAATAGCTGTTATTATTCGACCCTCCCCCCCCTTTAGTCCACCGCGAGACCGCGCTTGCGCATCTACCGCCAGATTCCGGTTTCGAACCCGTTCTCGTTTCACTACAAAGGTGAACTTCGGGCCCCTCGGGTGGGGCGGGGCCCGGACGGGGGCCCGGACGGGGGCCCGGACGGGGGCCCGGCGCCCGCCGAGGGGGGGGCGCCCCCTGCTGGCGAACCCCCCACGGAAAACGAAGTGAACACGAATGAGGAAAGTTGTTGCACAAAACAACGAGGGACAGTTTTGATTCGTGCGTTTTGATGCAAGCAACCCGTTTCCAAGCCTTCCGTGGGACAGAGCAAACCCCCTCCAGTTACGTCGGAGGGCCTCTTCGCTATCTCACCTCGCACGTGTTTGGACTGTTCTCGACTGCAGGGCTCTCGGGTATGAACTACTTTCGCGCGCGCATCGCTGTTGTTGTTGAACGCTTACGCCCGCCACTAAACCCAGATTTACCTGTGTTTCGTGTGGGCTACAGCACATTTACCTCCTTTGATCTATCGCAACTGGCAGTCTCCTCAAGCATTTCATACAAAGCAGGTGCTTATACAAAAAAGAAAAGAACGATGCTGAGAAAGTTGACCAGGACCCTGAGGCGATCTCCACGATGTCAAAAAAAAAACGAGGGAAAAAAAAAACGAAGAAGAAACAACGAAAGTCGTTCAAAAAAAAAACGCAGCAAAAAAAAACAACGAATAGTTGTGTCGCAGCTCTTGACAGATAGAAAACAAGAGGGGGTAACTATTCTTCGCTTTTCTCACAAAAAAGGGGGGAGGAAAGGGGACAGGGCCTTGCCAATTTTGCTCAGAATCCCTGGACGGACGAGCAATTTTCTGCGTTAGGGTAGGTTTTCAAATTCAAGAGGCTTCGTCAACTATTCCTTGCAGTATTTGCGTACTTGAGCCAGCCCGCCCCCGGCTGATACTGCTGATATACTGGGATCGCCTGTGATCAGCCTACAATAGCCTGTGCTAGCCTGTGATAGACTGCGGACAGACCGTGATAGACAGCAGCAGGCAGTTCGATGCACTTCGAGGAAATAGGGGTGGACTGGCTCAATACTTCAAAAAAGGGGGAATCAATGAGAGAATCTAAGTTTCACTACAGACACATTCTCCCCCCACCCCTATATGTATCTGATCTCTCTCGGAAAGTCAGCGCGATAGCGATGACAACGAGAACACGAAATAATGACAGGAGGGTGGGACCGGGCCCTGGGACTGCTAAGGCGTGACAAACCCGCCCCTGTCCCCCCAGGAAACCCGGTCCGAGACTAGCCAGCCCCCCCGACACGGAATCTCTTTCTTGTTTTGTGTTCTCGTCTCTTTCTCTTCGCATGATTCGTTTGCGAAGTTCTGTTCCTCTCTGAACCCTGATACACTGTTGTTTCACGGAAGAATTCCGTCCGGTACCGAGCGTCCCTTTAGACCTTCTTCTTCGGATTTCGCACGTGGTGGTGCGCACTTCTCCTTCCGTCGGGGGGGGATTGCAAGAACGTGCTGGGGACCGTTTTTCCACGGTGCAACTAGGACTGAACGACCTGGGGGGGCGGCACGCCCGCATATGGCTCGTCGAGGAAATACGGGACCCTCACCCTACCCCATTCCAGGGGACTTATCTCGACGCCAGTTGTGTCCCCAAGCAGCTTGCGCCGCATTCCGGATATCCGTAGAACACCGGTTCAGGCTTGGGCTCTGCCCTGTTCACTCGCCGTTACTAGGAGCATCGCTGTTGCTTTCTTTTCCTGCGCTGAGTGATGTTTGTGTTGCGACAATCAACCGGGGTTGATGCACAGTCTGGTGTACTTTTCTTTCCGCGACTGAGCAGGTTCAGGAGGTTTGTTCTTCGCTGACACCACCACTTTTTTCGCTCAGTACTATTTTATCTGCTGTGTTCGGGTGTCGTGTCGTGTAGGGTAGACCCGTCTACTGATCTACCGCAAGTCCGTTCAACACGCTCGGTGATTACAGCACTTGGGACCCCTTCGGTTCTTTGTCTAGCAGCTTCGTCGAGCATTTCCTTCCAAGCTGGCGCTTATGTAAAACACTTGTGACGCCACGAAGAACACGCTCTTCTTATCCAAGGTCTAGCCAGCTTTGGAAGCTGGGAAGGACTTTTGATTGCAGCATCCGCTTGATGAAGATTGCGTGCTGATGAGAAAAGAAGACGGGGAGGGGGGATCCGGACAAGGGGAGAGGCCTGCCAGCTGGCGTTCGAGGGGCCCTCTTCGCGTGAATGTTGGCACTGCAGTGCGACCATTGTGAAGTGCCGTCTCAAGCGAGAACCCCTGGAGGGCAAATCGGATTATTCGGGCCACGACTTGCCTCAGCAGACGGCGACTTTCAAAGTCGCGTCCAGATTCGTTCCGGATCCGATTTCCGATTCTGGGGGGGAATTCTTAGCGCTAGGCAGAAGCCTGCTTCTCGTGTTTGATGCTAGCTTCAAGTCTCGATGCACGGTTGTTTTGTTTTCTTACATTTGGGTGATGGTATTCCGAGAATGCAAAAATACTCGAGGGGCTGTCTTGCATGTTTCAACGGAGGAAAAACTAACGAGGGCCTTTTTTTGTTGAACGCTGATGCCCGCCACTAACCCCAGATTTATCCGTGTTGCGTGTGGGCTACAGCGAATTCCGCCTTTGAGATTTTGCAACTGGCAGCCTCCTCAAGTATTTCCTGCGAAGCAGGCGCTTAAACAAAAATACGATCCGGTCAATGTTGTCGTCCACCACATTGGACGATGGCATTTTAGGAAGAAATGGGTAAACGTTGAAGGCTTCCGGGTCTGGCCTTGCGGGCTTTGTGACGGGTAGTTGTGACGGACAGTCATGTCGTAGGCATTCCGGGGGATCCGGACAAAGGCCGCGAGGTAAACGTCACCCCACGGAATGTCGTCGACGGAGGTGACGTGCAGGTCGTCGAAGAGGATCCACCCCGTGTCTTGCGCAACGTACGTGACGTAGTGTCCGCCAGCCGTATCCTCCCCCATGTTGGATCGCCCTCTCTCTCCGTAACACGTAGCACCTTGGTGCCGCATGTGGTGCGTTTAAGTCGAACTTTGAGTGCGTGAGCCCCATCGAAGAAAGGTCCATCACACTTGCCGCATGTGGTGCGCGTACTACGCTCTTCACCCCCCACTACTAGTGCTTGCAGCACGTGATATTATGCAGCACTCTACTACTGCATGCAGTACACCTCATACACCTCACATCCACGGTCAGTGGTACCTAGCGAACGCCCTCACTACAAGCTGCCAACAAGAAGAACCCCATTTGTTGGAAGTCGCCCGCGTAACACCCAGGGGGGGGGGGGGGGGGGGGGGGCAGGGGGCGCACTAAGGATTGGGGGGTGCAACGGGCAACGTCAACGTCTGCTAAATTTGGAAGGGGGGGGGGGGGTCCTGTTTGGTGCACCTGGTGGCCGGGCACCCCCCCACCCTTTTTTCCGGGGACCCCTTTAAACGCGCTCTTTCGCGATGGATCTCAAAAATCAGCCAAAATCTGGAAAATTGGCCCAAAAAGTGAAAATTCGGGCCGATTCGGCCGATTTACCATGTGCTTTCCCAAAATGCCAATACCCCCCCAAAAACTGTTTTTCAGGCAAATCCGCTGGGAAACGTACTTAGAGAATTTCGAAAATACGGCACCTAGAAAACCACGAAAGGGCAGATTTTCCCGGTTTCAGCCTGTGTTTTGCACGGCAAATTTCAGGCCTCACAGACGAACTGAGGACGGAGTGGAAAGATCTGAGTGCATTGCAGGAATCTTGATTTTCGGGGAAACTGACTTTGCTCAAAAGTTGCGAAGTACATTTCCCTGCCAAAAAAGTGCAGGAAAACATTTCGGTGGGGAATGACCTTTTTTTCCGCAAAAGTGGGTTTCGATTTCGAAAACGAGGAGAACGGATTCATCTGGAGGAAACGGAGTACCCACTCGGCACCGGGGGGTCTGGGAAACACCCCAAAAACAGCCCCCAAAACGACCCCCCCCCCCCCCAAAAGGGGGGTGCAACGTGCAATGGGGGCAACGTCCCTTAGTGCGCACCCTGGGGGGGGGGGGGGGGGGGGAGGATGCCCAGGAGGGATGCAGAAGGGGGTGCTGGGATAAATCTCAGAAGCCCGTCCCTCCCCCCCGTAGCGGTGTACTGTATGGGGCGGCTTCTTTTTCGTCGTCATTTTTCCGTTTTCGTACTTTTTTGACTGCGGTGAAATCATCCGGGCGGCTGGTCCCGACTGAGAAGCCGAACGAAGGATTCGACTGCCGGAAGAGAGAGAGAGTATGTGAGGATGTGTGTGCGTGGAATTCAATGATGGGTAACACCTGATGCGGAGTATAGCCCAGGGTTTCACCTATAACACGTTACGGCTGAAGGTCCTGTCGGCTGCTCGCGGTGATCACGCGCTGTTGGGAACTGTAGCCTTGATTGGTTCAGGCTTCCTGCTTCGTGTCCCGTGTGCTGCTGGTTGCAGCATGTATCCGGGGGTAGCCGCCTTATGTGTGTGCGTGTTGGAATTCAATCTCGGGTAACCCCTGGAGCGGAGTATAGCCCAAATTGTCAGCATCATTACGTCACTGCTGATGGTCCTGCCGGCTGCTTACGGTGGCCGCTGATCTAAACTGCAGCCTCGTTTGGTTATGTGTGTGCGTGTGTAGGTGGGTGTGTGTTGCGTGTGTGCGCGTGTGGGTACCCTGTCGAGAATGACTCAAGTGACTTCATGCAGCGACAGGGTTGTGGGTCAACAATTGGGCTCTCTTGGCTGCCTTCATCATCAGACTCAGGCTTTTCCTGGGCAAGTCTTTGCATCAACATGTCACGCACCCCAGGCTGGGATAGCATCTGGTCACACATGCCGGGCTGTGCCAGCAGCTGCAGCAAGGTGTCAGGCTGTGGTGGCAACTCAACAGCTTGTTGTTCTACCTCAGTAGCTTCAGCCTGTCGGACCCGTAGCTTTTCGGGGTTGCCAGCAACAAAAAAGGGGCTTCGGCTCGCGAAGTCTCACCAGGCAGACTCGGCGCTGCAGTCAATAACATTGCATTTTCGCGGGAACCAAACAGAGCAATTTTTTTGAGCCTCCGACGATCTCATGCGGCCGTACAGACTGGCCTCTTTCAGCCGCGTTGTTGATACTTGAGAGTCTTGTTTTAGAGCGAAAGTTCGCAGAATTTTCGCCGGACAACTGTTCAGGAGCCGACCACTCCCAGGGTCGTGTTGGATCTCTCTCTCACCCGATTTCCGACACTTCTTTGCATTCTAACCCAAACGCGTCCTGCCGATCACTTGCAATCACGACTACGTACGGATAGTGGCTAAGCAGTGTCAGGGATAGTTAACCCTGTCCCCGCGTGAAGCGTGTTCCAAGGGCCTACCTTCCTTCGGAAATGACGACCGCGTCATCCGGGGCCTGTGGACATGGTCAAGGATAGCCAACGTGTCGCCACTGTAGATCTCTGCATCCGGGTTGCGGAATGTTCGGCAACCCTGCAAGTTGTACCACATTCCGGATACCCGTGCTGCGTCGTCCTGCGGGTGAAAACACCTGCCGCACATCGTGCGAGAAACCGGCTGCCCGCGGTACTATTGTCCAGTAATACACGTCTGCTGCAAGTGAGCTCTGGTTTCCCAGGCCCACACACCGTCGGCCGGGGGGTAGCTTCCGGTGGTGTCGAGGCAACCCTGCGGAACGGCTACATGGGGGGCCCGGCTACATGGGGGGCCACCCAGGGTACTGCGGATAGGGTGCCGGATAGGGCATTCCGTAACCGTACGGGTATGGGGGGTAGTAAGGGTAACCTGGGTACATGGGCTGGTGAGGCCATCCCTCGGGCATCATGCCAGGGTGGTGCTGGTGGTGGTGGTGGTGGTGGGGGTGATGCTGGTGATGGTGATGGTGGTGTGGTTGGTTGTGATGGTGGTGGTGGTGGTGGTGAGAGTGGTTCTCGTGGTGGTGATGGGTGGGCGGCGGCATCCCCTCGTGGCTGTGTCCGTTGGTAGCCGGAGCGTGCCGCTGGTGCATGTCCATGCCCAGGGACATGCCGGGCACATTCGGCGGGGCGCCCACGACAACCGCGTTGTTTGCCTTCGGTTTGTTCCGCTGCGGGTCTGTGATGATGTCGAACTCCACCTGGTTTGATGGATATTTCGTGGTTATGGTCTCCAGCCGCAGTCGCGACCTTTTATGGGGCAGTTCACGGTGTACGGTGTGTGTGCACACTGTGCACTTAGTGTGCTGATACCTGCTCATAAGTGGGTCCATATTGGGCATCTACAGGGATCGAGGCTCCTGAGGACCATATTGCTACACGCAGTATGCACTCGCTGTCGAGTGTATCGAGTGTATACATACAGTCGAACTTCACCTGGATATTTCGTGGTATGGTCTCCAACCGCAGTCGCGACCTTTCATAGGGCATTTCACTCCGGACAGGAAAACATGTCGGTGAAATGGAGAGAGCTCACGACACGCACACGAGGTTTGCAGAAAGGGAGGGCAACCCTAGATCCTGTGAGAACTAGGGCTGCAGGAGGGGGCTGATCGGCGGATACCCGCGAGATACGCAATCTACGTCCGCTGCGGAAGCAGTGTAGGGGAGTGGGTGCGCAAACAGCAGTTGGCGACGATGCCCAGACGGAAAGAGAGCAACTGCCCATGAGGAATTGGCCGCATTGGTGGGATACAAGAACGTGCTCAGTATGCGTGGTACGTGTGTGCAACTCCCGTCCAAGCCACCGACACAGAAGGCAGGGGAATCGATACGAAAGACACTCAACTAGTTCAGAAGAGAGAGAGGGCGAGAGATACCTGGGAGGGGGAAGGTAATTCGTATGTGGAAAATCCGATTATGCAAACGAGAGTTCGCGAAGAAAGAAGAAGGGGGTGAGAGCGAGTCCACATACCTTCTCGCCACCAGTCGGTCTGTTCCCTTTGAATGCCCGGTGGTGCACGAATACTTCGGTGGCCGGACTTGCGTCGGGAACGATGAAACCGAAGCCTTTGTCGTCGAACCACTTCGTCAACGTGCCCTTCTGCTTCATCCCAGCCTGAAGCGACATCGCACTGCCACGCCGGCTCCACGACCACCTATTCCACCCACCACCACACCCCCCCGCCGCACTCTCTTTGGTTGCGACCGTTTGGCGATGCCCGCCTTGTTTCCTGAGCCGGGCTTGTCCCTTCCCTCCCCCTCCTCCCTTCCGGTGGCTGCTGGCGTATGCGGCTTAATTTCTCACTCAACACGGGGGAATTTTGAACTAGGTCAGGACGATCTCAAGGATTGACAGATTGGGAGCTCTGTCTCGATGAATTGTGTGGTGGTGCATGGCCGCTCCTGGTTGGTGATTGGTCAGGTTAATTCCGTTTACGAACGAGATCTCGACCAGGTGCGCGTTCTGCGGTGGAAACGCCCACTAGTCTGGCACTCGTTGGGCATCTGCAAAATCCAGTTTCAAGTCCGTTCCCTGGTCTGCTGTTTCGCCAGATAGTAGGTAGGGACAGAAGGAATCTCATTGGTCCATTCACGCGCGTCTTTAATCAGAAGACGAGGCATTTGGCTACCTTACGAGAGTCATAGTTACTCCCGCCGTTTACCCGCGCTTGACCTGATCTCTCAGCGTTGACATTCAGGGCATTGGGCAGAAGTCAGATTCCACTCGCCACTGCTGTGGTCACCCCCGGAGACTCTTGGCATCGCCTCACCAGACTCGCATCGCTATCCTGTCTGCAGACACTCAGATTCTGGGCTGATGATGGTCCGCCTTGTGCGGGTGGTCCTTTTTAAGACGGATCCCTCTCTCTCTCTCCCATAAGGTTGCCGCCCGAGGGAACCGGCTGTGAGCCGAAACTCGGCGCCGGTCTCTCCGGACTGCACCAGGAGAGAACTTCGCGGCGGATCACAAAGCACGAGGCACACGCCCAAGACCCGTGCACGGCTACCACCCTCCATGTTTGCACCTTTCCTCGGATGCTACGGTCGGGAAGGGGTTGGGAAAACACGTTCCCCTTCCCCGCGTTCTGCGTGTGGGGTTACCACCGGGCAACTGCCGCAGCAGCCGCAGATACGTCCTTCGCCCTTGGCTCACTGATGGTGCGCCGTGTGTCCGTGGCTAGATAGGACCGCCTTCTCGCGCAGCTCGGGGGAACTCTCCCCCCGCGAAAAAGGGCGTCGCGTGGACGAGTACGTGAGTGAACCGGCTCGCACAAAAGATACGAAGGCTGCAACGCTCCCATGATAGAACGTATCGTCGATAGCACGCCGATTATATCGGTTGACGGGTATTTTGCGGGAGTTAAACGGAAGCTCAACCACCGGTTCTCCCTCGACTACGAAGCCCTCACGGCCTTGGTCACGTCCGAAACCAGAAGGTGTGCCCCCAGCTCGAGGCGTTCAAACTAGCCTCGATCCGACGACCGAATAGTCGTAGCCGAGAAATCCAAAGGTTCTTGACGCATTGTCCGCAGTGTTCCTGTTATTCGAAAGCAGCTGGACCAAGCCGGCCGCACGCGAGGATTTGGTCCAGTCTGGCGGATGCCGTTTGCAAACGTTTGCAAACGGCATCAGTGCAGTGCAAGGCTAGCAATGTATAGACACATGCGAGCGATGTAGACGTGGCAAGTGACGTTTATGCTGCCGTAAGTGACAGCAGTGGTAGTAAAATGTCGACAAACTTCAAAGGAAAAGGCATTGTTTCTGTGGGACCAACCCGGCCATGCAAGCTGCGGCACTTCGGGTCGACGTCGCGATGTCAACGCCGGCATATGCTTTGGCGCACCTGCTTTTGGGGCGCTCCTTCTCTCAATCACTCCAGCTCCTCGACCGTGCGTGCTGCAAAAATCTGTCGATTCAGACCCGGCTGCTCCTATCGCTGCGAAGAAAAGAAAAGGAAACGGCAAAGCAAAAAGACGTCGTTTCGGGTTGTCAAAACTTTTTTTCGGGTTCGCCTCGCATCTTACAGCATGCGAGGCCAAACCCGGAAAGCGAGCACGGGGGGAGAAAATCGTGGGGCGGGGGGTGGGAGTCGCAGCTTCCTTTTTTTTTTTTTTTTGACTTTCTTGTCTGGAGAATCTTTTTTTTTATTCCTTAATAATCTGCGACGTGTGGCAACACAAAACACGGGGCTAGAGGGTAGCCGGCGAGAAGGGAGGCCGAATGATGTCGTACGGTCTCGGGAGGGATTGGGTGATGCGCCAAAGCCACGTGCACGGTGCAGCTGCCATGCCCTACGTGTGGTCGTATAAACCCATCCTGCACAAAGCAATCTCTGCATCGGGATGAACCGCACGTGTATGCATCACAGGTCAGCCACTGATGTTACGATGTTGCGGGAGTCCGTTGTGATAATGGTAAAAGCATGGAGCAACTCGAATCCCTCGAGGAATCCTTTTTTGGAGTGAAAAAAGGGTTACATATATATTTTTTCGGATGGTCGAACCCACTCGAGAAGAACGAACCAAACCCCGCAGGGTTTTCAGCGATTCTTGTTGGAGCTTTAGAAGGGGTACGCACTCCTATGCCAGAATGGCCATTTTAAACTGGTCATGTCAGGTAGCGCGCCGTGCATCTCACGTGGATGGGGGGCATGGGCGTGTGTCTGGATCCGGGGGTTTCTACGAGTTCGTGAGTTTCGGCTTAAAAAGGGGTGGGCCACTGGAAAGGAACGAACGGCACGTGGCCCAAAGTTGTCTATGAGCGAAGGTTTGTCGCCCTTTTTTTTTTTTTTTTGCTAACCCCAGTTACCCTACACGGACAAAGAGGAGGGGGTGGGTGGGTCCGGGGTACATAACGACTTCTGGGGAAACCATGGGTTAAACGCAGGGAGGTGCTACGGCTCCAAACGAGGAACTTACGGGCGCAATGGAAATGTTTTTTGACACATCTATTGAACGTGTCTTCGCCCTGGAGGCGCAGGGTATGCCTGACGTTTGACAGCAGAACACATGCATGCCCCCCGTCAGTAAAGAATTAAATGGGTGGTAGTTTCCCCAGGTTTTGGGGGTGGTGTCGTCAGCAAACTTGGGAACCGGCCTCAGTTTGCTGGTGGGAAACAACCCGCCCCCCTTGGTTGGAGTCCTTCGCTCATGTTCTCGAGGCGGCGTTCTGCCACTGGTACTGCTGCTGCTGGTGCTGCTGTTGGTGCTGCTGGGCAGTGGGCATCTGCCACATGTTCATCCCCTGGGGCATGCCGCCCATGCCACCCATGCCGGGCATGGCTCCTCCTTGCAAGGCGCCCCCGATGCCTCCCATGCCAGCCCCCATGCCAGCTCCCATGCCGGCTCCCATACCACCGCCGCCGCCCATGCCTCCACCGCCAGTACCAGCGCTCAGGATGACCACGTTGTTCGCCCTCGGCTTGTTTCGCTGCGGGTCGGTCATCACGTCGAACTCCACCTGATGATGGTTTTGCAGAGTGAAACATGGTCCTGACGGAAATCGAAAATCCCGTCCTCAAGCATTTCCTACAAAGCGGGTGCTTATACAACAAAAGAAAGATGTCCATGATAAGGGTGGTGGTTACACGATACCTTTGATGGTATTGTTGTTCAACATTTTTGCAGGTCGATAGCAGCAAAGATAGGGAGTGTACTACATGAATGACCCAATGAACCCACGAGGTGGGGGCATACTGTCTCGCCTCCGGTCGGCCTTTCGTCGTTGAATGATCGGTAGTGGACGAAGACCTCGGTGGTCGGGCTCATGTCAGGGACGATGAAGCCGAATCCCTTCTCGTCGAACCACTTCGTCAAAGTTCCCTTCTGCTTGCCGCCTGCCTGCATCTTGTCCTCCGGTGTTCTGTCTTGTTTTTCGGGCTGTGTTCTCTCACCTGCGCGGGTGTCATTAATGGCTGAACCAGTTCCTTCACCAGACGGGGTCAACGCATACAACCCCTTTGTTGGCCAGGTGAAAGCTAGGTGGTAGCTAACGGGCAACGGAAGACCTAGATTCGCCTTTTTAGCAGACCGTTTCCTGCTGTGTGGGTGGAGCTGGTGCCCGTGCGGAACAGCAGACGAGGGGGACAAGCAACCCATCCGAATCAACGCACTTCCTTTCTCCCTCGCGGGTTGTCCTTGTGGACGAGGCGTCGATTCCTCTCTGAACACACGTGTTGTGGTAGTTCATAGTTCGTAGTGGCGGCAGTTTTCGAGCCGTCGCAAGCGGCCGGGAACAGCAAGACAGGGCGGAGGTGTTGTTCCTCCCTGCGTTGGTTTGCTTTCGTGGGGTAGCTCTGAGCTTCCGCTCGGGGGACAGCGACTTTTGCGAGATAGTACGTGCTGAGGCGGGACCCCCAGGCTCTTGGGTGTAGTGAGTTTTAGAGGGGAGAATGCATGGGTGTACCCAGTCTTAGAGGGGAGAATGCATGGGTGTACCCAGTCTTAGAGGGGAGAATGCATGGGTGTACCCAGTCTTAGAGGGGAGAATGCATGGGTGTACCCAGTCTTAGAGGGGAGAATGCATGGGTGTACCCAGTCTTAGAGGGGAGAATGCATGGGTGTACCCAGTCTTAGAGGGGAGAATGCATGGGTGTACCCAGTCTTAGAGGGGAGAATGCATGGGTGTACCCAGTCTTAGAGGGGGTGTACCCAGTCTTAGAGGGGAGAATGCACGCGTGTACCCAGGGGAGAATGCATGGGTGTACCCAGTCTTAGAGGGGGGGGAATGCATGGGTGTACCTAGTCTTAGAGGGGAATGCATGGGTGCACCTAGTCCTGGAGGGGAATGCATGGGTGTACCCAGTCTACCCAGGGGAGAATGCAAGGGTGTACGTCGACAAGTAGCTTCAGAGGAGAACAATCAAGTTGAGCAGAACAGACCGATACACCACTTAAGATCTGGGGGCCAAGTACCACCGATGGCGCAGCGCGGCTGGAGATAGGAAAAACGGTCGAAGAGATGGCAACAACTCGCTTAGCTTAGAGCTTTTTCTTCTTTTTAGCGAGCAAGTCCACCCGAGGAAGTGCTCGCTCCTCAGACAATTGCTGACTAAATGTATATCCAAATGAAAACGAACTGCGTGCGCGCAGGCTGGGGTGCAACACTTTGCGTGTGCAGGCCACTGTGACAACAACACGATACCCGTGGAGATCGGCGGTTCACACCTGGTATGGGGGAGGATTGCAAGAACGTGTTTGGAATGGATATGTGCACAACGCCGCACTGGTCCCGTCTGCGCCGTGGTTCGGTCCTAGAAAGGGGAGGGAAAGGGGGGGGGGGGGGGGGGACGGGAGAAGATCGCAGTTTCGCGTCGAAGTCAATCGTGGTCGTGATACTCTCCTCGCACCGTTCGCCGCTTCGTTCTTGCTGCTGCGTGAGGCAAAGCTGATGACGCGTAACAAACGTAGAAAGACCAAAACAATGATTCTCGTGTGTCTGCCACGAACATCGTGACGCCTCAGGACACTGGACTTGAAAACAGAAAAAAGGTGGCAGCAAGCGAGGGGTGAATTAGTTTATCGGGTTACGATACGATGGGTTTTCAGGTTACGATACGATGGGTTTTCAGGTTACGGGTAATAATCTTCGTGTTGGTGCTCGTCGGGATAGTTTGAACTTGATATGCAGCAACAATCTGTAACGATAGACTGCACATCGGGATAGTATTAATCTTCTAAGTTCTTCGATCGTATGCGATAAACAACCCAGAGATGATTTTGTAGAATCAGGCGAAGTCTGTGGTCCAACCCGTCTTCGATGGTAAAGCATCAAGTCCTCGTTGGGTGAGTGGAAAGAGCACGCACGACCGAAGTGGGTCGCTTGTGCCGTGAACCGGGGGGTGTAGAGGGGAAGTAAAACGGGAAAGGGCCGCTGACGTTTTAGGGGGGGGAGAAGAACTAGATTTTTAACTTTAAGGGGCGGGAGGGTGATCGGCGACGCCCGCTGAACATGAAGACGGGGACGATAATTGAACGTACACTGTTAAAAACGTTGTTATATATATAACCCCCCCCCCTCCCGAAGGAAGCGGCTGGGAAAAAAAAATCATGGAGAAGAGAAAAAAAAACGAAGGCATCTGCCGGCTGTGGTAAATGAGGCCACCGCCCAGGTGGTGAGGCCGGGAGGAAGCCATTCGCCATGTTGGTGGGGAATGCAAGAACGTGCTTGAATGGTTATGCTCAGCACCGCCCCTGGCTACGCCGGGGTTCCGCCCTTTAAAGGCACGGACACAAAGGCGGACCGTCTCCAGCAGCAGAGTGGCTGCAGACGGAAGAGCGGTGAGAGTGATTTGTCAGGTGGCTGTTCGTAGCTCGCCTCAGCCAGGACCGCCGTATGCTGCAAGAGCACAGGAAAAATCCTGTCTCGGGGCCACCGACAGCCGTGGTTTTGTGCAATCAGTTAAAAAAAAAATGAAACCCAGGGTGTCGCTTCCTAGTGACTGCGACTGCGTCGAAGGCATTTTTTACGTCTCGTGGCACTGCGAAGGAAACTCTGCGCGCAGTGCAGGGGTAGTCGTGCGGCACCTATGGTCGAAGTACCGTACCATGGCGTACCTGGCGGGGAAAGAAGAAGAGGAAAGGCTGGGGGGTTGCACAGTGGACCAATCGCTTGCGGTGATAGACTGCACCTCTTGACCGATCGAACTGGCCGGTCAGAAACCGCACTTTTTCGTGTTGTGACCAAAGGTCGGTCACTTGCTCAGATGGACCGGCCGGAGTCGAAAAAACTGACCGGCCAAAAAGGTACGGTCGCGATCGCGACCAATTGTGCGGGATTTTTGCCTGGCGGCGCCTCTCTCATCAGTACTGCTGGTTCTGCTGGAACTGCTGCTGCTGCTGCCACATGTTCATTCCCTGGGGCATGCCTCCTCCCATGCCTCCTCCCATGCCTCCTCCCATGCCGCCGCCCATGCCGCCGCCCATGCCGCCGCCCATGCCGCCTCCCATTCCTCCACCCATGCCTCCTCCCATACCACTGCCCCGTCCCAGGATGACCACGTTGTTCGCCCTCGGCTTGTTGCGTTGCGGGTCGGTCATCACGTCGAATTCCACCTGACGAGTGTTGTTGGTCAAACGCCGCACCCGGTTCGATTTAGCACGGAAGTCAGGGGTTTGGAAAAATGACGGGCATCGAGAGTGTTTGACGTGGGTGACTTCTTTTGCATTGCGTCTCTGGAGTGAAGACACTGCAAATGAAGGGCCCCGGAAAGGAGTTGCAGGTACGCCGCATGTTTCTCAACGGTCATCGTGTGATCACGTGTCTGGTTCGCATGGGTATGCCACATGTTGTATGACACATGAAACCTCGTAACAAGTGGGTCGTGTGCGACCATTTGCCACACCCCAGATCGTGAAAGCATACCTCCTCGCCGCCAACGGGTCTGTCTCCGTTGATCGACCGGTAGTGGACGAAGACCTCGGTGGTCGGGCTCACGTCAGGAACGATGAAGCCGAAACCCTTCTCGTCGAACCACTTCGTCAAAGTTCCCTTCTGCTTGCTGCCTTCCTGCATTTTCGACGCGGTTTTGTTTTTCTTTAGTTACTTGCCGTCAAATTCCTGTTTATTATTCAGACAGTTCCGTAGTTTTTTTCGGAAAGGAGTGGTGAACTTTTCGAAAGTTACACGATTCATCGAGGGGACTCCCCTGGCAGAATGAACGCTCTAGCCAGAATTCTCTGTTGAGACGGTCCATCGCCATCTCCCGGAGCTGCATCGCATATGCTGCCGCTGTCCAGCACGATGTATCAAGCCATCTCCAACGTCTGAAGCTGCATTGCCACGATGGACCACGTTGCGCACGGTCTATCAAGTGCATCCCATCTCGTGAAGCTACATCGCATTGCTTGCCGCTGTCCATTACGATGACAACACGTTGTGCCAGTCTATCAAGTCCATCTCCAACTCGTGGAGCTGCATTGCACTACTTGCCGCTGTCTGTCACGATGAACCACGTTGTGCCACGGTCCAACCCATCTCCTTGAGGTGCATCGCATTGCTTGCCGCTGTCTATCACGATGAACCACGTTGCGGACGGTCTGTCAAGTCCATCTCCAACTCCTGGAGCTGCATTGCATTGCATGCCGCTGTCTGTCACAATGAACCGCGTTGCGCCACGGTGAACCACGTTGTGCCAAGGTCTATCACGTCCATCCCTATCTCCTGGAGCTGCATCGAATTACCCGGCGCTGTTTTCCACGGCATATCGTGGCGCTCTGCTTCGGAACGCGGGCGGGCGCCGGCTCCGATCCCGCCAGTGACTCCTTCACCAGCGCGGAACATACCGGCGCCAGCAAACGAAGACGAGGGATGACGACTCCCCAACGGAGAAGTGTCCAGCGCGTGAGATCGAAGGCAGGGTTCGCAGAAGCATGCACACCGGCAAGGAAGGGAAAGGACGCAAAGCGACCGCGTGAAGACGATAGTTCGAATGAGTGCAAGCGGCCAGGTACGATCGAAGAGGCAGTCACCTAGTGACCGACGCAGGTACAGATATTCTGCATGCTAACCTCAAAAGTTCACGGCGCATCGTGGTATATCACGAAGTCTACCAGGAGGAGATGGACCGGCCCCATCTGTGGTGGCTGGGCGGCGGCAGGCGAGGTCCGGGGGGGGTGTGGGGTTCCCCGTAGACCTCTTGGGACTGCCCGTTCTTTTCCACACGGTGGCTACCAGAGCTATCCCCCAAAGGAACCAGCAACAGTTTTGCTGGGGGGGTCCGTGGGACGCTGACCCATACCCTTTATGATAGACTCGTGATTGACCGACGAATACAGCACCAGGCAAGTCTAAGCAGCTCCATGGGGGTGGGGATGGACCTGATAGACCGTGGTGCGCCGTGGTGGGCGGTAGGCAACTCGATGCAGTTCCTGGAGATAGAGATGGACCGGCTAAGTACCCCGCCGCTATGAGTGGCCCCGCCCGAAAACGGGTTGGTTGTTCCGCCAGATAGTGGGTAGGGACAGAAGGAGTCAGAAGGAGTCACGTCTGCTCATTCATTGTAGAGGAGACGAGGCATGTGGCTACCCTACGGTTACCCGCGCTTGACTCAGCGTTGGCAACCGGGACACTGGGCAGAAGTCACATTCCACTCGCCAGGGAAGACTAGGTTGTGCCCGGGACGCAACAACTAACCGCGTGTAAATGTGTGCTTTAGCTCCAGGTTCTGAGTGAAAAACGACGGCAGGCAAATCGATGCAGTTCCTGGAGATAGGGATGGACCGGCTAACGACCCCCACAGTGAGAGGGGGGTGTTCCGCCGGATAGTGTGTAGGGACAGGAGGAGTCAGAAGGAGTCACGTCGGTTCATTCATGTTGAGGAGACGAGGCAGTGTGGCTACCTTGCGAGACGGTTACCCGCGCTTGACTCAGCGTTGGCAATCGGGACACTGGGCAGAAGTCACTTTCCACTCGCCAGGGAAGACTAGGTTGTGCCACATGTAAATGGGTACTTTAGCTCCACGTTCTGAGTGATAAACGACGGCAGGCAAACCGATGCAGTTCCCCGGCTTACGACCCCACAGTGAGAGGGGGGTGTTCCGCCGGATAGTGTGTAGTGACAGAAGGAGACGAGGCAGTGTGGCTACCCTACGAGACGGTTACCCGCGCTTGACTCAGCGTTGGCAATCGGGACACTGGGCAGAAGCCACACTCCACTCGCCAGGGAAGACTAGGTTGTGCCACAACAAACCGCGTGTAAATGGGTACTTTTTGCTCCTGGTTCTGAGTGATAAACGACGGCAGGCAAATCGATGCAGTTCCTGGAGATAGGGATGGACCGGCTAACGACCCCCACAGTGAGAGGGGGGTGTTCCTCCGGATAGTGGGTAGGGACAGAAGGAGTCAGAACGAGTCACGTCGGTTCATTCATGTTGAGGAGACGAGGCAGTGTGGCTACCTTGCGAGACGGCTACCCGCGCTTGACTCAGCGTTGACAATCGGGACACTGGGCAGAAGCCACACTCCACTCGCCAGGGCAGACCAGGTTGTGCCACAACTAACCGCGTGTAAATGGGTACTTTAGCTCCTGGTTCTGAGTGATAAACGACGGCAGGCAAATCGATGCAGTTCCTGGAGATAGGGATGGACCGGCTAACGACCCCCACAGTGAGAGGGGGGTGTTCCTCCGGATAGTGGGTAGGGACAGAAGGAGTCAGTACGAGTCACGTCGGTTCACTCATGTTGAGGAGACGAGGCAGTGCGGCTACCTTGCGAGACGGTTACCCGCGCTTGACTCAGCGTTGGCAATCGGGACACTGGGCAGAAGTCACATTCCATTCGCCAGGGAAGACTAGGTTCTGCCACAACTAACCGCGTGTAAATGGGTACTTTAGCTCCAGGTTCTGAGTGATAAACGACGGCAGGCAAACCGATGCAGTTCCAGGAGATAGGAATGGACGGCTTACGACCCACAGTGAGAGGGGGGTGTTCCGCCGGATAGTGGGTAGGGAGTCGGAGCCGGAAGGAGTCACGTCGGTTCATTGCAGTGTGGCTACCTTACGCGCGCTTGACTCGGCGTTGGCAATCGGGACGCTGGGCAGAAGTCACATTCCACTCGCCAGGGAAGATTAGGTTGTGCGCTACAACTAAATGCGCGTAAACGTAAGGTTTAGCTCCAGGTTCTGAGGCTGGACTCGACCGTGTGTCTTACCCCCAGTGCCGTCCCACGGTCAGGTACGCGCTGGTGATAGACCGTGATTGACCGACGAATACAGCACCAGGCGATTCTGAGCTCCACCGGGGGATAGGGATGGACCTGATAAACCGCGATAAACGACGGCAGGCAAATCGATGTAGTTCCAGGAGGTAGAGATGGATCGGCTTGGTACCCCCACAGTGAGGGCCCCACCCGAGTACGTGGGAGTGGGATGTTCGGCCGGATAGTGGGTAGGGACAGAAGGAATCTCGTTGGTCCACCCATGTGCAGCTTTGATTGAGGAGATGAGAGGCGTTTGCCCGCGTTCGGGGCACTCGGCAGGTGTCGCATTCCACGCGCCAGGGAAGACTAGGGTGTGCCCAGGACGATGCAACTAAAACGCGTGTAAACGTAAGCTTTAGCCCCACCGTGTGTATGTCGAACAACGCTGCCCTGGCCCGCGGCCAGAAGCGCAATTTGCAACGGTGATCGCGTAAAACGGTGCTCTTCGAGCAAAGAATATCCATCAGTAATTTGAAATAAAAAAGGGGACAGAGGGGAAGGGGGGCTGGGGGGGGGGGGGGGGGTTGCATATTGGGGGGGGGGGGGGGGGGGGGGGAGTATTTCCCCTGGTCCTTTTTCGCTCCACGCAGACGTTCGCAGTCTGGTCTTCTGGCGATGGTGGGCGAACGCAAAACACTTCAAGGCGAGGCCGAATGATGGTGCCGGGCGATGGGAGGCATGGGGGAGGTGAACGCCTAGGGCACGTCGGCTCTGTACATTTTGGAGGGTTTGCGCGCCCCTAGGCGTGTCGGCTCTACGGTCGTGCAGTGAACGCATTGGAACGGAAAGTATTCACGAACTGCGGGGGGTGGGGAGGAGGTGGATAGGTGGGCAAGGGGGGGTGGGGGGGTGGGTACTTAGCACTGATCGCATTCCCGGCTGTTGGCTCCCATGCCATTCCTTCCTCACGAGCCTATTGATCCCTCCACCCTTATCTCGCGCAAAAAAAAAAACGCAAATGAATAAAAATCAAGGCAAGGGGGGGCGGGGGGCAAAGGTTGTGCCTGGCGATTATTCGAATTGGGCGAATGACCGTCTCCGTTGGGGGGTGCTGAGGGTCGGTGTAGTTGGGCCCAGCAGAATTTTTTTGTGAACGTCTTCGTCCGTCAGGCAGTGCGCACTACCCTGTCTGTTGTCTCGTTGTGCATTTTGTACTCGCAGTCTATGTATAGCACGGTGAGGTCCAGCCTCAGAAGCTGGAGTTGAAGAGGATGTGCCCGGGTCACACCCGAAAAGCGGGGGTGCTACAACCAAAACGCGTGTAAATCCACACCCGAAAAGCGGGTGTGGCACCCGCTTTTTTAACTCCAGCTTCTGAGGCCGGACTCCACCGCTTACACTAAATATTCGGTTCGTCAAATAAGTACAACTATTCACACAAACGCCCCCCCCCCCAATTGAAACCCCTTGAAAACAAAGAAAGCAGAAACGAAAAAAAAAAAGAAGGCTGAAAGAAAAACAAACAAGAGGAAAAGAAGGAAAATTCAGTTCAAAAAAAAATATATTAAAAAAAAAAAAAACGAAGCTATTGAATCCCCTTAGATCCGGTCTGTCTTTGCCCCTTTTCGTTCGGTCCTCGTTTGGCGGGATCCCTGCGCAGTGCGAAACGCCGCCAGTTGGACGAAATATGATTTTGCTCAAAGGCGCGCTGTCGAACTTACCACCGCTCTCTGTGGTTAATGAGCCGGGCTCCATCCACGCAGGTTCCTATTCGCGCGAAAAAAAAAAAAAAAGCAGAAGAAAACACAAGGGGGCCGTTGTTTTGTGGCTGGCATGCAGACATGACTGCGGGTGATTCTAAAATGCGGCCCGCCCCCACACCCCTGCGACAATTTTCAACGGATGGGTTGATTTGGCGGAAGGAACCCAACTCGATTGAAAATACCGACAACGGGTGCGCGTGCACCACACACTCTTCCTCTCGGGATGTCCCGGTTTCAAGGCGTCCACGTAAGCGCGCCTCCCATTCTTCGTGCCACCGTCTGCAAGACGAGAAAGAGTCGCATTCGCAGGGAACTTCTTTCCCGCTGGCCTTGACACGAGGGCAGGGGTCAGAGGGCATAATCAGACCACCCCATGGCACACGGGCCGCAAAAAAAAGAAATTCACGCCCCTCCCGTGAAAGAAACAGCATTTGTCTTCGCACACAAACGCGTTTTTTCTTCGAGTCGAAGACGCAGGCGTTTGAGCCACGTGTGCCTGACCAACTGGCACGCGATGAGAAATGCCCAGGCGGTGTGCAACGAGCGTTCTGCGTATCGTCTCACGGTAGCAAGGCAGTTCAGCTGCGCATCGAGTGGCGGCCGTCGTTTCACTTCCGGCGAGACGCCGGATCGGGGAGCGCGGCGCGTGTGCACGCAGTCCAGTCGGGTCGGCGATGGGTCCTTAAAAGAGTCTACCGCCGTGGTCAGCTGGGGTACGGGGTTCGGGGTTCGGGGACGGGGGGGTGTTCTGTGCGCCCAAGGGGCGCAGCGTTTGCTCTTCAGTACTGCTGGTGGGGGTACTGCGGCTGGTTTTGCCACATGTTGCTCATGCCCTGGGGCATGCCTCCCATGCCGCCTCCCATACCGCCGCCCATGCCACCCATGCCGCCGCCCATGCCACCTCCCATGCCTCCACCCATGCCGCCGCCCATGCCGCCGCCGCCCATGCCACCTCCCATACCGCCGCCTCCGCCGCTCAGGATGACCACGTTGTTCGCCCTCGGCTTGTTGCGTTGCGGGTCGGTCATCACGTCGAACTCCACCTGAAGTGTGTTGATGCGGATTGAGCTTGTACCCCCGGTTTTGGAAAAAGATGCCACCTTGCTCAAAGGACCCTGAAAGGACCCTGAAAGACTCCTGTTTTGCCGAAACCCCCGGAAGAACTACACACCAAGATGCTCCGGAAACCCAGAATATATAGTCAGATGCTCGTTTAGGCTGAAACAATGGTTGCAGAATGTGAAAGCAAGGCAAAATGCACCACCATAGCCACGTGGTACCATATTTGTTGACCGCCTACTGGCGCCCCGGCGCCAAGCCCCGGTCTTCCTATTCATCAAAGGAACCCTTGAAGCATCTAAACGTACACAGGGTACTTGTGGGTTGTTTGGGCAAATAAATTTGAGTTCTTCTCTCTCTAAGGCCTCTGCGGGGTTTACCCCATTCGCTAGTAATGCCACTGCTTTTCTTTCTACCTTTCTTGGTGCAAAGTGACACAAAGTGCAGAATTCCTATCGTTTGGGTGTTGCGTCCTGACGACACCCTTAGCACCATCTGGCCAACAGCAAGCAGACTAACCTAACAGGAGTCTGGGACATGACGACGTGAGATACACGACTGCAAGTACGGGTAATAATAGGGAGATGCATACCGTCTCGCCTCCAACGGGTCTGTCGTTGATAGACCGGTAGTGGACGAAGACCTCGGTGGTAGGGCTCATGTCAGGAACGATGAAGCCGAAGCCTTTCTCGTCGAACCACTTCGTCAAAGTTCCCTTCTGCTTGCCTCCCTGCATTTTCCCTTGCGTTTCTTACGGGGGGTGAGTCCTCTGTATGGGAATTGATCAATAGAACAGGGATGATTACGCTGGTCTAGTGTTCCAGGGAATCCCAACCGCAGAACAGAGGGCAAGATGAAAATACCCGTCCAGGGGACTACCTCCAGCCACCTGGTTCTTGGGTGGTTTGACGACTGCGCAGCAGCATTCCCGCCGGGCTCTTCGGAGGGGCTCACGCACTCAAAGTTCGACGTGTATAAGCAGCAATCCCGCTGTGACACTGTACCATGCAGGGTCAGAACCTTGTGTCTTTTTAGAAATGGCCAAAATTTTATTTCCAGAAAAAAAAAAATGGGGTTTTTTGAATTTTGAAAGTTTGGAACAAACTCCGCAGTAATTTTTGCGGAAGTTGAGCAAATTTTTTTTTTTGCCAAAAAAAATTTTTGGGGTCCATCGGCCCCCGCGGGAGCGTTTTAAAAAGACACAAGGTTTTGACCCTGCATGGTACCTGGAACGTATGCACCGGCCGTCTACTCACCCCTCAGGGACGTTCGCGTCTACAGTAGACCTGTCCTTGGGGAGTGCATTGCACCCGACTGGATAGAGTCCTTGTCCCCCCGAGCCGGAAGAAGTTCGAACAGTCGGCTACTTCGACAAAAACTGGCATGGGCTTACTGGGCAGCGGAAACTGCTCACCCACACTTGAGGGGGTCGCAGTCACTGTTGAGCATGAAACCATGTGTCACCGTCGACAGCGGGTTTGCACTGCACGGGACGCTCGCGCTTGCACAGCCCCTTCCCACTGGCGCGCGGGGCACAGCAGCAATCAACACAGAAACGGAGAGGAACGCGACGAGAAAAAGGCGGTTCATCATTGTCTTATTTTTTCTCTTGTTTGGCCCCTCGCAGGACCTCGTTTCTGCTCCAAAGTGCTTCAAAGAACGTTTCGAGGGGTTGGGCCTTCGCCGATGAACGACACAACGGGCGACAGCATCAACCGATCAACGATCGGTGAAGACGAGACGACATGAAGGGTTATCATTGTTCTTCGCCAGTGTGTAGAGGTTTCTTGCTTCGGCACTTTTTTGGTCGGTTCTGCTGAACGTTCCCGTGTGTCCGGCCGTTTGATCCGGAAACGTTCCCTTCAGCACAGTCAGGACAACTACTACCTACTTCAAAGGAAAACAAAAAGAGTGGTGCGGCCTGAGTTCTCTGTTTCCCGACAGGCGACTTGGATATTGAAGAAGCTGCCGCGAAGGCCGAATGATCGAACGGTCTTGAGAAGCGAAGGAATGTACAGGAGCATTCACGTACTTGTCGTACACTTTTTTGACAAGTACACTGCAACGCGACAAGTCAACAGAGAGATTGACAAGTACACGTGTACGTGCCATGTTGCCGCGCTGCGCGGGGATTCATTGGTGTGTCAATGAACGGATGTGCCTTCGTCCCATAACGTCAGAAAACTACTCACAATGCCTTCAATTTGCTTCGCCAAACAAGGAGAAGCTACAACCGAAGGGTGAAGCTACTATGACTTCGGGGGGTAGCGACGAAAAAGTCTTGTACAAGGGTCAAGTATTCTAGAGTATTTTGAGGCTCAAAGGACCAGTATTCTGCTGGAGTCTCCAGTTAGCCCGTCGAGGCTGGGAGCCAACATGGTAGTGGTATTCGTTCGGATGCATGGATCTTCTCCGAGATCTGCGATATTTTCCTAGTCAAAAACAAACACAAAATGAAAGAACGCAAATGTACGACTTGCTTGCACTGCAGAGTTAACATTGGTTACACGTCATCATCCCTGCACCGAAGAGGGTGCAGAGTACTCGAAGAAGAGATTCTCTCTCTCTCCCTCGTGTGCACTATCAAAAAAAAGAAAGGGGGAAACACTGGCGAGATAAAAAGCCGGGTAAAAAAGCCGGGTTCGCAACCACGGGTCTGTATCCACAGGCTCTTTCTGCACTATCAAAACTGTCACGGTCCACCAGCCAGCGTCCCAGGCAATGCCCCTGGTGAGAGAGCAAGGATCGGGTCTTGGCCGGATCGACCTTCTGAAAAGTATGAAGATGGCAATCGAGGGCACAATGCACCAAGAAGAAACCAGTTTCGCAGGGGACGCACGTTGGTCTCCGGGTTGCCACCCGGAGGATGGCGGAGGTGTCCTGAGCCGATCCACCCCCTGCTGATAGACTGCTGATAGACGACTATGCCAGCATGTGACAGTCTATGACAGCCTGTGATAGTCTATGTAGCCTATGATAGTCTATAATAGCCTGCGGTAGACTGTGATAGACAGCAGAGGCAAATCGATCTCAGTGTGCCCCGGTAGCAGCGCCTGTTTTGGCAACTGAAACTCCCCCGAGGTCGACCACCTCGAGTATACAGCATGCCAGGGTTGAGTTGGATGGGGATGCACAGTGGCCTCCAGCCTCAGAAGCTGGAGCTGGACCTGGAGTTTAAAAAAAAACGGGTATCGCACCCGCTTTTCGGGTGTGGATATTACACGCTTTTTTTTTGGTTGTAGCACACCCGCTTTTCGAGTGTGCCTTGGGGCGCACCCTCTTTAACTCCAGCTTCCGAGGCGGGACCTCACCGTGCGGGGAGGGGATGGGGGGATTTTGGGGGGGGTTCGATCCGCCACTAGTACTGTTGGTTGTACTGGTTCTGCTGCGGCTGCTGCCACATGTTCATGCCCTGGGGCATGCCTCCTCCCATGCCGCCACCCATGCCACCTCCCATGCCGCCCATGCCGCCCATGCCGCCTCCTCCCTTACCGCCTCCCTTGCCGCCGCCACCTCCCATGCCGCCTCCTCCGCCTCCACCGCCCAGGATGACCACGTTGTTCGCCCTCGGCTTGTTTCGCTGCGGGTCGGTCATGACTTCGAACTCCACCTGTGAAGAGTGTTGTTTGTGTGTTGCCGGGAGGCTTACAAATTACGACACACCAGTACGCGGCCCAAATATGGGCGGATCGCTTGAGCATCATCCATTTTCGGGACCGGTGCATTCGGCAGGTGAGTTGTTACACACTCAGTACCCGGATGCCGACTTCCACGGCCAGCGTCCTGCTGCCAAGATGAACCGACACCCTTTGTGGGATCTGATGAGCGATCACTAGGACACCTTAAGTCAGCTCTCGGTTCATCCCCCGTCACCAGTCCTGCTGTCAAGATGAACCGACACCCTTTGTGGGATCTGATGAGCGATCGCTCGGACAGATGGACTAAGCGTGCGCCCGACCAAAGATCCCGGCATCGCACCCGCCCATTGCAGCAACCTGGAAGCGCCCAGGTGCATTTGCACGTTCTCCACACAGGGGGGATTTCGCGGTAATACGACTCTCCTCCTACTGCGTATACTCTATTGCTTCGTCTTCACCGTCGTGTGAAAATGCAAAAAAAAATCGAAGAGAGAGAGACAAGTTGGTGCAGGGACCATCTCTCCGAGGAGATCGAAGATAGAAGGCCAGGCAGTGATCCTGGTGTGCTCGTCACAATCGTCGTGACGCCTCAGGAGTGGAGACGGGGCTTCACAGGAAAAGGGGTCGGACGCGAGCGGTGAAGTTACGATATTTTTCTTTCGGGACAGCGACGGGGGGCAGTAACTTTGAACAACCGATAGGTATTTCCCCGTATGAGAATCTTCTAAGATCTGCGATCTCATGCGACGAAAGAAAAGGGTGCAAACCTCCTCGCCACCAGCGGGTCTGTCTCCGTTGAAGGACCGGTAGTGGACGAAGACCTCGGTGGTCGGGCTCATCTCCGGAGCGATGAAGCCGAATCCCTTCTCGTCGAACCACTTGGTCAAAGTTCCCTTCTGCTTGTCGGTCTGCATGATGTCTATTGTGTTGTTTTTCTCTTCTTCTTTGTGTGTATCCTCTGCTGGGTTGTATTTTGTCTCCCACAATCGCGTTTGCGGTCGCGCGAAGCTTTTGGCGTGGGTGAGGACCTCACGCTTGGGTCTTGGCAGAGATTCTACAAAGAGCGGGTTTCTGAGGTTTAAGAGGTCGGTGCTTTCGCGTCACCGGTTGACTGTGAAGGCTCGGTGCCGGTGTGGTCCACTGTATAGAATCCCTGGTACGCTGTGCGCGCAATTCTTTTGGCGGGTTTTCGTTGATTGTAGATGGTTTGCGCACGATGCCGGGAACATCGAAGCCGTGTGCTATCACTCGACTGACCTGTTTCAAGCACTCGACCCCTCTCCCCCCCTGGGAGGAACTGCGTCGCTTTGCCTTTCCGCTGCCTCCACAGATTGTTTAGCATGTTAACCGATGTGTCTGTCCACTGTATAGAATCCCTGGTACGGATTTCACGGCGGACCATCGCGGTGTAACGCGAACCTTTTGAGGTTCGAATATTTTCGTCGGAGAGGATGGACCTGTCTATGCAGCATCCTCCCGCCCACTGTTTCTGCGAACGAGCCATTTGAACCTGCTTCTCACGTTTAGCAAAATACCGCCCCCCTGTCTTGAACCCAGCGTTCACGACGGGAAGAAATCACCCGACACGAGGAACGCCTCCTTCTACGGCTGCCTTGTTTTCCCAAGTGCTGGTGAAAAGAAGAAAGTGGCCCTGAAAGCAACGCGAGACACGCGTACAGGCAAGGCCGGGATGATTGTGGCCGCCTCGAGTGGCAACAGAAGGTGTGTAAGAATACCCAACTTGAAATTTTCGATCAACATGAAGCTTTCTAGACTGTTCCGTGTTCCGAAAGGAAGCCGTGGTTTGTTGAGTCTCCGGCCGGCAGTCGAGTTTCTAGACTGTTTCGAGTTTTACGAAGCCGGTAAGTTTCTAACAGCGAAGAAATCGGGAGAAAATGACCCAATCTATGGTCGGTCACAATGAGGACGATCCCCGATAGTATACTAGCTGAGAGGAAGAGACTTGAAAGACGTCGTCTCAAAGGCATCGCAACCCCGGACGGAGCATGCGGTTTTCGGGGGGATTGCAAGAAGATGCTTGGAGAGTGTGTGCTCAACACCGCACTGGTCCCGTCTGCGCCGTGCTTCGGTCCTTTAAGCCACGGACACATAAGGCGGACCATCATCAGCGCGGAACCTGGGTGTCTGCAGACAGGACAGCGGTGTGAGTCTGGTTTGTCAGGCGGCTGTTCGTAGCACGTCACAGCCAGGACCTGTGCTACCAGAGCACAGGCGAGTCACGGGGAGGAGGCCCCTACAACCGTGTCTGAGCAATCAGTTAAAAAACTCAGGGCCCTCGCCCTGATTGTGACCACGACGCCGGGTGGGGGTGGGTGGGTGAAGAAAGACCTTTCGGAAGCCATGGATCAAGAAAGCCCCAGTGTCCAATACACGCCGGAGTTTTCGTGGCACATTTCTTGCAGCAGCAAACGCTTGCTCCTTCGTTGTCTCCCGCCCGCATCCGTCCGTGAAGGGTTGAAAGAAGAGTGGGTTCGTCGGTATAAAACTGGTAGGTTCCTACAGCACGTTCCGGCGTGGAAAGAGGGCCCGGTGCATGCTACAATTGATTCATTCGTTCTGTTCAGAACACGCCGGTGAAAGAGACCGGCGACAAGACGATGCTACGAAGAACTCTGCTCAAAACGTGTCAAAAAAGGTCGGTGAGGCGGAGCCAGCCGATCGAATGGCTGCTTTCGATCGGCTGTTTGTGATAGAATGCAAAGAATCTGTGGCGACAATCTGCATCTGCTCTCTTTCGTGATTACCTCTTAGAGCCCAACCGTGTCATGTTTCCGGCGTTTGTTCTAGCTCGTCGGTCTCGGGCGGTCGTTTCGTGCCGCCTCTCTTCGATGTGTAGCCGAGCGCGAAGACGTCCGGGTAGGAAGGTCTTGTTCGCCTTGCTGGTCTGCTGCGCGTGCCTTCACTCAGTACCATCGAACGACTCGGGGATCGCTGCTTGTCGGTTCATGATTATAGCCCCGGTTAGCTTCCTGCGCGCTTCCACCCCGCTTCGAGGATTCCGACTAGGCGTTCTCTTCGACATTGATGGGATGCTCCTGTTGCCGCTCACGGCAGGGAGTTGCAACCGCCTCCGCTTTTTTGTGCTTGGGCGAAACAACGCGACACCTCCGCGTTTGGATCATCTTCCTGCGCCCCCTGATTTTTATTCCGGCGCTCAGTACTGCTGGTTCTGGTGGTGGGGGTACTGCGGCTGCTGCTGCTGCTGCTGCTGGAGCTGCTGCCACATGTTCATGCCCTGGGGCATGCCGGCAAGGCCGCCCATGCCGCCCATGCCGCTTCCCATGCCCATGCCGCCGCCTCCCATGCCCATGCCGCCTCCCATGCCCATACCGCCACCCATGCCGCTACCCTGGCTCAGGATGACCACGTTGTTCGCCCTCGGCTTGTTGCGCTGCGGGTCGGTGATCACGTCGAACTCCACCTGATGATTTGTTGGCTTCTTTGCGGTTAAAAACGGGAGCGCGGCTCCGCTTGTTAAGCAGCGGCTGCCAAAACTGTGCCGTGAAGCAAAGCGGAACAAAAGAGAATGAAAAATTCACAACCCAGTGTGGGTTTCACTTACCCTGACCAGTGACCGTGGATTTTCTCCTTGAAAATAGTGTGCAAGTACTGTCGGGAATCATTGACTAGACCGGCCCTGTTGTTCACGATTGCCCTGGCGTAGCCAGCTGGTGAAGCAAGACGTAAGAAGTTCGCGTTTGTCATGTGAAGCGCCAGGTGAAGCAGCCAGGGGAAGCCTGTGCCAGCTGACTTTCCACGGCACGGCAAAAATTATGTAGGGCGGACAGCGGGTCCACCAGCGTCATGTCGCAAGACAACATTTGCTTCACAGTCACACAGTCGAATGTGGGCAAAGCATCAAGCGACTACGTGATATAAAGAACTAAAGAACTGGAAGGAGATTGCTTAATAAGGTGATGCATACCGTCTCGCCCCCAGAGGGTCTGTCTCCGTTGATAGACCGGTGGTGGACGAAGACCTCAGTGGTCGGGCTCATGTCAGGGACGATGAAGCCGAATCCCTTCTCGTCGAACCACTTCGTCAAAGTTCCCTTCTGCTTGCCCTGCATTCTACTTTGATTTGCTTTTTCCTTTTGGGGAGGGTTCCTAGGAGAAAACGGTATTTTCCCGGTTTTAAAGCCGGTCCATTCCCTCAGGGTGCCCGTGCGGTGCAGCACCAGGCAACTCTGTGCCGCACCGGGTGACAAGAGTGTACCTGATACCCCCTCAACCCAAAAACAAAAACTCACTACAGTGGGGGTTTCCCCAATTTCTCCCACTTTTGACCAGTGAGAGAACGTATATTTTTTCCCGATTTTTTTTCTTGCCTCGATCTTCTTCCGCTTAAGCTCTAACGCCGAAACTGCTTCCGGCACGCACATTACGCCCATCTTTCTTGCTTCAGAAAATGCAAAATGCCGACAGTTTCGGGCGGTCTGTTGGGAGCAGACCATGTCAGTGTGCTCCAATGCAAGTGCCGTCTAATTCTCAGCATGAGGTGGGTCAGGACGGCAAGAGCTAAATGGGCGGTCCCGCAACGTTTTTTCTTCGCAACCTGTGACGACGAAGGCAACATGCGTGGGGCTAGAACGTTGCCAACAGACGAAGTGATGCCGGGAGAGACAGGTCGGGCCGGATTACGGCAGCTAGTACGTGCCCCCGGAAAGGTGCAAAATGGGTGCGCGTGGTCGCTCACCAAATGCTTGCACCAGCGTGGTCAAGCATCACCGACGGTCGTGATAGATTGTGTGTGCGGCACTGCAGTGCCGTACAACACGACTGGTTCGTGCAGCACCATCAGCAGGAATCACTGTCAGTCTCCAATTGTTTGCACCAGCCACAAGCGCCACAAGCTGAGAGAAAGCAGCATCGGCGACTGCTGTCGCGTGTTGTGTCACAGAGGGAAACTGCCGTCGATATGCATAAAGGCATAGCATGCACTCTCGATGGCAAGCATGAACGACTAGTTCATTTTTGTAGAGAACAAGGCGCGCACTGTTGCACCACCACCGTTGTGCTGCAATGTGCTGCAACTACTGGTGCTTGTACAAGCAGCAGAGCATGCTCTGGTAGATACGGAGCACTTCGGTGTGTGTGGGACGGTGGGTGGTGAACGGGACGTTGAGTACCCGCGGGTCGTCTTTCTTGAGCAAAGCGTCGGAAGCCGCGGTGGCATGACCCGGGTTGCCGCCGGGAAGCGAGTAAAATGGTGTGCGGTTGACCGGACCGGGTGCGCGGAGGAGAATCGCGCTCGCGTGACTCAAAGGCACGGCCCAGGCGAGCAGAAGGTCGACGATGAGCTCCTTGAACCGTATTTCATGCCGGGCACGCATCGCGGACCCGACAGTGTCCGTCCGGCCCTCGTGCGCAGACTGCCGGCCGCCCTGCTTCTTTCGGGTGACGTACCGCTTGAATGTTGTGTGCACGACGCAGTCGCCTTCCACGAAGACGCCGCCGGCGAAGGCACCCCCGACTGACATCATCACCACGACACAGCCGCGCACGAGCGCGTCCAGGAAAAAGGGCCGAATTTCAATCGCCGACGTTGCGTCCCCTTCGTTGTCGTTCTCCTCGTCTTGCCCTTCGTCGGCGTCGGTGTTGCTCTGCAGGCGCAGGATGTCGTCGTCACTGGTGTCTTCAACTGCAGAGCCCTCGTCTCCCGCGGAACTCGACGCTTGCTCGTCGTCGTCATCGTCATCGTCGGTTGATCGACCGGCGGTTTTACTAGATCGTCCAGGAGAAGTTGAACTGCCACCCCCCCGTGCGACTTGGCCGCCGCGCCGCTCGTACCGTTTCCTCGCCTTCGCGTCCGTCAGCACCGCCTCCGGCATCGCGAACGAGTAGTCCCCGCCGCGATCCGCGGTGTCCCGCAGCTTCAGCAGGTTCTTGTAGACGACGATCTCGATCCCGGAGGCCTCGTTGCGCAGCCGGGCCGACGGCGTGCCGGGCACCGGCTCGGCCAGGAAGCTCAGCTTCAGCACCGCCGGCGGGACCATCGTGAAGTCCGACTCCACGAACGCGCCCGCCTGCGGCGGCGCGTTCGACTCGCCGTTCGGGCTGCGGGGCCGCCGGCCATCCTTCGGCGGCGACCGTGACGCCTTCCGCGGCCCCGCCGCCTCCGGCAGCAGCGGAGGGCTCCGCCGCCCGCTCCGCTTGGCCGCGTCGCCCGCCGGGCACGGCACCGCACCCCCGAGTCCCCCCCGCAGCAGCGCGTAGGGTGACGTCTGCGCGGGGGCGGCGTGACCTCCAGTCACGCCGCCGCCCCCCGGCGCTCCTGCAGGAGCGCCGCCGGCGGGGCTCGGCCTGACGCCGGCCTTCTTCGCGAAGGCCTCGTAGAGCTTGCCCAGGGTCGCCGCGCGGTCCTGGTCAACCTCGGCCCGGGCCCGCTTTTCCTTCGATGCGACCGACCGGAGCAGTCTGTCGAAGGCGTCGTCGAGCTCTGCGAGCCGCTGCTCCTCCTCCCGCTCCTTCCGCTTGTCGGCCGCCGCCCGCAGGTCGGCCTGCTTCTGGCGCTGCTTCGCCTTCTTCTTCTCCCGGTTCCGCGCCCGCCGCTCCTCGTCCTCCGCCAGCTCCCGCAGCCGCCCCCGCTCACCCAGCGCCGCCTTGAGCCACCCCCCGGCCACGGCGCCGCGTGCGGCTATCTCGGCGAGCTCCACGGTGAGGAGGTGGGCCTCGACGGCTGCCCGCGCAGCCTCTTCTCGGGTGACAGTCGCCCGTAGGGAGGCTGCGATTTCCTCTAAGACCTGGTCTCGCAGGTCGAGTTGGGCGAGGCGGGCCTCGAGGGAGGCGTGCATCTCGCGGGCGAGGGCGAGCCCCGCGTCGAAGTCGGCGAGGTACGCGGCGGCGCGGGCGACCATCTTCTCGCCCCACGTCCGCTTCTCGGGGTCCGGCTCCGCGGCCTTCCGCCGGAACTTCTCCGCGCTCGCCCCGAGCTCGCCGGTCGTCAGCAGCGCGACGCGGTTTGCGACCGCCGCGCACCGATCACGGACCGCCGCCTTGTCGCTGCTGCCCGCCAGCTCCCCAACGGCTGCCGACCATTCGATCAACTGTGCGGCGGTGGTTGGAAAGTCGGCGCGCAGAAAAACACGAAAAAAGTAATAACGTTTTTTGACAGAAACAGGCAGCATTTGCATGCAAAAGCCTCCCCCCCCACCCGCGCAACAAGAAGACAAAAACAGACGAAATGTTAAACGGCCTTTGTTTAACATTTCTTCTGTTTTTGTCTTCAGGCTTTTTCGTGCTGTTCTGGAAACTGTTCTGGAAAAATGGCATGGCGACCGCACACGCTTTTTTCGAATTCTATAAATTATTATTACTCTTATGAAAACCCGAAACCGGAAAACCCCGGTTTCTGAAACCGGGAAGCCGGGTTTCTAAAGTCCCCTGGTTGGGATCGCATGTTATTCACATGCGGCATGACGATGTGGTGTGACCCCCATAACGCCGCTTTGACGAAATACCCGGGGAGAGACGCGGACTCCTGTACGCCATTGACCAGCCCCAGAAACAAGAACCCAAAAGACATGCCTCTTCGTGCACCTTTTCGAAGCGCGCCTGCGATTTGGTGAACTCCGTCATCCTGTGGTAGAGGATGCGCCCGACAACGAAGCCGACGGTGCCGAGGAAGCACGCCGCGGCGACGGTTGCCTGCGTGGCACCGGGCGGCGTTTTGGAAGTAATTGTCCGGCCGCCTGCTTCCAGTTTTTCTTTCCCTTTTTCCCCAAACCTAGGGGTGTGCGAACATCGTTTCGCGCCGAGCGAAGCTTTTTTCAGCCCAGGTACGCGTTGGTTTCGGGGAGGTTGGAACTTTTGGATCGAAGTTAGAGGTTTTGAGTCAGGTTTGTGTAGGCCACGCAGTCCTACACACGCCTTCGTGACACCACTACGGCCGCGTTTAGCATCTCCCGATTTCGGGGCCGGCGCACTCAGACTGCACACAGTGTCATCATCCCGGTTGTTTAAGCCGAAGCGAACACCTCAGAGAATCACACGACAAGTCAGCTTTAGTAGGGTGTGGCCAGAGAAAACAAGAGATTTGCAAAGCGAATCGTCTTTTGGGTTTGCCTTGAATATGGTGATTCTACCATTCATTCCATTCCATTCAAATTGACCAACATCGAGAGACTCTGGACCAGTCTGACCTGTGGCTGGACACGACACTATACCACTAGTGTCGGATGCCGACTCCGTTGAGGAATCGACTACTACGACCAAGGTGCAACCATTCAAGCTCAATCCAGGTATGCAGGTAATGCAGGTAATAATAGGCACAGAACTGCGGGGGAAGCAGACCGGGCGCGTTGATTTCTCGTACCAATTCGGCCCACAGCAAATGATGAGGGAGCACATGCTGTGGTATTTGATGGAACTTGGTCAAATATCCGCAATGACGATTTCGCAGTCCTGGCAATGCTTGACTTCGTGCTACCGGTACAGCTACGGACGGATCGTTTTGAGCATCAACAAGGGGCAAACAAGGAAAAAGTGCCCGGGAAACAAAAAGAACGGGCTTAAAATCTAACATGAACGCGATACAAGACGTACTCGATATGGTTGGTTTATTTCGTTCGTTTCTGTCTTCTTCCCCCTCCCGATTAACACAGGATATACTCGGTGCCGCGCATCTTCGAAGGAGGGAAGCTGCAACCGATGAATGGACAATATAGAATGGACACTATAATTGAGTGCTTAACCTCGCACAATCCATGTTTTCGCCATGGGTTATGTGAAGTTGTTGCATTAGTTTCGCAAGGCCATTCAAAGCAGGTGCGCATTCGAAGAGAAGGAAATTGAGCTTTCTGGGGTCAGACAACAACAAGAAGCCCCGCTGCGCTTCAGAGAATTTTTGTTTGGGACATTGGTAGCCACGTGGCCCGCAAGCCGCGGCGCTGCAGTACCGTCGAACGTAAGCTTGACTTTTCCTGCAGCAGGCTCCCGCTGGCACACTTGCCGCTCGCGATGGAGGTCTCAAATTGAAAATACCCCCCCGTGCTAAAGGTCCGCATTTTTTGAAGGGCGGTCTGGCGAAACGCTCTTAAACACGCGGATCACGGGCAGAAGAGTCGCAACTATAAAGATTTGTGCGGACAAACTCCAGTCTACCATGCCGCGGCAAGGGTTTATCACGGTGCGGCTGCTCAAAAAGGAAGTGCTGCGCTGGCACGGATAATCGTGATCCAACGACGGCAAGCCTGGTTCAGTGCCAGTCAAAAGACTAGGGTGTGTCGCTAATCTTAGACACGGGGTGGAGACCTTCAACATAGGGTGGGGTAAGTACTTCAAAACGTAATGAAAAAATGACTTGGTTCCCGTACGGGCCGAGGTCAGGTTGGTTTGATCTAACGGTTTGCACATGCAAGGAAAACAAGCTTGGGGGAGGGGTGCCGGTGGTAAAATGGGTACAACAGAACAAGCATCTAGATCGAACGCGATGTAGGGGGGAATGCAACGTGCTTGGGATATTTCATATACTGCCCTAGGTACTGTCTGCACCTGTTTCGGTCCGACAAGCCACGGACAGATGGGGGGCAGAAGGGGTCCACTAGCTTCGTTTGCAAGCTAGAGACAGCGAAGCCCCCACCCAAGTTTGTTTACGAGTGAAAGCTAGCTTGGAACCGGGGTTGTAATGCTCCGGGTTGCTTTCGACGAAATGCTTGTTGCACGCAGCTGTGTGCGACGATCGGGCGTTGTCGAACGGCATGCTTTTTGCGGGATCGAGCGAAAAAATTAGTATGGTGCTTCCGTTTGTTTGTGCGCACTAGCGGCTTTTCACCTGATTTGGTGAGTTGCTTATAGTACGCTGCCAACTACTAATTTTTAGTACCAACAATGCATTGTTAACTGAGCCAATTCACCTACCCCCTGATCGAGCGTAATCGAGTGTAATCGAGTGTAATCGAGTGTAATCGAGCGTAATAGAGTGTAGTAGTTTGGATTAGAATGCAAAGAATCTGTGGCGATAATCTGCATCGCCGACGGCGCGGTTATCTCTTCGCACGTGCAGTGTCATGCTTTCGCCTCTTTAGCTCGTCTTGATCGTCGCGCTCAGGCGCGCGTTTGGTGCTTCGCTTCTTCTTCGATTGTTCGTCGAGGTTCATCGGTTGCGCGTCGATTTCTGCTTTTTCTCGGCGCCTGGGCGATGGTCGTGGCGCATCGACGCGTCCTTTGCGTCTTTTCGGTACCGGCTCCGCCGCGGAGTCCGATTGCCGCTTCTTCGCTGGCGTTGATGCCGTCTTCCCGACCTTCGTTGCTGATGTCGGCGTTGATGTTGCGGGCTCTCGCTCGCCTTCCGCTGCTTCCCGCAGAATGAACACTACGTTCTCACGCTTCGCCTGTCTCGGCGCCGGCGCGGGGCCCTCCAGCTCCGCCTTCCTCTTCTTCGATGCTGCTTCTTCTCCTCTCTTCTCCTCATAACTCCTCGCCACGGCCGCCAGGTGGTGACCCTTCCGACAGCACAGTTTCGGCCTTCGACTCCGCAAGTCCGCGAGCCGGCTGCAGTGCGCACACGTCGGCATGCCATGATCAAGGCACCGGTGGTGTCCGTTGCGGCAGCACTCCGCGATCGTCTTGCACGTCGCGCATTGCGTCAGGCGGTGTTGCGCGCAGAACTTCACCGCAAGGCCGTCGTCTTCCTTGTGGTGGGCCTTACAGCACCACGCCACCGACTTGCCCTGGCGCTTGCACCCGTCGCATTTCACCTTCTGGTGCTCGTGGCACACCCGCTCACCCCACTTTTCGTGTCGGGGAACCCCTTCCGGCACGTACCACGGATCCCCTCCGACGACTGCCGTCTTCTTTCCTTTCTTCTTCTCCGTAGCGTCGTTGAACACCGCCCATCTCGCCGCGCGCTCCGCCCTTCCACCTCCGTACGTCGGGAAAAGGTCCATCCCCCACGCCTCGCCGTTGAACTCGTGCCGAGCCGTCGTCAGCTGCGTCTCGAGAACTTCCATCGTCTCCGTACCACCACGGAAGATTGGCCTCATCTCGTACCCCGTGAGGCACGGCGGGGCTCCCACCGTTCTCAACGACCCTATCTTCTCCAATTTCCTTCCCGGCAGAGGCGGTTCGTCGCCGTTCCGCTCCAGCGCGTCCCCGACGGTCTTCAAAAGCCTTGCGAGTACCCTCGCACGCATGCTCAACGGTGTCCCGTCCGTCGTTGCTACGACACTGCCTGGAAGGTCCAATCCGGTGTATACCTCAAAGTCGATGGCGAGCTCTGCCGTCGACACGTCACCCGCCACCGACCAGCACATCCCATCCAGCCAATACTGCAGCGCCCGGAACCACCTCTCTCCTCCGACCGCCGCGAAGGTCCCCGGTCCAGCGATCGCTTCGAAATTCAGCCGGCGCGGGGGGCAGTCGTCAGGGTGCAATTGTCTCCAGGGGTGGCCGACCGCCCGGTCTCTTCCTTCTCTCTCCAGCCGTCGTCTCTCGTGCATGACCTCCGCCATGAACGTGTGCAGCACTTCGATGTTGACTCGACTTCCCTTCGGCAGTATCCCGTGTTCTTGCAGGCACGGGGGCCAAGTCGAGCGATCCGCGCCAACAATTTCGGCATATTGGTTTTGCCCTCGGATTCGTTCGTACGCCCGGCACTGCCACCAAATGTGGCCCAGAGTTTCTTCCGTCGCCTCGTCACAGCGTCTGCACAGCCCGTCACCTCCCCACAGCTTGGCCGCATGTGACTCCGTCATCACCGACCCAGCCACGACCTCGGCAACGTCCCGTGCAGCCGTCAGCGTTGTCGACGCCTTCAGCCCGTAGGCATTCGTCGCGACGTACTCTACACCTGCCCGTACCCCATCGAAGTCTACCCGCCTCTTCTCAAGCTCCCCTAGTCGCCAGCCGCGAATCAGCTTTCTCAGGGTGTGCCCTCGCTCCCCCTTGCTTTGTCGCACCAGCCTCAGCACATTCCCTGCCTCGTCCTCGGCGTTGTCGAAATCTTCCGTCCATCGTATACCGAGCTTTTTTGCATGCTCGGCCGCAATACCGACCGGTCCCCATGCGCGGATTCTGCTGCCATACGCCCGTCGAACTGTTGCGACGCGGGCCCTCCACGCCGGCCTTTTTCGGCACACTTCTGCGATCATGCCGAGTGACCGATATGGCAGCACTGCGTATGGGTCGAGTAAGTGGGCCTTGTTGAGAATGCCCAACACGGCCTCTTGCGCCCTATGCAGTCTCACCGGGTCCCAGACGCCTCTGAGTAGTGCTGCGGTGAACTTCCCCAGCCCCCGCACCGTCGGGAGCGCGAACTCGGAGCCGTACGTCGCCGCCGGTAGAACCGCCATCGCCGCTAGCCCCGACCTCTGCGCCCTCGAGATCGGTAAGGCACCCAACCGTTCGGCCTCCTCTGCACGCTGGTCGTAGCGCAGGTCCGTTGTTCTGCGTGTCCGCTTCGTGCCGACCAGACATCCTACGATTGTAAGCTCTTCCTTCGTCACGATGTCGGTGCCACCTATCTTCAACTTCGCTTCGTACCCCTTCGGCGTCCCGAAAGCGAACGTCTTCGGTATCCCGATCGACATGCCGGTGTTCGCACAAAACCTGTCGACTTCCACCAAGGCGTCCTGCAAGCATGCTTCTCTGAGACGCGTCAGGAGGGTGAGGTCGTCCGCGAAGGACTCGCTCGTCACCCCCCCCACGTCGTCCACTCTGCGCACCACGATGGACAGCAGCGCGTTGATGAGGATCACGCTCAGGGGGCAGCCCTGCAGTATCCCGTTGGTGGTGTAAAAGATGTCTCCCAGCCCCATGTGCAACTTGTACCGCCTTCGTAGTCGCGCGTAAACATCGCGCAGCGGCCCGAGAATTCTCTCATGGAGGCCAAGATCCCCCACCAGCTTCAGCACGACGTCTCGTGGCACTTTGTCGAAGCACTTGGCAAAGTCTAGGGCCACGCCGTACAGCTCCTTTCCCGTCAAGAGAGCCTCTTCAATCTGCGAGGCGATTTCAAACACCACGTCCACGGTTCCGTGTTTGGGCCTGAACCCGTGCTGGCTATCTGCTATCCAGCCTTCTTGCCACTGGACGACGTCCCTGAGCCTCGTGCTCGCCCACAAGCGATAGACCGCGCTTGTGACGGTGATGGGCCGCAATGCCAGCGGGTCGAGGGTTTCGTCTTTCGGGATCAGCGTGACCGCGGCTTCCAACAACGCGTTCGGCCACGTTCCGGTCGCTTCTATCGCGTTGAACACCTCCGCCAGGGCGTTCAGCAACGGCAGTGGCAGCTTCTTTAACTCTGCTGTGCTCCATCCGTCCACGCCCGGGACTCCGGCACGCTGCTTCTTTCCAAGAACGCTCCTCAGATCATCGCCCGTCAAATCTCGGCACACCATCGGTCGACATCGGATGTATTCCGCATACTCCGCCTTGAAGGCTTCATAGCACGGTTCCGGTCTACTCGCGTACATCCGGTTGATGGGCGCCCATTCTTTCTGCAACGTCGCGTCGATCTCCCGTAGATTTGCCGTGTAGCGGCCATCCACTTTCAGCGCCACCAGACCGTCCGCCTTCTTCCTTCTGCACCACGGAAGCAGTTGCGCCCTGTTTGCACAGTGGAAGTTCTGCATCTTGCTCTCCAGCTGAGCTATTCTCCCCTTTCGCGCCTGTGCTGTCAGTGACCGGCTCCTCGCTTCCAGCTTCTGCCTCAAGGTCTGGGCGACGCTCAAGTCCGGCGGGCGTCGCGGCAAATCGCGCACCTTTGGTACTCGTCCGGCCATTGATTCCAGTCCCGATACTACGTTCTCCCACGTCTTCTCCAGCGATCTCGGCATGCACCCGGGTCCTTCCCCACTCAGTGTTTGCAGCCCTCGGATGTAGGCGTCGAGGCCGTTCAATATCTTCCGGAATCTGCTTGAGGCATACGTACCCGCGCCCGTCCCGGTGTCTGTCACGGACGCAAAATGTTCTCTCTTAGGCTTTCTTGTCTCACCCCGTCCTTGATAGGCGGCAACGGGCCCGTCGAGCAACCCCTGTTTCTCCGCCAGCTCGACCAGATACCCCTCGCACGCCTTAGTCGCCGACACCCAGAGCGCTTCCACGTCATCTGGTGCTGCATCTTCGAACCGGTGCTTCACTAACAACTCTTCCGCCCGCGCTGCTGCCCGTCCTTCGTGCGTCACGTCTACCTGGCTCATGGACCTTGGCATGCGGTACCTCTCACATGTGTCTGCAAACGCGGTGATGTCCAGCTCTACCGTCACCATCTTGTGGCTGGGCACCCGCTGCCCTTCCGCGTCTACGACGACGGTGGTTTCGCTCGCTACCAGTGAGTGTATCGCGACGTCGTTCAGCAAGACGTGATCGATGCGTGTGCCTCGCGTCCCCGTCTTCTCGTACGTCTTCGGGGCACCGCCATCGGTGCAGATCTCTGCGGCGTCGTACCATCCCGATCGCAGCATGCACGACATCGCCGCCGACGACGAGGGCTCCGCATTAAAATCGCCGGCCACAATGACCGGTACTCGTCCGAGACTTGCTGCTTCTCGGTGCACCTCCGCAATAATCTTCTCCCTCTCCGGCGCCGCCTTGTCCCCCGAGTTCGCATACAGTGTGAAGACATGCAAAAATTGGTTTCCTCTTCCAAGTCCGACGGCCACGTGCACCCACCTCCGGCTCGGTGACGGCTTCCCGACCACGAAGGCCGGCGCCGGTTTCTTCGCGAAGACTGCAACACCCGCTCCGCCGGCTTCCGCTATCCACGGTGATGCTTTGCCCTGCCGGTCAAGTCGCTCCCGACACGGTTCCCCCCACAGCGACTTCCAGTCTCGCCTGACGCCGTCCTCGAACTCCCTCTGACCCCAGTCGGTCAAAAGCGTCTCCTGTACCGCCAGAATGTCGACAGCGGCACAATCCAAAAAGTGTGCCCTCCCCCCGAGAGATGTCATGTTTATCGTCCCGAACTTCAGCGTCTCCCTTCCTCCTTGTAACACGCCCCCGTCCCGCTTCGGCGGCACCTGCTGCGACCTGGCGTCCGTTCCTTCATGTGCTGCGACCCTCACCGCGTGCTCGACCCGGCTCAACTCCACAGTTTCCACCGTGTCTGCATGTAGCGCCAGCTCCGCCAATGTGGTACCCGGGAGCAGGAGCCGGTCGTAGTGCTCCGGAACGTACGTGACCGCCGTCTGCTGCCCCGTGGCGCCCACGCGAGGTGCGTATCGTCGCAGGATGTGCGGCCTCCTGCTGTCCAGCACCCAGAGTACCGCTCCGGTGACCGTCGCGGCTGCCGTCAACGTCATCTCGTCCCCGTACTCGTACGGCCCCCGCATTGCCTCCACGTAAGCAAACCAGCTGCCGTACCTTTCGGACGGCGCGAAGTGTGCTTCGAATGTCGGGTCTTTTAACATCGCGTCCACAACCCGTGCACGAAGTCTCCTTACCGACCACCCCGGCAGTCCGGCTGCGACCGCTGCGAACTGGCAGGCCCCGTCCCCAGGGACTTCTTGCACACTCGCTCCCATCGCGTCCGCGGCTTCTCTCAACCTTAACCCCAGCGTTTCGTGCGTCTCTCCACCGCCACGCATCCCGTCGTTCCCCAGTCACGAACGCTTCGCCGCTGCTGGTTGGTGTGCCTTCTTCGTCTTCGCTAACGGTGACTTCCCCGGCGTTCCCAGCGGACGCTTCGGTTGCGTCATGTGGACGTCTTGAGACGGAGCCTCGGCCCGTCCCATCTTCTGCTTCGTCGGTGTGGCGACGGGCGTCTTCGGCGCCTTCTTCTTGACCGGGGTCCGGTCTACGGGCATCGCCGGGGGTGTCTTCGGCCTCATCGTCGCGACCATCTCCGTCAGCTTCGCCATCTGAGCACTGAGTGCTGCGATGTCACCTCGCAGCGCGTCGTTCTTCGCGCGTAGCTCCGCGTTCTCCGCCCGGAGCTGTCGCACCGCGCCATTGTTGTCGCCCGCGCCCTTCGGTTGCTCGGGTGTGCTCGTCTTTTCCTGACCCTGCCGTCGCAACGCCTCGAGGTACGACGAGACCTTCGGCGTCCTCTCCGCCCTTGCATCCCACACCTGCGATTTCGGCCGCCGTCCGGACCTGTCTTCCTCGGTCTCGTCATCGACCTTCATCAGCGCTCCTCCCGCGCTTATCAGTCGATGCGGGGGCGGCTCCTCGCTGGCGACGACGCGCGTGTCCCCATGCGTCTTGCTCCGGTAGGACGCGACTTGGCGACATGTCCATCCCGCCGCCTTCATGGTCGCCTCAAGATCCGAAGCGGCATCGCGCGCCTGTGCCCCCCTCACCAGGTAATGCATCGCGGGCGGACCCTGCTTCGCCGCCGCTTCGCCCAGCGATTCCCGCACCCGCTCGGACATGCCGTCTTCGACCCTCACCCCCAGCCGCGCGCGACTACGAGCAAGGCCCAGGCAGCCTTTCCCCTGCGCGAGCACGAGAGCGCTCTTCAGCGATGCTTCCTCGTCAGCTAGCCACACGACGTCGTTCGTCTCCGACCCCTCCTTCCAGCGCGGTATGCGTAGAAAGAGACCCCTCCTGCCCGAAATTCTCAGCAACCTCCCGACCTGCTCCTCTTCGACGCGCACCATCATCTGAAATACGCGGTTTACCCGCCGCACGTTGAACATGCTGTGCGGACTCAGGTCCACCTTCGCCTCTCCCGCGAGCCGCCTGCACTCCGCCTTCAGCACCCGCCCCCCCGATGGCTCCTGCAGGGCCGCCAACGTCTCTGCCCCGCACCATCGTGCATCTATCTCGGCGCAAATCAGCACCGTCGATGTCGGCGGGCGGTCAACCTTCTTCACGTCCGCGGGCGCGTACACCACGTCTCCCTCCGGGGACCTCGTCACGTACCCCGGCAGCACTTTCTCCGCGCCGTCAACTCGGCACACCACGTCCGTCCGCCTGCTGCCCTCCAGAGCCGCCACCGTGACCACCGCCGAGCCCTCCGGCATCCCTTCACGCCGTATCCTGCGCGCGCTCGCCATGGGCGCGAACGCCACCGTCGCTTCCGCCAGCTCGGTGTGGTCAACCACCGGCACTCCCCAGTCTTCCTGCCTCAGCTCTATCCTCGCCTTCCCCGCCCCTCCGACTGCCTTCTCGCCTTCTTGTGCCTTCTTCTGTCCGTCCTCTTCCATCGCGCGCGCGGCCGTCGGCTTCTTGCCCGGCACCTCTTTCCACCCTCCGTTGCGCTTCTTTTTCTTTTTCCCCTGTTTTCCACCCGACGCCTCTTGCTTCGCCACGCCGTCCCCGCCGCCGCTGGTTTCGTCGTTCTCACCTGCACTCGCCTTGCCTTTTCCGCCTTTACCGCCCGCTTTCTCTGCATCTGAACCCGCGACACCGTCACCGCCGTCGTCCCAGCAGAGCTCGCGCTCATCCCCCTCGTCATCCGCCCAGCTGGGAGCGTTCGTCGTACTCTGCTTCTTCGCGCCATCCGTCTGAGCCTGCCTTACCAGCCCGCTGACTGCGGCCATCAGATCAGCCATCTGCTTTCCCTGAGCCTGCACCTGGGCGGCGAGTTCCTTGAACCCCGGATCCGTCATTGCGCGCTCTCGGGGTTGTACCGCTTGATGTGTACGCGTGTGTGTGTGTGTGTGTGTCGTCGGTCTTCTCTCTTTGTCTTCGTCCTCTTGATACTTTCTTGGTGCTTCCTTTTACCGGGACGGATCCCGGTGCCGCTCTCCTTCGAGAGTGTCCACGGCAAGACACCAATAAAGTACAGTGTAGTAGAGTGTAGTAGAGCGTTGTAGAGTGTGATCGAGATTGACACTAGTATTTTGGGTTCGACCACTGGTGGACCCCTGACTGGCCCATGGGCGACCATGTTGACCACTGTCTGGCCCAAGACGTGCCAAGCATAAGCATACGAGGGACGGAAACCGCAGGCAAGTGGGCGATGTGCATATGAGACCGGAAGCTCTCGAGATGAAGATGTTCTAAATCATGGCAGCAAGCACGGGGACTGCAGGCGGGTTGGTGGCGAAAAGGGACAGAAAGATCTTCGAGCGACTGTGAGCAGCCTAGCAAGACGGGATGATGAATGATGAAGAAGCGCTAAGTGATCGCAAAGGTCCTTGTCTGGCGACCGACCTTCCTTGAAAGGAAGGTCGGTAGCCAGACATTTTTGTCAGCAAGGTGCAGGCGATGCACGGGCTCCATGATGACCTCGTCAACGGCCCCACAGGCGTACACTCACTAGCCGTCGTGAAGAGGCCTCTGTCTGTAACCATCTTTTTCATCCTTGGGAGCAGTGCATCGCCAGGGAGATCGAACCCCAAGGCAAGGAGCGACTCTTGCAGCTTCTGAAAGTAATCCAGCACGTACTGGAGATACTTGGTTGTCGTTGCTGGATCCTTCTGCCACACAAGTGCTGCAAACACAAGCCGCATCCTCCATCTCTGCTCCATCGTGTCCAGGTACGAGAACGTCAGGCAGAGGATATCTTTGCTCCCCGGAAGCTCTCCTGCATCCCCGGCAATGACGAAGTCACCACCCCCAAGCCGGAGCAGAAACTCCATGTCACCGAGGACAAGGTGCCTACCGAGCGCTCGGCGAACACCCTATCGCCTGGAACTGGCCCGCACGGAATGCCTAAAGGCTCAAGTACTAACTGCGCTAAATTTAATATATGCGAGCTATTGTGGTACTCATTTGCATGCAAATGACTCCCCACTGACGCAACAAGAAGACGCCGATGCTCTATCGAATCACGCGATGGATGAGGTTCAGAGACGAGCGACAGCCGAGTATCGGGACTCGGCGACCGCGAAATCGTACGCGATGAAGAGCGCGATGCGACGGCTGACGAGTATCGTGCAGACGCCGATTCACCCGGCGCTTGAGATGCAAGTCAACGTCCTGACGTCTCTCGGAGGCGGGAACATGGCCGGACTCAACAAGAGACCACAAATAGCAAACCAGCAGGCGTTTGAAGCTGTGATGCGCGCCTACGAAGCCGCCGCACGAGAGCAGACGGCGAAGTAGGCCGGCGACAAGGTGCGAGCCGTACCGCAGGCTGGGCTCCGCAAAGCTGCAACACTGAATGGCAGTTTTCGACCGCAGACGCATTACCCGTCGGGATGGGAGCGCAAGCAGGCTCGATGGAATCACGGAGTCAAGCAGGAGAGACGAACTGCGCAGACTGAGCGCAAGACGTGCACCAAGGGCAGACCAGGACGTTGGGACCGTGCGAAGTCGAAGAAGGAGTCCAAAAGCGAAGCAACAACACCAACGCGGAAACGCAACTCGAAGGCAGCCAAGCGGGCCTCCAGTGAAGTAACGAAGCTCATCCGAGTGTCCGATGAAACCCCTTGTCAATACCACCCAACGACTGCGACGCGCGTGCGAAATGTCGGACGCTAGCGTCTGTCAAGAGCATGCGTGACTCAGCCGTGTTTTAAAGGTGAGATGAGAGGCACCGGCTCACTCTGTCAAAGGACTATACTAACGCAACAAGAAGACGAGCTAATGCGAGATAGTGGTACCCGAGCCCGTACGCACTCGACAACCTGCTTCCGTGAGTCAGCCCGAGCTTCCTGGTCTCCAGCTACACTGCCTGTCGCGGTCATTTTTTCAGACTAATATTCTTGTTTTTATTCCAATTTCAATATCCTGTCATCAGCACCTTTTTAGCCCCGGAAGAAGGTGCGTTAGTGGGCCCGTTGAACCGGCCTATCAAGATTGGCTGAGTGTCACGCCTTTAATCAATTACTGCAGTACCCCCCCAATTCACCCAAATGTTGATCGAGTGTAATCGAGCGTAATCGAGCGTAATCGAGTGTAATCGAGTGTAATCGACGCGTAATCGAGCTAAAGTCACTTTCAGGGGGGCTAGGTGAATTGGCTCATTAACACAAAAATCGAGCGAAATCGCCTCGCAACCTCTCGAGCTCAGGTCGCTTTCAGGAGGGGCACGTGAATTGGCCCACAGCAAAATAACGCTGCCCACTACTAATATTTTGGTGCCAACAATGCACTGGTAACGCGAACAACAGCGGAATTGGTCGACCATCCGAGCTCACGAAGCTGAACATCGGCCCCGTCCGCAACGCCCGATCTGCAGCACCGAACGCGATCCTTTGGTCTCGCTTCGCGTTCTAAGATGAAGCCAGAACCTCGATGTGGGGCAGGCCCAATGTGCCAGTACGACACCTCAAGAGAGGTGAGGCCGCCAGGCCGAGACTAGCGGTCGGTAGAAGCCCGTGGGGGCGTTTGGGGGTTGGCCGTGACACCGCCGATGACGACGTGCGTGGTTACCGACGACGCCGAATTGCTCGGAACGAAGGTGATGGGCACCAGCTGCGACGGCCTCGTCCGTGCGAGGCACCGCAGGAAGTCCACGCGGGTGGTGACGTTCGTCCCGTTGAAGGACACGATCCGATCCCCCACGCGCATGCCGCCGATGGCGGCCGGCGCGTCCGGGTACGCGGACTGCACGATGACAGAGCCGTGCTGGTCGGCGACCTCTATGCCGAGTAACGAATAGTCGGCGGAGTCCCTCCCGACGGCAGTAGACGCCGCCGAGTGAGACCGCGGAGGCGCCACCAACGTCGCAGTGAGCCCGGAGGGCCGGTTCGACGGCTCGTTGAACTGGCTGTGGTGATGCTGGCTTTGGGTATGGCTGGGAGGCGACGCGTAAGACGGCGGCGTGTTCGGGGCGAGGTACTGCTGCTGCTGCTGCTGCGGTTGCTGCTGCAGGTGCTGCTGGTGGTGGTGGTGGTGCTGGTGTCTGCTTCCCGCTGGGGAGCCCGGGGAGGCTGCAGAGGCGTGGCGGGAGGTCAGGTTCGCGCTGCGGTGCGCCGCGCTCTGCGGCGGGTGGGTCGGTGCGTAGGGCAGCGACGAGGTAGGGGACGGCTGCCCGTGCACCTGCTGCGCATGGGGAGCCAGCGACGGCCTGCTGGCAGGGGTGTTGTCGCTGCTCGTGAAGATCGGCGCCGCCGCCGGGCCACTTTGGCCGGAGCGGGCCCACGCCGGTTCGTGCTGCTGCTGGTGATGCGAAGGGGTAGACCCCACGGCACCCCCCCCTCCACCACCACCACCACCGGCGCCGGATTCGCCTCCTGTTGGAGACAGCCGCGACGCGGGTCTGAACTCTCGAGTTCTCGGCGACCCCGCTCGGGCCGGGCCCACCGCTCCTTCGCGGGCTGACTGCTGCTGGCTCTTCTTCGAGTGGCCTGGCCTGCCGCGGCTATCGCCGCCCCTGCCATCCGTCAACGCCTGCGCAAGCACCGCGACCAACTTGTCGGCAGCCTCGACCGCGGAGCGGCTCGCACCAAAGTCGGGCACCGGCGACTGCGCTTGCGGATTTGCCACCATCTGACGCATGTGGTCCGGGACGTAGTCGCCCACCATGTAGGCATTGTGCGTGTGCACCAGCGACTGGGGCGATCGTCTGCGTGTGTTAAGTGCATGGCTGACATTTGAACAATGTCCGAAGCGACGTGCCCACCGGTGTTCCTCTCACCGGTCGGTTTCGAGGTGCCGACGCGCTTTGTTCGGGTCCTGCGACCAGTGTTCGCAAAGGCCGATGGCCCGGTCTTCTTCAAAAAATGGCACCTGGGCATATTTTATTCTCGAGCCGTGGGTGGGGGTTTTCTCACATTGCGGTGGACATTGCCGTGTGAGCTTGCAAACATGAAGGTCTGCTCAGCGCAGAGGCTCTCTGGTGCCGTGTTCGACCGTGCGCAGGCATCGGCGGTTTGCTTCTACCCGAGACGTGCTACTAACATACATAGCGCGCGGAACGAGCCCACGGATGCTCCCGAAAGCATCTGGCTTTGGTCTGACTGCCGTCTCACAATAATCCGGCTGGAATCTGATTTCAGTCTAGCGACTGTAGTAGGCGCGGGTCCATATATACCCGAGGTAAAGAGATAAAAACTTAGGAGGGAGCTGAGTGCTCACACACAGAAAGTTTTCACAGGGAGTTGAAGAGGAAGTTCGGGAGGAGGAGTGGGCACGCAGATAAAACGTCAGCGGCAGCCTCAACGAAATGAGGCCGGGAGCTTCCGTGCCAAACCGATGCAACAAACACAGAGAAAGGGAAGGAAGAGGAGCGCGGAGGAGAGGAGGTGGCGTCCGTACTTGCGTCAGGGCCTCGTCACCGTACAAGTTTCGTCGAAGCCAGCGGAAAAAGTGTAGAAGTACGGTTAAAGATGAACAGAGGTGTACCTGAGGGTGGAAGGAGGGGGGAAGAGGAGCCAATCAGTGGCTGGTCGTTAATGAGCTATACGGCTTTAGTTCGATGTTACCCGAAAACTCCCTGCGTGCGGCACGTTGAATGCCGGAACTAACAGACGCACGGAACGTGGGAAACTCGAGGATAGGGAGAGACGACGAAGCAACAGAAAGCAGGCGCAAGGAGTACAGTGGTGTGCAGACGATCGCATCCTTTTTCATATATCGGGGGTCATACGATCAAGACGCGTACGGTTTTCCCATGCGTGCCAGGAGTCTACGTAGCCAGTGCAGCTTGAGGGCAGCCCAGAAAGAGTGGCGAGTCGCTCTCTTTATAATATGTATATGGCCGCAGGAGGGGCGGGATATCCCCCAAAAAAGAAGAACGAGAGAAACAGAGGCAAAGCGCAGATACAGAACAGGGCGCATGCAACAAAGCAGACAGAGGTGGCTTGGGCAAACCAGTGAGAGCGGCTAGTCGATCAGCGCTCTTGTTAAGGATCAGCCACTTTGGCCGGATGGCCGGATAAACCAGACCCCCCCCCCCCCCCCCCCCCTACCTGCACGGCGGACTCCCCCACCGGTTGGGGGAGTGAATGCGGGAGTGAAAAAGTGCGGGAGTGGCACTCCCGCATTGCGGGAGTGGCACTCCCGCAATGCGGGAGTCCCACTCCCGCATTCCTAGGCAATAATACAAAGAAAATGAGGCACTTACACCGTTTTCTGGGAATCTCAGACCAAGATACGGCAAGCCAAACAACAGTGGGCCCAATTGTTTATCAGCAGATCGCGCATACCCCTGCCCGCCAGAGAACTGAACCTGCTGTGTCCTACCCAGCAACGCGCAGCAAGAAAACTCTGCCGTGGCAGGTGTGGAGAGCAGAAACCTCGGGTCATCAACAACATACGTCGGTAAGAACATGGGTTTTGAATTTTCGTGATGTGTCTCTTTTGAATCAAATAGACCACGGTGGCAACATTTCTGACTTTGACAACCTGGTCAGTTTTGCTATCACAGAAGCAGCTGTAAAGTTGGGCCAGCTCGTTGGTGTCTCTATGCAAGGCCGCGTATCGGGTATGTCGATTGGAGTGGCGCTCTCGGAGGATTTGCATGCGCGTGGGTGGTTGCTACAGCATCAACCTCGTCGCTTCGCTGCACGAAAGAACAAACTCATTTCGCTTTGCTCATTTGCTTCAAGGTCCCATCGACCTCGAAGCAAGAACTTCACTGAACGCGACAATTCGTCTGGGGATCGATTGCAACACAAACAAGACCTTCCTGAAGAAGCCTGCTGCACCGCACAGTTTGCCTATTCATCCTAGAAGTACTAAGGTTTTGCACCGAGGAAGACCTCTGTTCCGCGTCCTGGCCACGTTTGTGTCGCATTCCTGGGGGCAAAAGCATGGCCAGAAAGCTTTAGCGAGATGGCGGGTCGGGGTCAGCAAGGTGTCAACAGGTCAGTCGGTCCTAAGGCAAGGTGACATTGCTCGCTTGAAAGCTGCCACTGACGAGCATGCTCGGACGTGCAGGATTGCCGAAAGGGAATATGAGAACTGAACATTCCGCCACCCGGATGCAGAGATCTGAAGTGGTGACACAGTGACGATCCTGTTGACCATGTCCACAACCCCCGGATGATTCGAGACATTTGCGGGTCGTGCGAACTAGAGCACCGCCGAACGGCACCCCCTCGCGGAACCGGACTTCGTTGAAAGCTTCGTCATGAAAAAGCCGGGGGGCGTCTTAATCCTCGGCAAGCTGCGGTCAACGTTCGCGACCGTGACCGACACTGATGTAACAAAAAACGACTCCCGCTTGGTGAAGCGGTTTGAAAGAAAAGTTCGACATGGGTAAGCTAGCCAGCTCCCAGGTGCCGCTGATGAAGAAGGACGGCACCCTGCCGGAGTGCTATCGCACTGAAACCCGCAGGCAAGGTGTCCAAGACACGCTCTTGGGTGGCTTAGCACTCAGGTCCAAAATGTTACCGGCTTGGGCAGTCGCTAGTCATACCAAGAACGGGTTGTACGTCCGCATGAAGGCCGCCCTTCATGCAAAATACAAGTGCGCGGACATGGCGTCCGTGTACACAGCACTGGCTTCGGCGAACGACGAGAAGCTGAAGCCGGTGAGCAACCCCCGCTTCCCGCCCATTACCCCGTTGGTGAGACACGCTCCGAGCTGCCGCTCATGGGCGTTCTGTACTCGGACGGCTACAGCCCCTACAACGGACTGCGGTCAAGAAACGCACGTGCGCGCCTGTCATTCGGTCTCATCAACGCCACCACTGGGAAATATCTCCCAGCCATTACCGTGGTCGATCGGAAGAAGGCGGCGTACAGGCTGTACGAGCTTCCAGCTCATCGAATCTGTCGACGGACTGCACAACACGAGGGTTGTGACATGCGGATACGAGGTGCGGGTGTACATCACCACCCTGACAGGAGATCACCTGGAGAGGTGGTGCACGATGGAAAGGTGTGGCGGAAATGGGCACCGGTGTTGTGTTTGCAACATTCCGACTTCAGAATGGTCGTTGAACACCCACCGCTTCCCGCATCTGAGCCTGGGGGAAATGCAGGTGGCCGGTTTTGGATCGATTTTGGGGGGTGTTGCGCCTGGGGCCAGGTGGGTTAGCCCTGCCCTCCACGATTGTAAGGGGATGGCTATGAAATTGATTAGTGTGCTGGACTCCGAAGCAAACACGGTACTGCAGGCGGTATGCAAACGACTCTGCGTTGACATCTCGCAAAACGCCAAAGGAGGTCATGTGCGAGACGTTGTAAGAAACATGTCATCGGAGAAAGGGTATGCAACGGTATCCAGGTGGCTTTTTATCTGCCTTGCTGAGCTGATCGACTTTCGGTACTCGGACATCCCCTGGGGTTTCTGGGGCAAAAAAGAAGCATCCTACCGCATCTCCGAGCCAGGGTTGCAGGGCATGTCTTTCTGATGTTAATGGAAAAGACAAAGCCTGGGTCGACTCGCAATGCATACTGTCACAGTCTGGAGCATTGGTGGGACCCACTGGATGCGCTGCCTTTCGGCCTCTCGGATGAGCCCAGTGAGGCTGAAAACGGAAGGAGGAAGAGGACTGCCACTGTGACGAGTCCGCAAACGTACGAACTGGACCAAGCGATGATGGAGCAGCAGAAATGGTCCCTCCCCACTGAGCGTATTTCTGTGGAGTCTCAGAGCGGATTGCGGGAGTACCAGAGCATTTTTGTTTGTGACTGCGTGCAGGACAAGTCTGCCCGCAAGAAGCTCGCACTGCACACTCTCTGCTGCCAGCTTCACATCGTTGCGCGACATGCGTTTGTTTTTCGTGGTTCGGGATGTACGATGTTCCAATTCCCGGAGGGAAATGGATCGGTCCGAGTCTGCACTTGCGGCAAGCAATTCCGCACTCAAGGGCTTAAGCTGTTTGTTGACACACCTTTTGGCCGTATGTCTCCTCAGAAATTGGAAAGTGAGGCGCGTGCGGAGTTGGAACAGACGGAGACTGAAGACGACGGTTCTGAAGATGAAGAAGAGGAAGAGGAGGAGGAAGAAGAAGAGGAGGAAGAGGAAGAGATGGAAGAGGTTAGCAGTTCTGACGACCAAGAGTGTCCCCTCTGCAAAAAGAAGCTGGGTACAGCAGCCCTTGCAGCCCACCTCGATGCGCGTCACCGAGCGCTGGTGAAATGCGTCTGCAAGATGAAGTGCCCAAAGTGTAGTGCCACCATCAGTGCCAACGGTCTATCTCAGCACATGCACCACAAGCATCCCGCCTTCTTTAACGAAACGTTCAGATGCAGGCTGTGCTTCGTACGCGTGCAGAACAAGACACAATGGCATGCACACATTGAACAGCACAAATGATACTGCTAGGATGCGGAGTTAACCCCCTCTGAGGATTCCGCGTCACTTTCCTTCTTCTGTAATTGGCGTTGGTGTCGTTGGCGGCTTCTCTCTTTCGGATTCGAACACATCCGCTTCGTTCTTGCTTGTGCTGCCCACCCCAACCCCTAGCTTTTGTGCCCAGGCGCCACCATTCGCCACGATGAATGTGTGGCAAAAAAACCGAAGATCGTTTGTAGGAGGTTCCCGTTTCTGCAGTTTCCAAGGTGAAGCCTGTAGCAGGCCAAGAGACATCGTATCGGAGCTTTAGGTGGTACTCAACCGCTCTCAAACCGAGAAGTACCCGCTTTTCCGCAAGGACACTCCCGCATTGCAGACGCAAGGACATCTGCAGCCCCCGCTTGAACATCTGTCTTCGACTTTGGCCCAGTTGTCAGAGCAACTCGAGTGCAGGAAGTCGGGTGGGCGGTATCTCATTCGCTCGGGGGACAATTGGTGCTCTTCTCAATTGTAGCTGGACCACAACCAGAGTCTTCTCGCTGCGAGCTGCTGGGTGGGAGCAGGTCGTGCCAGACCGCAGACAAAGTCTTGGAACTTTTCTGAGCTGCTGTAATAAACAAAAGTGAAGCGGCAACTCCCCAGGTGCCCATTTGTTGAGTTCACTACAGATTGGCTTACAGAGATGCGGAAGTGCCACACTTTCCTTGTATTTTACCTATAAAAGCGGGAGTGGGACTCCCGCATTGCGGGAGTGCCACTCCCGCATTGCGGGAGTGCCACTCCCGCAATGCGGGAGTGACCCCCATCGCGCAAACGACCGCACAAACACTCCCCCATCCGGCGGGGGAGTCCGCCGTGTGTAATCCGGGGCCCGGGCCCTGGAAAATAATCCAGGGTTTTTGGCCCTGAACGATTACCAAAGGAAAAACTCTCTGGTACGAGATGCAATTCGTTTACAATTCCATTCCAGGGCCCCAGACTGTCCTTGCGCTCAACGGATTCAAAAGCGTTCAAAAACGTCCTCGGAATGTATTTTTCGACACAGCCACGAAACCTGTACGAGGTTTTCAGGTTCTGGCAGGTCTAGCTGGCTGCCTAAGGGTACCACGGCTCAGCCACCCCACCCAAGGTCACAGGTGGCAAGGTGGGCGTTGAAAAAAAAAACTTTTTTTTTGGGCCGGAATCAGGGGTGTTTCTAAATCGGGACCCGGTACCCGCTTTTCCTGGAAAAAACTTTTTTTCCCGGTTTCGTTGCTGGGGGCTTCGTAACCAAAAAAACTTTTTTTCCCGGTTTCACTCTCCTTGGTATTACCCTTTTCCCCCAATGTTTTTTAGCCAAAAAAATATTGTATCCACTCAACTTTGTTGTTGCGGACGCAATCGTCCAATCGAAGAAACAGAAACGCCTCGTTATTGGGCTCAGCCCGCCGCGTTGTGGACGAGGGGGTTGTATGCCTGCCGGGTTATTTGCATTGCATATAGCCTGTCTGTGTCCGGTGTAATAGAGACATAGTCGAGCAAGCCGCTATAATCGGGGCAACCCAGGCGTGGTCAACTAAACTCAGCTTCAGCGGGGGGTAGGTGGATTGGCTCAACAAGCTCTGTGCAGCATCCTCGGGAAGAACAACATGGACGAACTCACAAAGCAGGGTATTCAACGCTGGCGCCGGCAGTTGTGCGCGACAGTGTTCGCGGACTTGAGTAAGCGGTGGGCTGCGTACCCAAACAAAACAATCTGCTCGTTTTATTCCACTGCACAGCGAGATTCAACAACGGAGTGCCTGATGGCGTTGTGCCAGTTTCTCGGGTTTGACGAAACTTCAACGTACACAGTGGGAATGGAGTGGTCCCAGTTTCGTCAGCTTAGTTGTCCTGAGCTGAAAGGGGAGGGGCTCCGCAAGTTCGTTTTGGAGTACCTGCTGACCACGGAGGCAGATGGTCTACTCGAACAGGCACTGGAGGCTATGACGGCGCTCTCTCCGTCTAGTGTCGTTGTTGAAAGTGCCTTCTCCTTGCTCAGAATGCTGCGTGGTTTGTACAGAACCACTGTTGGTGCGCAGACGATCTCACAGGAGCTGGTAATTTGCTGCCTCCTGCCGCAAGGCGCTGCCGAGCGCACGGAGCTGTTTCACGAAGCCACCACTGCCTTTCTTGTTCAGAAGCCCCGCCGCTTTACAAAGCGCAGGTCTCAAGGAGTACTCTCTGGCACTGGCACAGTGGACTACAACGAAGCTATCAACATCCTCTACCCAGTTCCACAGGCCCAGGAAGACGAAGACCCGTATGGCCTCGCCGCCGAACCCGATGGTTCTGACTTGGAAGATGATGCCTTGTCCATCGTAAGCCTCGCCACGACTGACTTCGATGGCTCAGCTCCCTCGCAAGGGCAACGAGAGACAACAGTCTCCCAGCCACGTGTGACCTTCTCACAAGTTTTGGACGAGGACGAGAGTGATGACGAGCAACCGGAAAAGCGGAGACGCACTGCACCCTCTTCCGAATAGGCGCATTCTTGCGCGCCCTTGGAACCTTGGCGGGGGCTTGTACACCCCCCCCCCCCTTGGAGCCTTGGCGTCCAGCAGACACAAAATCAGGCCCAAATTAGCCCGAATTACCACCGCGGGGGCTTGTACACCCCCCCCAGGCATCTTGTTAAGAACCATCCATCCATCCATCAGCCGGCTGACCCCCCCCTCCCCCCCCCCCCTCAGGCTATTTTCACTGTGGAGGGGGGAGACGCTACCTGTCACACTCTAAGGTGGTCACCACGGTGGGCGGTCAGAAAAAAAAAATTTTTTTTTGCCCCAAATACCCCAAATACCACACTTTGGAAAATTTTTGTGGGCCCACTGGCACGGCAGGGAATTTTGACCATTTCACCTTAGAGAATTTGACCACCCAGCCTCCAAGGCAACTGCACTGTAGAGGGGGGGTCTGGTTTATCCGGCCATCCGGCCAAAAGTGGCTGATCCTTAACAAGAGCGCTGACCCCCCCCCTTGGAGCCTTGCAGCGCCCATTTTGCACTGGCGAAACCGGGAAAAAAACCGGGACCCGCATCGCCTAAAACCCAAAATACCCCCGGAACCCCGGGCACCCCTGGCCGGAATCCCTAAAAACCCGCATTTCGGAAAGTTTTTGTCCCACATTTTCCCCAGGGCATTTTGACCATTTCACCTTTGAGCCTCCGCCCGCTCAGCCCCTATGGTAAATGCACGACTGTGAGCTTTTTTTATCAAATTTTATCAAGTTTATTTCCCGATTTTCTCTCGTCTTGCTCTCCGCTTGTTGTGGAAGCTGCAATATTGAAGATTCCATCCTTGGATGGCGTGATTACCGTGGGCCTGGTCCCTATCTGGACCCTAGCGCTAACCCGGGCCCGGGGCCCGGAGCCCGGGCCCCGGAGACCCTGGATTTGAGACAGCGCAGTTGCCTCGGAGGCTGGGTGGTCAAATTCTCTAAGGTGAAATGGTCAAAATTCCCTGCCAAAAGTGGGCCCACAAAAAATTTTCAAAGTGTGGTATTTGGGGTATTTGGGGCAAAAAAAAATAAAAAGAGAGAGAGAGAGAGAGAGAGAGAGAGACGAGTTAGAGTGCAGGGACCATCTCTCCGAGGAGTATCCGGTCGCCCCACTACTATCCCGTACTACTACGGCGGGCGCAAGTCGTTGCGCCGTGGGCGCGGAGCGAGCCGTGGCCCTGTCAAAGATGATTGTTGCACCGATGGTGGCGCAGCCGGGGGCGTTCTGACTGGCGGACGAGACCGCCTGGCAGGCGTGTGTTGACACGTTGTTTCGCGGGCTCTCCTCCTTTTGGCAATAGCCCGCCCTATGGCGGCGGCTAGCATCTTGACAGAGAATCTCAACTCCCACTGAACATAGGGTACGTCGTGCGGATATTCAGGCACGGCATCGTTCCAGCTGTTACGGGCGCAAATTGTTTCCAGCTTGCCCAACATCCACTCGGTCTTCCGTCCAGCCGCAAAGCGTGGGCGGTGGGTACAACCCGGCATAGCCGGCGCACCAAAACAGCGGAGGGAACAGACCCCCTGCCGCCACTTCCCAGGGAAGGAGGCGACTCCTGAGTCGGCGCAGCACAGGTCGTTGATAGCTCGCATAAGGTACCCAATTTGCAGCCCCTTCTCGGCGAAAGTTCTCCCTGGGAGCTTCGAACGCGTAAATGCCTCAAAATCAAGCGCGAGTTCCACGCCTGTCGTCGGGAGAGGGTTGGAGCTGACCCACGATAGACTCCGCAGCCAGAAGACCAACGTCGCTGCGAAGCGGGTTCCGATGTTGGTCGTAAGCAACTTACGACTGTCCGTTGCTAAGTGTACGTCGTATTTCGTCGACGCACCTGAGGCGAGTTCCCAAGGGCGTGTTGCCGCAAGGCTCCGCTGCGCCTGCGCCATCTCGATTGAGATCGTACCGATCAGCCTCTGGATCTTCTCCAGGAGGTCAGGAGGGGTCCCGTAGGGGGGTATCCCTCTAATGCACAAGCACTGGGGCATGTCCCGGACCATCGCCTCAGCAATGCAAAACCGGGATCGCAGCTCGTTCCATCTACAACCTGGGCCCGGACATTGCCAGTAGTAATGCCACAGGGTCCCCGTCGCACCGCTGTCGCAGAACTCGCAGTCGCCGCTCCCCGAACCCCACTTCCTGCGGCACCATTCCCGTGAGTACACCGCTCCCCCAATACATCGACTGATCGCGGAACTCAATTTGTGGTCCGTCGCGCGGTTCAGCCAAAGCCGATTCATGGCACGTACGTCCACCCCTCCTTCGATTCCGTCAAATCCTTGTCTCTGTGTGGTCAAGTAACGCCACGCGCGCAGACGCAGGCCCTCACGAAAGAGGTGTGGGGCTTCTTTACCGAGTAGCGACACGGGAGTCCCGTCGAAAGACAGGGACTGGAAGCTGTGCTGCGTGGCCCGTAGGAATCTTATCTCCCGCAGAAGATTAGCCATAAGACCTACGGGACCCTTGATAGACGAGTCGGCTCCCACGCGAAGGAGAGCGTCCATCCTCACCCGAAACCTCTCTTTCCCGTATTGTTTCACGAACGTGCGGAATAAGCTGAAACCTGAGGCGCATGCCGGATCACACAGGTGTGCTTTTGCAACCAGGGAGAGAACCGCAAGAGGGCTCTTCGCCCGGTTAGATCGAGGGATCACGCAAGCGGAGAGTGCCGTTCGGAGCTTTGAGCTGTTGACGAAGCCACCTGTTGTATTCGTGCAGTAGGCCGCCCCGTAATACGCGGAGGCTGCGATCGTCTGCATTATGCGGAACTTCGTGCGATGCATGAGCGGCGCCGCCTCAAGTCTGGCCGCGGCCTCGACCGTGGCGTTGGCCCTGCGGTTGTCAACGGGTCCCTCTGTGCCCAGGGGGACACCCAAAACCTTCACTATTTTGCTCGATCGAATTATTTTGCGACCGATCACGAGGCGAGGAGGCTCTGGGGACGTCGAGAAGGAGACCGACTTGTCCTCGTTGAGGGCAAAGCCTGTCAGGCTGTCGAACACCTCGAGCTCGGCTGACCAAGGCCTTCGAGAGAACAGAGAGGAGCGCGTTGATCAGGACCACTGATATCGGGCAGCCCTGGAGAATTCCGTTGGTGACAGTGAACATCTCGCCGACTCCCAAGGGGTACCGGAAGCGACGCCGCAGGTGCTTGTATATGTGGCGTAAGGGTGCCAGCACACGCTCGTGAAGCCCAAGCGCCTCCATCAAGTCGAGCACCAGGGCCTGAGGGACGCGGTCAAAGCACTTGGCAAAGTCGAGTGCGACCCCGCACAGGGGTGTACCGTTTGTCAGTGATTCCTCTATCGATAGGGCGATATCCATGACCACGTCGTCGCAGGAGTGGCCGTGCCGGAAACCATGTTGAGACCCGTGAATCCATAGCTCTTGCCAGAGCATGACATCCTGTAGGCGCACGCTAGCCCAGAGTCGGTATACCACGCTCGAGACAGTAATCGGACGCAGCTTCAGTGGATCACTCCCTTCTCCTTTAGGAATTAAGGTGACCATTGCGTCCAGGACTCCGTCGGGCCAGAAGCCGGTTTCCTCTACCTCGTTGAGCACCACGACAAAGCTTTCCAGGATTGCATTCGGCAGAACGGCGATTTCACGCATGCGCCAGCCGTCTACACCGCAAGACGTCTGTACGCTCTTCTTTTTCGCCACCTGACGAAGCCGCTCGGCCGTGATCGGATTTAGATTGCATGGGTGTTGCGTGATAAAGTCTTTGTACTCCTGGAAGAAAGGGGCAAACTCGGGTTCCCTCTTCTCGGCGTACATGCGGAGCACTGGATCCCAACTCCTCCTCACCAACGCGTCAACTTCTGCCAAGTTCGCAGTGAGCCGCCCATCGGCCCCAGTTACAAACGATAACCCCGATGGCGCGTCTTTCTTCACCCAAGCGAACGATTCCTTCCCCAGGGGGTCGCGAAGCTCCCGCTGACTCCTCGCGCTCTTCAGGTATCTCGAAGTTAGCGTGCTATGCGCCAGGTCACGACACAGTCCTGAGACGGTAAACGCGAGGCCTCTTCCGATTTTCGCTGACGGCGGCTCGGGTGGCAGAGCACACTTCCCATCCGTGCGCTGCAACACGAAACTTCGAAAGGAGCGTATTTTCGTCCACTGTCCCTCAAGCTGGAAGGGCAAAGGGCCAGGGGAGACGATTGTGCTTTCCCATTTGGCTCTGGCGGCTGCGTACTCCCGTATGCGCCCAAGGAGACACCTGGCTCTCTTCAAAGAAGCTGTATCGGCTCCCGCACCTTCAGGGGACGGCCTCGCCGATACTCGCTGAGAGTTCAATTCCCGACGTACGCCACGGCCACAGTACCCGGTTAGGTTGCCTTCGATTCCGGATTTGAGGATGAGGTACTCTTCCGCAGCTCGCGAAGTCCGTTGCCAGAGGAAGTTCACCCGGGGGCTACCTTCGAGCCCGGGGGGGCAAGGGTCCCCGAGGCGGTACTTCTCAGAGACGTTCCGGAGGGCATTCGGGTCGTCCAGGCCGCTCAGCCCGGTGCTTGGAATTGCCCGGGGGTACCGGAGTACCGGGTTCAGTTGTTGGAATACTGCAAGATTAAAGGTGGCTCGGACCGCCTTGTGCGTAGGGAGGCCGGCTTCGAAAGTCTCCACGCGACCGAGAGCGGCAGAAGCGACTTCGTTGGTGAGAAGAAGGTCGATGCGTGACGGCTGACCGTGGTAACATGTAAACTCTGCAGGACTTCCCAGGGCTTCAGCTTGCAGCTCGGCAGAGTCCGACCAGCCGTTGCGCAAGGCGAAACGGAGCGCCGGGGAACCGAGGGGGGTCGTGTTGAAATCGCCGGCGGCGACAAGGGGCACAGCACCCAAGCGCTGGCGCAATCCCCACAGGGATCCCTCGATCAACCTTTCCCGCTCGGGTTTTTCGGAAATGCCACAGTGACCGTACAATGACACCACGTGTACGGCTCCTTTACCTACACCTGTCGCGACACGTACATGCAAGAAGCGGGCCGATTCGTAGGCACGTTGCTCGGCTGCGTCAAAAGGCTCGACGATACATGCAGGCAAGCCTTTCTTGACGAAAATCGCGACTCCTGCACTACCTCCTGTAACCTGGGATGGGACGCTGTTGCCGCACTTCCGCCCAACACAGCAGCTGCCGAAGAAGGGTTGCCATACATCAAGGGCGCCGGCTTGTTTCAGGGCCATCCGGATACTTCTCTGCCCGGCACTCGTCAACTTCGTTTCTTGAACACAGATGATGTCCGCCGCTATGCAGATGAGGAGGTACAGGTTCTTCATCAAGGACGTGACATTTATAGTCACAATTCGAATTGGTGGAGGGCCAGGGTTGGGTTCGATACCTTGAGTCACGAGAAGCGCGTACGCTACGAGGGCCAGATAGAACTCTCTCGTCGGCTGGGGGGACAAATCGTTGGCGTGGATCACCATTGTGACTCCGGGGGGGGGACGTCGGCGGTCGCCTGCGCGGGCGAGGGAGATGAAGTTGGCGGCGTGGCCCGCGACTTAGTCCAGCATGCGTGACAGATTGCAGCCTGGCAGGGGCCGTGCGCGCAAAGCCGCTTGGCTTGTCCGACCTGCATGCCTTTGGCGCAGACCACGCAGAGGAAAGCTTCGGCGTTCGAGTGTGCTTCCTGCCAGCTGGTGTGCCGGCAGTCGGTGACCATGTTGTCCTTGCCGTCCACCCGTGCTAGCTTTTCCTGGGACTCAGTTGTCTCATCCTCTGTGCGTCCCCTCTTTTGGCCCGGAGACGGCTCGGGCCGTTCGTTGAGGCTAGCGAAGAACTCGGGTGGGAGTTTGACCTTCTCCCGCTGACACTGCGTGGAGAATCCCTTCCGTTGCCTCGCGTCAGTGGAGCGGTCGTATTTCCTTATCGAAATAGACGCGCGATCGAGCCGGAAGAACACGGGTGCAGGTGGGCCCGTGTCGGCGATGACGATGCACACGGTCTTACCTTGTCGCTTGAAGGCCCCGGCTTGTTCGACCTTCCAGCCGGCAGCAGCGCAGGCGGCAAGGAGGTCGGTCGCGTGTTCCGAAGCGCACGCGGTGGTGACCACGTATTTGTCGCCACGCAGTTGGCGCTTCGACAGCTTTTTTCCGACCGCGGATTCGGTGGCGGCAACGTGTTCCGGGGTCGTCCGAATGCCGAAGACACCCGTCTTTGTGCCCGCGATTACCCCGAACGTATTCGGAGTCAGTGCCGCCAGCCGTCGCGCCTCTTCAAGGGTGCAGTCACTCACCCACACCGCCGGCATGGTGTCCGTCCCGTTGACGAAGGACAAGGCCTTCCAGAATGTTCCGGCTTTGCCGGAGCTCCGCAGCAGCTTCTGCACGTCAACGATCGGGACGCGCACGCTCACCTCACAGACCCCTTGCCGGCGGTGCACCTTTGTGAACACTGCGCTCCAATCCATGCGCAGTCCTTCCGCTTCTGCGGCCTTCTTCGCCATAATCCGCACAGATTGTGCGGCCTTCATCGCGGTATCCCAGGTGGCCGCGTGGACGTAGGCGGCGCGCACCTGGAACAGGCAAACCTGTGTCGTCGGCTGGAGGGTGTTGACTGCTTTGCAATGCACCGTGGGCAGGGCCAGGTTTTGGAACCGCGACCATACGTCCTGATGACCGCCGTCAGACAAGGTGACGAGGTGCCTCACTGAACCGTCCCACGGAACGCTGCAGACGACGGCAACCTTCGCTTCGGGGTAAACCGCGACGGTGTCGAGGGCCGCACCCCATGCGGATTCCGCATCTTCGACACTTGCAGCCACGAGTAGGCCGCCCTTTCCGCTCCTCAACTCGTCGGTTGACCCGACCTTCGCCACTTGCCAGTCATGGAAGACAATACCGGCCTTCGGACGGGTGCGGCGTGTCCTCTCCGACCACGTGCTAGGCACCTGCGGTTGCTTCGTCGATGTAGAGCGGCGCATTCTTTCCGCCCATGAATCTTCGGTGGAGGGGTCCGGTCGCTTCTCGGATACCGGTCGCTTATCGGACACCGAACGCTTCTCGGATACCGGAGGTCGAGCCTCTTGTGCCCCGGAGCCATGCGTCGAAGGGGGCGCGGGTTTCTGGGCGCCAAGCGGTGCGGGCGACGATCCGGCCATCCCTGTCTCGACCAAGGACAGGATGACGTCTAAGATTTTCAGCAGTTGCTGCCTCGTCTTTTGGTTCTGAAGATGAAGAAGAGGAAGAGGAGGAAGAAGAAGAGGAGGAAGAGGAAGAGATGGAAGAGGTTAGCAGTTCTGACGACCAAGAGTGTCCCCTCTGAAAAAAGAAGCTGGGTACAGCAGCCCTTGCAGCCCACCTCGATGCGCGTCACCGAGCGCTGGTGAAATGCGTCTGCAAGATGAAGTGCCCAAAGTGTAGTGCCACCATCAGTGCCAACGGTCTATCTCAGCACATGCACCACAAGCATCCCGCCTTCTTTAACGAAACGTTCAGATGCAGGCTGTGCTTCGTACGCGTGCAGAACAAGACACAATGGCATGCACACATTGAACAGCACAAATGATACTGCTAGGATGCGGAGTTAACCCCCTCTGAGGATTCCGCGTCACTTTCCTTCTTCTGTGATTGGCGTTGGTGTCGTTGGCGGCTTCTCTCTTTCGGATTCGAACACATCCGCTTCGTTCTTGCTTGTGCTGCCCACCCCAACCCCTAGCTTTTGTGCCCAGGCGCCACCATTCGTGCTCAGGTGCCACGATGAATGTGTGGCAAAAAAACCGAAGATCGTTTGTAGGAGGTTCCCGTTTCTGCAGTTTCCAAGGTGAAACCTGTAGCAGGCCAAGAGACATCGTATCGGAGCTTTAGGTGGTACTCAACCGCTCTCAAACCGAGAAGTACCCGCTTTTCCGCAAGGACACTCCCGCATTGCAGACGCAAGGACATCTGCAGCCCCCGCTTGAACATCTGTCTTCGACTTTGGCCCAGTTGTCAGAGCAACTCGAGTGCAGGAAGTCGGGTGGGCGGTATCTCATTCGCTCGGGGGACAATTGGTGCTCTTCTCAATTGTAGCTGGACCACAACCAGAGTCTTCTCGCTGCGAGCTGCTGGGTGGGAGCAGGTCGTGCCAGACCGCAGACAAAGTCTTGGAACTTTTCTGGGCTGCTGTAATAAACAAAAGTGAAGCGGCAACTCCCCAGGTGCCCATTTGTTGAGTTCACTACAGGTTGGCTTACAGAGATGCGGAAGTGCCACACTTTCCTTGTATTTTACCTATAAATGCGGGAGTGGGACTCCCGCATTGCGGGAGTCCCACTCCCGCATTGGGGGGGGGAGGGGGGGGTCAGCCGGCTGATGGATGGATGGATGGTTCTTAACAAGATGCCTGTAGTCGATCATTTTAGTTCTAGGCTACGGAAAACCGTACAATGCCCTGATCCCTAATCCGAGGCGTAGTTGTACATGGCAATCGAACATGGCAGGAGCGGGCGGCTCTGTTTCTTCGCATCGCACTAAAAAATTGCTTTAGATGCCATGCCCGCCGAAGAGGACAGAGTAGGGGTGACAAGCCGTGTTTCCGAGGAGGAAGAAAGAGGGGAAGAAACGCAGAGACGAGGCTGAGAGGGGACGCGCGAGCGAACGCTGGAAACGGAGCAGCAGCAACAGCGCAACAGCAGCGAAACCGATGATACTTCGGGGTGCAACGCAATAGCGCCGACGGACGGTTCGCTTATGTCTTTGGGCAGAGAAGATCCCCGAGGGAAAAAGCGTCCGAAGGGGGACGGGGGTTTTAGTAGGGTGAAGAGAAAATGGGATGAAAGACTCTGTAAATAGAGAATGAAACCATGAGCTGGGGGGGGTGACGGGGAGACGGGGTGCATACTGTCTGTAGGGCGACACGCGCGGGCTATGCTGCCCGACACCGTACTGCTCTGGAGACTGCGGCGAGTACTGGCCCTGTCGAGCAAACGGGTGCTCCTGCATTGCCTTCTGCTGCTGCTGCAGGCTGGTGTCGACGCGAGAGGACAAGTTCGTGATGTCCTGCAGCGCGGGTCGCAGCCACGCCCGGTCGCGCAGGAACTGAATGCGTTCTGCGGGTTGTGTTCGATGTCGATGAACGGAGTAGGTACGAAAAGGGTAATGGCAAGGTCGTTCCCAAACAGGGTGCCGACAACTGGAGTGCAGTGGCAGCAGCAATTGCCAAGCCGTTCCTCGAGATCGGTAGCAGTAGTTTGGCCTTGATATGCAGCAACAATCTGTGACGATAGACTGCACAAAGCCGCTACCGACTACCTCTTTGCACGCGTCGACGCGGCTTTGTAGTAGCACTTGTCGTCTCTTCCCAGTTGATACGGGAGTAAAACGGAGAGAGTTTGCATTCAACCGATTCGAGGGCGGTGGCGGCTGAAATTGTCAAGCCATGACAGCAGCACTGGAGATCAAAACGAGAAAAAAAATAGTGCAACTCGTAGGGGGCCTGCATACTATCGTTGGTGTCAAGGTGCGGGGAAAGGTCGCTCGGGAGGTCGAAGAGTGCATAGAGCTGCTTGTGGGCGGCGTCATACTGCTGGAGGCGGTTGGCGAGGTCGTTGTGCTGGTCGGTGAGCGCGGCCCGCGCCTCGGCCAGCTCGCGGAGGTCGTTGCGGACGGAAGACGCGACCGCGGGAGACCCCGGCTGCGCCAGCTTGTCGACCACGTCTCGGAGGTTGGCCAGGTCCTGCTGCGCGTGCTGCAGCGCCGCCCGGTCCGAGGCGACAGGCGACTCCAAGGCAACGACGGCCGCTTCAAGGCCCTCGACGCGTTGCGCCAGCTTCTGGATGTCGTCCGCCACCGCCTCCGCTGTCTCCGTCAGGGCCTCCTTCTGCCCTGCCACCTCGCTCTTCAACCCGCGCAGGTTGTCCGCCACCTCGCCGGCCACCTCTTCGCACAGGCCTTCGACGGCGTGCACCCTCTCCGTGACTGTCCCCAGCATTTGCTGCAGCGCGTCGTCTGCCAGGGGCGGCTGCACTGTAGCCGCCAAGTCCCGGAACTGCTCGGACAGGTCGTCGTACCCCGCGTACAGCTGCTGCACCACGGTGTCCTGCCGGGAGACGGCTTCGAGGAGTGCGACGATGACGTTGAAGAGAAGTGTGCAGTCGACGGGGAGAAGCGCCGCAGCGCCCTGCTGGAGCAGGCTGTCTAGAACCCCGGTCAGCCCGGCGCTGTCGGCGAGAGCCAGCTGCCGCGGGGAGGAGGAGGCCGGCCCGGCCGGTTGCGAGAAGGCCTGGCTCGGGTTCCCGGGCTGCGGCTGGGAGCCGGAGAACGGCGCCGGGGCGCCGGCCGACTGCTGCTGCTGCTGCGCGAGGGATTGGAGCTGCTGGGAGACGTGCGCGTGCGCTCGGCTCTGGCTGGTGGGCGACAGGTGGGAGGCTTGGCGGCTTTGCTGGGCGAGGCTGTGGAGGTGCTGGGTCAGGTTGAGGGGCGGGACCACTGGGTGCAGCGGGTGGTCCTGCTGCGTCGTGGACGGGAAAGAGGGTTGGTACGACGCCCGGGATGGGTACTGGTGGTGAGGCTGCTGCTGGCTTTGATCGGCGACGACGCTCGTCGGCGACAGCTGAGCCGCTGGTTTCGACAAGGGGCCACGGCTCCACGGGGATGCTTCAAAAGAGGGGTCTCGTTGCGATGCCACACGGGATCCCCATGGCTGCCCACTCGTCGGTGATGCTTGCAGACGAGATGACCGTTGAGACACGTTCAGCCCTCCTCTAGAAGCCCCCAGCGATGCGAACGTCGCGCTGGGCTGGTGTACAAACTGCTGCGCTGCCTGCGACTGTTCCGACACGCCGGATGGTGAGTTCCGGGGGCCTCTCTGCATCTGGCTCCCAGGGGTGTCCTGGCCAGCCACGGAGAAAGGCGTTTGCTGCGTGTGGCCAAAGTGCGATGTGTTTTCCACCACCGATTGCGACCTCCTCCCGCCTCCTTGCGACGACGCCATCTGCAAGGCGGACGGTTGAAGGCCCGCCTGCCTGGGCGTGGCCAGATGCGAATGCAACCGCTCAGCCACCATGGTCTCGACGAGGCTGTTCAGCTGCTCGACGGAGACACCGGTAAGCTCTTGCTGGTTGCCCAAGGGCGGATGCGTGCTGGGGTGCGGCGGCTGTCCGGTGGACGCGTGGGAGTGCACGTCCGAGGGCCTGAGCCCCGGCGTGTAGAACGCTGCCGACGCAGGGTTCGCCACCGTCAGCTGCTGCGGCTGCGACGCGGACGACGGGAACGCCTGGGGTTCCCCGACGGTCGACGACGGCCTCCCGCTGGCCGACGCCTGCTGCAGCAGTTGCTGCTGGGAGACGGGGGGCGGGGCCGGCTGCTCGTTGGAAGTGTAGTATAGACTCCCTCGTCCGGCGGAGCTCTGCCCCCGCGACATCGCCGATCCGTGCTGCATCGCACCTTCTTTTCGGTTCGGTTGGGCTTCCCGACGATCCCGCGCGGGCGTACAGATCGGCGTTACAGACTTTTGGCAGCTTCGGACGTCCTTCTCGGGGTCCCCCTCCCCGGGCCCTGAACCCGGGGACAACGGGCCCCCCAGGTTAGGGTTGCCTCCTCCAACAAACCCCCCTCCCTCTCACCTCGTCCCCTCCTGTTTTCAAAAAGTGAAAATAAGCTCGAAGCGCCGGCCTTGGGTCTAGGTCTCCGGCGTTGCAATCGCTCAGAAATTCACCACTCGGGATTAGATACGTAACCACAACAATTTCGCTAAGTTTTCCATTTCTGCAAAGAAATCCCCACCGCTGCCTTCCCGACTGGCTACAAGAAAAACGCCTGCTTCCCTGTCTGTAGTCTGCGCGGCTCATGCACGAACAAGTGCGAAGGAGTAGATGGCTGCACCTGCTTCTCTTTTTTGCAGTAGCCAGGCTTTCCCCCTTTGGGTGAAACACTAACAATACCAAAACAGAGGGAAATGTTGAAAGCTAGTCATCGGATGCCACCCTTTTTAGAAAACTTGGGATGGAGCGATGGGCAACGAGTCGGCTGGAATCTGACCAAAATCAGGCCGTTTTCGCGTCACCCTTTTTCACGGGCTGAGGAGGCGGAGGCAGCGGGACAGGCACGCCGATAGCAAGCAGGTCGTCGTCGAGTATCTTGAGGGGCGGCTGCGCGAAGTAGTAGACTGACGCCTCCGAGATCAACCCGATCTTTGCAAGCAGGACAATGTACGCGGCCCGACCGAGGGAATTGGCCTTGCCGTCGGCCATGACGCCCGCCGCTTCCACGTGGTACTTGTCGTTCTGCCGCTCCACCGCGTCCCGGCAATACTTCAGCACAATCGCCGACGTGACGGCGTCGGCGATCCCCGTGTCCCGCGCCGAACGGTACCAGCGGAGCACTTCTTCGAAGTTCCCCTCGCGCTTCCAGCAGCCGAGGACGATGTTCGTGAATACCACGTTGCCCCGCAGCAAGCCGAGCCCCCTCACGTACTCCGCCAGCTTGACGCACTCCCTCGACTGCTCGCCGGGCTTGCAGTTCCTCGCCAGCGCTGTCATCAACCCAATGTACGGTCCCGCCGATCCCGCGCACCCCTTTCCCCCGGGCTCTATCATCCGCAGGCCTTCTTCACACGACGCCGCGCTTTTGACACTCGCCGAGCGTATTTCGTCGACCATTGGCACCCGGTGGAGGCGTATTTCGGATAAAACACGGACTCGCTGGTCCTGCAGCCGCGCGTCGGAGGCGAGGGAGAGGGCGATGCCGTACGCGACGGGGTCCCGGTGCTCGCGCGGGATCGCGCCGAAGAAGAACTCGAGCGCTTCGCGGGCGGGGGTCTCCCTGTTGGCGGCCCTCGCCTTCAGCAAAGCGGTCCAGTACGCGCGGGCGTGCTTCGGGTGGGTGCGGACGGCGGCGAGCTCCGCGGGGTACGCCGCTCGGTACTCGCCCTCCAGCGCGTCGATGGAGCGCAGCAGGCCGAACCGGGCGAACTGCTTCGCGAGGGCCAGGAACGTGCGGCACCCCAGCCGGGCCCCGCCGGCGGCGGAGTCGCTGAGCTGCCCGAGGGCGTCGCCGATCATCGCCCGGATCGCCCCGCGGTCCGGGCGCCTGCGGAGGGTCTTGTTCAGCGCCGCGAACCGGCGGTCGAACGCCTCGGCCACGCTCAAATCGTCCACGGCGCTGCGGTCGCCGAGCCCCGTCTTTCGGTCGCACGCCCCCAGCTTTCCCCCCTCCAGCAACGCGACCGGCCCCTCCCGTTCCACACGCACGGCCGGGCGTCTGCCGAGGGTCTTGTTCAGACCCGCAAACCGGCGGTCGAACGCCTCAGCCGCACTCAAATCGTCCACAGCCCTGCGGCCGCCGATCCCCGTCTTTCGGCTGCACGCCCCCCCCAGCTCCACCCCCTCCTGCAACGCGCCCGGCCTCTCCCGTTCCACGGACGGCCTCCCTAGACCTCCACGCGGCAGCTCGCGCTCTCGCGTGGAGTTCTCCGCCCCCCGCGCTCTCCCCTCCCCTCCGGCGCTGCCCCGTCTCCCCACCTCCCAAAGGCGGGCGGGCAGCGGCGGCGGCGGCGGCAGGGAACCGACGCGAGGGTCGCCGCCGGTTGCCGGCGGCGGGCGGCGGCGCCAAAAGAATCCGGCCACCTCGGCTGCCGGGCCGCCGTCGGCGCGGCGCGGGTCGTCGGGCGGCGGGGAAGTCGGCCCGTTCCCCGCGGCACCGGCCCCCGAACGACTGCCCTCGCGGGAGCTGGCAACTGGTAGGCGGGGTGGGGGTACGGGGAAGATTGTATGCCCGAACCCTGGACACTTGCCAGCTGAAGAAGAGGGTGTCCGCCCGTGTGCCGGCCTCGCTTGATTGGAGCTCGTACGTTCGGACGGCGGCTTGAGCTTCACACCCAACCCGCTCGGGGGGTGAACTGGGCACAGTTTCCGACAGATGTCTTCAAAGCTATCCGTCGAGCCCCGTTCGGATGCTTGGCTAAACCCACGCGAAGCGGCGTCGGTGCCGCCTTTGTTCTCGGGGCGGTGTCCACTGGACGTCGGTCTCCCTCCCTTCGCCGGCGACTCGCTCGGGCGCGCCGTGACGGCAGCAGCGGGCACTCTCCTCCTGACGAAGTCGCCTTTTCTAGCGTCAAGTGCCGCGTCCCCGGGCTCCTGATACGGTGCGTAAATGCTTCGCGCCTGTCTTCCTCGGGCAACAAGGCCAGAGAACCAGACGGCCCGGTTGTGCTGACGGAAGAGGCGGACGGCGGACATCCTTCTGCCGCTCTGATGGGCAGAGAGCCTCAGCGCACCGAGGAAGAAAGCTGCGCCGGGATCAGACAAACAAAGATGATGAAGAACGCGACCGACGAAGCCCGGAAAGATTGAAGAAACGCGAGGAAGGAGCGCGCAGCGCGGGGTCGGCACCTGCCGCGGCCCATGCAACAGCGGTTTGCAGCAGAACCAAGTCCGACTTCCTTCGATGTGCACAGCTATTGATGGGCTCACCGACCCTTCCCCCGGCCCTTGCTGTATGTATTCAGATGCCGTCCGCGACTCATCACCCAGCTCCAGGAAGGAAAACACAAATCTGGTTCCAGAAATACGACGCCGTCTTTGCATGTTTCCACACCGAAATCATGCTAGGCATGAGGTTCGAAGCGTCGACCTCGTACGAGGCCGTGGCACATCGGCGGTGAAACTGTGACAGGCGGTAGTGCGCTCCAACCTCGAAGACGAACACTGGTGAAGCCTTGCACACGACAACCTTCTGAGTAAAGAAACAAACTGCAAACGGCAGGTTTGCAATATGGACGGGCCACCGGCCTTAAAGCGAACACCGTTTACCGGCGAGAGTAGGGAGTGCTTCGTTAATTTGCCGTTCTCCACTAGCTTCTAAGAGGTATCTTAGAAAAAATGTTACCGTCTTCGTCAAACAGGCTTTTTAGCTGGGACTCCGGATATTACTGCGCCGCGTCGAGTTCTGGTGCGTCGAGCAACACTTTTGAGTAAAACGGGAAGGGTAAAGGACAAACGAAGCGGGTAGCAGGTGAACATCCCACCTCACCGGCGAGTGCGGTACGAGGGGCGTGTAAGTGGTCAAAACTGATTAGCACTCTCTGAATGCGCCGTTCGCGCGCCTTCACAGAGCTGAAAGCAACACTTGTGGGCGTTTCAAAGCCCCAAGCAATGCAAGATTCCAAGATCTACTACTTGTGTGTGGAGCATGCACGGGAAGAGACGAGAAAGACCCCACTAAATTGAGAAGTGGGGGTCCACTCTACTTAGGAGCAAGTACTACGGAGCAAATACTAAGGAAGGAGGTCGACATCCATGTGCGACACGTCCAGCGAAACCCAGTTCTTCAACTGCGCCAACACTAGACCTAGCCTTCGAGGTATTGTTGAAGCACTGTGGCCAAGGTGCGATAATTCTAGAGGTGGTCAGAGAACGCGACGGAAGCACGAAGTGTTGGGAGAGACACGCGCCCCTCTGTCGGACAGCCCGATCCTGATTTACTGGAAAGGGATTTGAGGTTAAGTACACTTGTTGGGACCCGAAAGATGGTGAACTATGCCTGGATAGACGAAGCCGGGGGAAACCCTGGTGGAGGTCCGTTGCGGTGTTGACGTGCAAATCGCTCGTCACACCCAGCGCCAGCAGTTGCTATCGGACGCATCGATTTGCAACAGAGTCAAGTTGTCCGTCACCCGCGATCTGAGCCGAGTCAACTTGCCTCGTCGCCATCGTCGTCTGAGACCCAGGCTTCACGGCACACCCGGCCTTGTCCATTTGTGCACTGGCGTATCTGACGCGCTCTGAGCCGAGTCCTTCGTGGCATCCCTGTCTTTTTGCCTGCCGTTAGAACCGCTTGACGAAGAAGAATTTATACACCTCCCGGTTGTCCTCAGGCGTGGTAATCGCGTTCGTGTCTTTCAGCTTCCAATGACCTGTGCGGCGTGTTTTGTGTAACCCTGGCAGACAAAAAAGCACGATTCGAAAGAGCAAGCTGGCAAACGGTAGCCGCAACACGTAGCTTCCTTATTCCAAAAGCGGATTTCGCACCGCGAGAAGGCGCCGGCGAACAATCGTTGGGAGCCAGAAATTTGCAAAACGGGACCCGAAAACGCGACTGCTATAGCGTGGTTTCGACATCACGGTTTCCGGTGTTCGGTTCTGCATCGTTGGCAGCCTTTTTGGTGATGCACAAAAATACTCGAGGGGCTGCCTTGTAAGGCTAGAGGGGCAGAAACAATACACCTACAAAGTGGGTCTTTTTTATTGAATGCTTACGCCCGCCACTGAACTCGGATTCACCTGTGTTTCGTGTGGGCTACAGCACATTTACCTCCTTTGATATTTTGCAACTGGCAGCCTTCTCAAGTATTTCCCACAAAGCAGGTGCTTGTACAAAATCAAAACTCGGGTGTCGCAGCCCGCCCAGGCATACCTTCCTCCTCAAGGCAGTCGAATAGTTTGCAGAACACGCTCGAAACGCCGACCTGGTCGCAGAACTGGCCTCGGAGTTCGACTTCCCAGTACTCGATGCCCGAATTCGGTTGCTTCTGCTTCTGGAACGTTGGCGGGTCTCGTCGGCCGAGCTTCGACGTGGTGCAAGCGCTGGGCAGCACTGTATTCAGCTGTTCAACCGTGCTCGCCTTTACAGGGCCAATCAGCGAGAAGATAGTAGGGTTGAAGCTCATCACGACGATGAGGTTCGGTGGTGCTGCGCTCATTTGTGTTTCCTTTCGGATGGGGGGAAGGGAAGGGGGAGACTGCAAAAAAGTGCGCTAAAAACGGGAGTCCGCCAGTTAGTGGCCAGCAGGGCAGGACTTGGAGAGTCAGCCAACGAAGGGAGCCGAATTAGCCAACTCCGTTAGTGAAACTGTGACAGTCGGGTTAACCCAACCTGTCTCACGACAGTCCAAATACACCTCACGTTCGAACATTCCGACTCGTAAAAAAAAACAACTCTTGCTCGTGGCAGTGCGTAGTCGAAGGCCTGACAAACACATTATTGCAACCAAGTGATTTGTCAGGTTGATTCCGTTACGAACGAAATCTCGACCCTTAAATAAGTGGGTGTGTCGTTGTAGGGGGGGTGTCTTTTGGCATCGGCGGCTTGCTGCTTACCCGAGACGCGCACTGGTACCGAGCGGTCGCCCCTCGTGGCGAGTGCCCACCACAGGAAGCATGAGAACCTGGAAACGGGCAACGCAAGTCAGCGAACGAAAAAAAAGAGCGCACAGGCAAATAAAAAAAAAGAATGGGGGCGAGAGAGAGAGAGAGAAAAAGAAAAAGAGAGACAAAAAACAGGAAAGGGCACAAAGAAAAAGGAAGAGAGCAACGAAACCAAAGTTCAGAGGCGGGGGGGGAAAAGAGACCGTGGACGAGGAGTAGTAATGGGGAACAAAAATGGAACAGTGGGTGGGGGCAGACTGTCGGGGGGGCATGGCGCCTCCTTCTACCCTTGGTGCGTTCCGTCTGGGTCCCGCTCTCGCCACAAGACGCTCGTTCCGAATGGGACGGAAGGCACGCCAGAAAGAGTGTACCTCAGGTGCTGGGTCATCGAGATCGGTTGACAACCAACCGAGGATTCCCGGGGCCACTGCTTTCTCGGCCGAGAGGCCTTGTCCCACCACCCGAGGGGGCCGCAAAAAACGGATCTGGCGCTTCCTTTGTTTGTGCGCACTTCCTTCAAACCTGGTTTGTTCATCTAACGGGAGTGAGGATAGTACGCTGCCATCGATCTGTTTTTGTTCTTGACAAATTGCATTCGTTAGACACAAAAATTGGTGTGGCGCTTTCTTTTGTTTGTGCGCACTAGCGGAACCCACCTGCTTTGATAAGTTTCATGCAGTACGCTGCCAACTACTAATTGTTCGTACCAACAATGCATTGTGGTTGGGGAAGCCCTTGAAAGAAACGTTGGGGCAAATCGATGGTTGACACGATTTTGGTAGCCGCAACACCCGCGCTCGCGCTGTCTGTGGTCGAGCCTTGGAAAGCGTTGCGAGATGCAATAGCTCCAAACGCGGACGGTCGAACAGCATTTTGAAACCCCCTGACAAACCATGTTGCCTTGGCCAAAAAATACTCGAGGGACTGCCTTGTGCTCATTTCGAAGGAGGCTAGAGGGGGAGAAAACGATACAACTACAAAGTGGGTCTTTTGTGTTGAACGCGTACGCCCCACTGAACCCAGGTTTTCCTGTGTTTCGTGTGGGCTACAGCACATTTACCTCCTTTGTCTATCGCAACTGGCAGTCTCCTCAAGCATTTCCTACAAAGCAGGTGCTTATAAAAAAAAAAAAAAAAAAAACAGGAAGCGTCGAAGGACAGCGCCAGAAGCGTCGTTATTCATTGCACGGCAAGCATAGCTGACTTCGTTGGTGGCCACTGGTGGCTACTGCCGGTGCCTACTCGTGGCTACTGATAGCTACGGGTGGCTGCTAGTGCTACCGGGGGTTTGCCTGTGTTTCGTGTGGGTCACGGCACGTTTTTCGTAAGAGCAACATATCGTAAACTCGAAAGAGAACGCTACCAGCGTGTTTGGACACAAGATGAAGCGGCGACCCTGAGCCGGTCCGTCCCTATCTCTTGAAACTGCATCGAAGTGCCTGCCGCTGTTTATCACAGTGAAACACGTTTCACCACGGTCTATCAGGTCCATCCCTAGTCCCTAGAGTTGCATCGAATTGCCCGGTGCTGTATTCTTCGGTCTATCACGGTCTATCAAGAGGGGATGGACCGGTTCAGCGACCCGCTTGTACCCAGGGATTTTCCCCTTTAGTGAAAAAAAAAAATTCACTAAAAAAAAAAAAATTCCCAAAATGGGCTTGGTGAAAAAACTTTTTTCACTAAAGGGATTTTGCGTTGCTGGGTGTAGGTGGTCAGGGCGCGGGTTGTGGTGGACAGTGTGGGTGGGCGTGGGTGGTGGGCGCTGGTGGTGGAGTGGGGTGAAGGGCCAGAGGGACCCCCGCTTATGGGGCTACGAGGTCAACGACGCGTACCACACACAGACAGACACAGGCACGTGTCGACTGGCACCCACACCACACCACACCGGCAGAAAAACTTTTCTGCCGGAGTGAAATTTTTTTTCACCACGGGTTTGGCCCGAAACTGGTGAGTGGAACAACCCCTGCTTGTACCCACACAAACAAACCCCTTTCATCAGCATCATTTTCCCCCGCAATCTTCAGGCCCTGCTATTAACCAAGCTCGAAACGAATCGGAAGATTCGAGCACACACCGCAGTCTTCTTTTTTTTTTTTTTTAAGAGTGAAACTGGGTATTAGTTTGAAGGCTTCCAGGGTTTGCAGATTTAGACCGTTACTATGGGGTGGTTTTGGGCGGTGTTTCGGTGCCGTTTTCGCCGATGTACGGCGTCTTGGGGCGGAGCCGATACATCTCCACAACTTCGTTCGGCAAAAGAGGGGTCTTCATGGGTCCTTTAGGGTCAATTATGGTCACCCCGTCAGTTTGGCGGCACATTTTGCGGGCGTTTTTTCAACCTACACCAGTCTGGATCAAGCGTTTCGGGGGTTTCTGAATGCTTCTGGGTTCCCTGTAGGGTTGGGTGCCATATGGGGACGCGCTCCAAAAACCGTCAAAATCGTAAACAGACAGTCTCATCAGGCAGGTGAAGGGGGGTGGACCTGGGGACCTATTTTCCTATGATTCCTATGATAATAGGTCCACAGCTTTGGTGTGCGCCGCCGTGCTTACAACAACATTTTTAGCTTATTTTTAGCAACATCGCGCCGAAGGCGCGACGGAAAATTTGGGCAAAAATAACTCCGCCCCCCTTTATCATATGTGGGCAACTCTTAGCTCGTGTGGGATACTCAACTGGCAAACAGGACCTTGATCTGGTAATGAAGCACAGTGGCAGCTGCAACCTGCCGACCCGAAGCTGAACACAATTGAACGGCAGCGGCTGGGTCTCAGCAGCGGAGGCTCAGCAGCCTTCCGCAAACACCACACCCCCCGCCTATATTTACTTTGGACACCGTTTTTTGAACATTTTTTTTTTTTTCCCCCGGCCAAGTCCGGTTTGCAGATTTAGACCGTCGGTCTAAATCTGCAACGGAAACTAATCCCCTGGTGAAAGTTCGCTTGAAACACCGGGTTTTTGAAGACTCCGGGTGACATCTACTGGACTTTTATTTGCACGCGATACCAGTGTGCGCGCGATCAGCCGGCTTGCCGGCTGATTAAATTCCGAGCCCTTTTTTTACCGGCAGACTCGCACGAAATCAGACCATTTTCAACAGTGTAGGCTTTGGCTATGCCGCCCATGGAGCGGAATCAGCTTGATGCACCGGCAAGATGTTGTCGTAAACCCCTTCTGATTGGCAGACCTTCCAAAAATCAGCCGGCTGATTATCAGCCGGTCAGTTTTTCAAAAAAATAAATCCAGCTGAAATCAGCCACTTTTTTCCTTAGCGCGAACACTGCGCGACACGTGCAGTTAAAGGTGGGGCGTGCAGAGACATTACTTTTTTTTTGTTTGATTGGCGTGCGCCTTGTCGTACTTTGAGTGCCACAAGTGCACGCAGGCCCACGCAACCGTGGCTCATAGTGCGGGAGTCGCACGTGGAAGCACGGTGAAGTCCAGCCTCAGAAGCTGGAGCTAAAGCGGTGTGCTACACGGTGAACTCCAGCAACTTTTGCTCGAGCTAAAGTCCGGCCTCAAGTGCGGGTGTCGTCGCAGGGTGTGAAATAGGGCGTGCACGGTGTGCACACCCTATTTCACACCCTATGTGCGGGTGTGGCACACCCGCTTTTGGAGAGTCTGGTTTCACTCGAGCAACAGTTGCTGGAGTTCACCGTGTACGACCAAACCGCGTTTGTAAATCCACACCCGAAAAGCGGGCGCGACCCTCTCGACGCATTCGCGCGCGGGGGGTGCGTCGGCGGCGTCTGCGTTGGATCGACGCGCTGCATTCGCAGTAGATCTGCGACGCGGGACACGGGGTGGGATGGTCATTTGACAGAGGGAGCCGACGCCCTCATATCTCGCCTATACGACAAAGACGCGGCTGTGTCACGCATGCTCTTGACACGTGTGTTACAATCGTTGGCCCTTGTGGGGTGGGGGTGGGTGGGTTCTACGAGGATCCGCCCGCGTGTTGGCCGCTCACGACAAGCACCGATGCTTGTCAAAAAGGTAAGCGGCTGGCGTGTATGCGTGCTTGCCGAGGGCAAAGCACGGTCCGTTGCCGTCGAATGCTACTTGTGCCGGTATACTCGGCATGCAGGTGACGAGTGCAGCGGAGTGCGGCGGCGAGCACATTCGCTGTACTCGTTGCACACCACAGTAGACGCGTTGTACGTGTCTTGTGGTGCCGGGTCACACGCGGACTTGCAATGCTACTTGCCGGTGTACTCGTCATGCGGATGACGAGTGCAGTGGCAAGCACATTCGCCGTACTCGTTGCACACCACAGTCGACGCGTTGTACCTGTCTTGTGGTGCCGGGTCACACGCGGACTTGCAATGCTACTTGCCGGTGTACTCGTCATGCGGATGACGAGTGCAGTGGCAAGCACATTCGTTGTACTCGTTGCACACCCCAGTTGACGCGTCGTACGTGTGTCGTGGTGCCGGGGTCACACGCGGACTTGGTCCGTCTCGGGTTTGCCCGAGATGACCAGAGGTCCGAGCTTCGCGCGGACGTTGTCGAAGAAGCCTTGGAAGTCATTCACGTCGCCTCTGCCCCGGCGGAACTCGACCAGCGTCAACTCGGACGACACGAGCGGCACCGCGTTTGCGACGTAGGTGATGAGCCCTTTCGACGCGTTCGCGAACCCCTTCAACTCGATCGCTCCTTCTTTTCGCTTCGGGTTGCCCTTCAGCTCCGTAAGCACGTCGACGAGGCTCTGCGCGAGTTCGTTTTCAGTGTTTGATGTGGTTCGGTGTTAAGCTGGGAGAGGGGGAGTCGAAGGAATGGAGACGTTTAGTGCTTCGTTTTCGGGAGCGCGGTTGCAAAGGTATGGTTGCCGTTTTTTAGAGGTATAGTTCGCTTTTGGCTGAAAAATGGGCGAGTGTGAGGTTGTTGTCGAAGAAGAATCGGCCTGATGACGCTCGGGATGGCACTTTGCGTTTCCTTTTTTTTTGGTAGGAAATGAAACTTGGACTAAGACTAATAATAATCCGAACTTACCGCTCCATATATAGTTCGCTTGAGAATCCGGGATTTTAGAGTCTCCGGGTGACCTTCGTCGATTTTTTCTTCGGAGTTCCCGTGGCACCACTTCATGTGGTCAGCAGCAAAATCAGCAGCTTCCTGGTTTCACCTTTTACTCCAACCATACGGCGCGCGGCAAGCAGGAGCGGTGGACGAGAGTGACAGACACAAGCATAGGAGTGAGTATTTTATTAGTGCGCAAGCGGAACTCGCCTTGGAAAGCTTCATGCGGTCCACTGCCAACTACGAATTGGCAGTACCAACTTTGTTTGTGTCGGTCGATCGCTTCCCACTTGTACTTACCGTGTTTCGTTTCCCGGTTGGGACTTCGATCGACCACCAGAACACGCTGCCTATTGGAGGGCAACCGCAATAAAGAAGATTGCCGGGGTGCTGTTTTAATTTCCCTTCTCTGGGCCCGCTAGCAGCGACGGACCTCGCTTCGTGGTGCCAACAGAACCTTTTTAGAAGGCCGCGGAAGTCGGCTGAAACGGGAGCTACCGGAGAAGGTGTGTACGTGCTTAGGTATTGCAAGCCTCGGGGATAAGAGACTGCGTGGTTTCCCGTTCAAGAAAAATTAAGGAACGGCGGAGATGCACACCTTGATTGCTCGGTGCGGGTCGGTGGAGACGCAGAGGCGGCACGCTTTCTTTCGCTCCGCGGTGGAGAGCGGGCCGGTGAAGGGTGCCAGGCTGCTGCTGGCCAGGCGGGTTATGAGGGTGAAGGCGTCGAGGCCTTCCGGCCCATCCCCCGCCTGATCAGACTTGGGCGTGGGGGCGGCGTCCTTGCCGTCGGGGTCTTCGACGCTTCGTACCGCGCCTTGCACCTCCTTTTGCGACACGGACACCTGCTCGTGGTTATTAGAGTTAGGGAAAACGACGAAGTGGATTCTATATCTAACGGGATTACGACGAAGTGGAGTATACTCGACTTTGTCGCCTAATCCACTTTGTCGCCCCACATGGGGCATTATCTGGGGAAACACAGGCTTTTAGCCAAGAGATCAAGAGCGAGGTTCCCTCTCGCAGCAGGGACGTACTCGGTTCAAGCAGGTGGCGACTTGCGCCTGTTGTTCAAGGAGAACAAGGCATAAGGGCACAAATTTGTTTTGAGAGGGAAAATATGCGGACATTCCAGCAAGTCTCCCAGCAGGAGGGCGAGTTTGCTGCTGCGAGCTCAAAAGTATCAGGTGTTCAGGTTGTCAGTCGACTGCGACGCCCAGCAACATTCAGTTCCGGGCTTGCTGGGTCTGATAGACACACCTTCTTCCCCTTGTACTTGTCCATCTGCGACTGGTCAAAGCCGACTTGGAACCAGGCGTCAGCAACGATCTGTGTAGATGTTGGTTGGGGTTTCGCAGAATCTAAGATCAACGAGAGGGATGAACAAGCTTCATAAGTAAGGATACTACGTAGCACAGAGGATTGTTGACACCCTCTCATTGCGGCTGAGTGTCTGAAGTCGAAACGCTAGTGATAACTGGCATACCCCATCGAGAGTTGCCCGTTTTTCGGGCTCAATGACGAGCATTCGGGAGATGAGATTGCGGACCTGAAGTTGGGTTTGTATGGTTTCGGGTTGCTTGAGGAACGTAAGACATCGGGCGAGGTGTAAGCCCCCGTGAGGATGTATGCTCGCGCGTGGGAGGTACTGTGCCTTAGACATCGAAGTCCCCACGGGTGACGCAGCTCAGAACTGCATGGTTGCAGTCCTGGATGGTCAAGAAAGGCAGCAAGAGCCCAGAAGCAGAACTGCATGCCGCAGTCCCTGATGGTCAACTACGGCAAGAAAAGTTTTTGAGTGTCAATAAAGCGTCAAGGGCCCAGAACTGCGGTCCCTGTGTAGTTCTAGGCTTCGCTTCTGAAGCACCAGGAGCCCAGAGCTACGTGTGAAACGTGGATGAAGCATACGGGTTCGGAGAAGTGCCTTGCCATGCGGTACTCGCCTCGCTCGATTTTGTTGAAGAGTTTGTTCATGTTGGAGTCGTCGAAGGGGAGGTAGCCGGCGAGCATGACAAAGAGAATCACACCACACGACCTGTCGGCATTGATAGGTTGGTGGTCCGGTATTGGCGGTTCATTTAGGTTAGCTTAGTGCGGCCGTGGGAACATGTTTTTAACGTAGTTTCCCCGCGCCCGGGAATCGTAGTATGATGCTCAGGCAGGACACTGCCTCTCATGCATGTCTGATGCCAGCATCAAGTCTTCTTCGAAGGCGCTAAATAGAAAACATAGGGGACAACAGGAACAGGTAGCAAGACTCCGCCAGGTGGGCTATTTAACCTTGTTTGACTCGTGGTTTTGTAGAGTGTAAGTTCGCTCAGAGATCCGGGGGTTTAAAGTCTACGGGCGACCATTGTCGTAAATGTTCCTTTTGGGGTGTCGTGTGCTAGTGTTTCGTATCGTTTTTGTTCGCGGCACCGCCCGAAGTTGTTGCCCTCCAGAAAGAGAAGGATGCACACCAAATGTCTGCGGTGATGCCGTTGTAGCCCTTCTCCTTGAGGACCTCGGGTGCGACGTAGTTCGGGGTCCCGCAGACGGTCTGTAGCAGCGTGCCGCCTCCGCCGGCGCCGCCGCGCTGCAGGTTGGACAGGCCGAAGTCCGAGATTTTGAGGAGGCCCTCCCCGTCGACCAGCAGGTTCTCCGGCTTCAGGTCGCGGTGGGCGATGCCCTGCTGGTGGCAGTAGTACACTCCCATAACCAGCTGCTGGAAGTAGCGCCGCGCTGTCGGTTCGTCGAACCGCTTCGCGTCGACGATCCTGTCGAACAACTCGCCTCCTGTGTGGGGACGTGATACTTGATTGGTACGCTTTCCAGTCGCACATGTAGAGAGCTGTTTTGTGATTAAGGGAGGGTGCAGAAACCCTTCTGGGGACAACCCTGTGTCAACCTCAAGAGATTTATGACAGCAAAACGAGGAACCTGGGGATTCTTGGAGAGGTCACATCTGCTCACAGCAGCAAAAACGTGGATCTTTTTGGCGCGTCTTTATTCTGGAGAAGCCGTGTCCGAACTCTAGCTTGGGTTTCGGGATTTTTTCAACACGCTTCTCCGTGGGAGATCTAACCCACGCGGCTAACCCTGCGGCCAAAATTTACTTTGAAGACCCGGAAAGCCAACTGAATACCGGTAAAGTTGAAGGATCCAGCGTCTCGCGTGTCAACCTTTTCGAGAACATACTTTCCCCATTTTGTCGTGTGCTAGAGGTGTGTGATGCATACCCGGCACAAGCTCGAGGATGAGATAGATGTGCTTTTGTGTCTGGAGGACCTCCTTAAGCTGCACGATATTCTCGTGCCGCAGCAACTTCATCACGGCGATCTCGCGCTTGAGCTGTTCTTCCATGTGCTCCTTCGCCAGCTTTTCCTTGTCGATGATCTGTGTGTGAAGCGGGTGTGGCATTCTTGTATAGGTGACAGAACGGTCTTTTCTCGGTGTGTTTTTTTACCGTCTTCGTGCCCTCCAAGATGATCAGATACCGTCGTAGTCCACTGCTGTAAACGATGCCGTCTCAGGATCGAGGGAAGTCATTTTGGCTCCCACGGCACTCCCCGAACGAGAAATCAAAGATTATGGGTTCAGGGGGGAGTACATTGGGCACTTCTCGAGGGAGCGGGTCGTTGTTGTGCAGTGGCGTTGAACAGATGTGAGACGTACCTTGATGGCGAACTCACCTCCATTTTCGGTGTCGAATCCCTGCTTCACTTTCGAGAAGGTGCCGGTTCCGAGGGTCTTCCCCAGCTCGTACTTCCCGATCTTCTTCGGCATGGTGCGCGCCTCTTCGCCTCAGCCCCCCCCCCGGGGCACGTCTCGAGGGGGCACACGCCCGAGACCCACCAAGTGCTCAAACCTCGACTGTAGGAGAACCCCTTATTCTCCGACCGCTGACTGTTCGCTCCTCCCTGTCCTCCTTCTTCGCGAACCTCAACCCAAGCCCTTCAGCTCGTCTGCTGCGTTTGCAGCTTCCTTTCCGCGGGAGGGGGCAGAGAGTAGGAAAGGGGGCCGGGTGTTGGGGGAGAGAGAGAGAGAGAGAGAGGCTCGGTGCCTCTGCGATCCGCCCTCCCTGCGTGTGTTTTAATTCAAGCATGGTGCATGGGTAACCCCTGACGCGGAGTATAGCTCAAGCTGCCGGCATTGCCAGCACAAATCGTTGCTACGACGGATGGGCATTTGTTCGTTCTCAACGACGGTGCGGTTTCGACGTAAACCCAAAGTTGTTTTGGCTTTCTCAGAATCTTCAACAACGGGCTTTCTCAGAATTTCTGTGACTGGGCTCGGTTGAAAATTCGACGTACTCACGTCCATGAACCCGACCAAGGGCCTTCACTCCAGTGCGCTTTGCACACCCGTGCAGAGCCGGCGCACTTTGTCAAACATCCGGGATGCCTGATCCCCACGATTCGCGGCTCCCTAGGCGCGCAACGAGGAGAATCGCTTCTTCTTCGATTGCTCGTCCAGGTTCATCGGTTGCGTATCGTTAGTTGCTTCCTTACGGCGTTTGGGCGATGGCCGAGAGAAGAGAGAGGGCGAGAAAGGGAGAAAATCACAGTCGTCGACGGAAGCAGCGTCTGCCAAGGAAGAAGCAACAAAAAGAACAATTCAAAACAAAAAACAGAGGGATACACGCGAGACGGTGCTGCACGTGCAGCTACTTCGCATAAAGCCGCGGCATGTTCCATGTCGAAGAATCGAGCTTTCAGACATCCCAACAGAAAACAGATGGGCCTGCACGGCTCGCAAGGGCTGCTTCGATAAAGCTGGGAAAAGCCTGGCTGCCGTCTCCACGTGTCTCCCCCCGAAAAACGCAAAACGGAAGCAAAAAAAAAAAACAAATCAAAAGAACAAGAACGAAAAAAAAATCCCGTCCCTCGAAAGAAAAAGACGCAACCGACTGAAAACTCTCTCCCCCATCAAGGCTGGTTCGAAAAAAAAGAACCCCCGCAAGAAGGAACGAACGCAGCTGACGAACGTATAGATCACGGAATTAACGCCAAATCCCCTCACTCACGGGGAACTTAAATGCGTCGCGCAAGAAGGTCATAGCTGCTGACACTCACATGTCACTCGGCCGAAAGTGCAACGCCATGAAACCCCGTGGAAGGAAAGCTTGTGGGTATGACGCCCTAAGCCTCGCGCACGTGTTAGACTCCTTTTACTGCCCGTGGGAGCAAGGACGTTGTCCGACGCACGAGACCGCGGCCCCGTCTTGCCATCGGCGGAGGCGCTGGATGGGACAGGCACGGAGCGCTCGCGCAGCAACAGGGGGGGATGTTCTCCGGAGTGGGGGGCTCGCTGACGCTAGCGCCTGCCCCCGCAAAAGCAGGATCTGCGCTCTGCGACGGCGGGACCGAGGTCCGGCTCCGGTATATACAGGGTTGAGAAGATTCTCCAATCGTAATGCGGGACCACAACAACCCTGCAAACGGCGGACGACGGAGGTCTGGTCTGGCTCTGCACGTGGGTGGCAAACGAGCGAACTCGTACCCTGACCGGGCGCGCCTCTGCCTGGGAAACGATACAACGCGCGTCCAGAACGACTCCCCAACCGCTAAAATGCCCGGGGACTGGGAGCATCCCTGGGCAGCCGCCGCGGTCTGGCACTGCTCGTCCGACATTGGCACATGTGTACAAGTCGAAGAGCGCAGCACTCTAGCTGTGTGCAGAGTGCCTGGCTACTCACGGTGGTGTGTTCGTATATACGTTCAGTGTGCAGGTTTGTGTTCCCTGGTTTGCTAGAGCTGTCCGGCGAAGGGAGTTGAAGTATGGCTAAAGATAAAGTGGTGTCACCTGAGGGGTTGATCTCAGGGCCGCCCACGTGATAAGCCGTTAAGCAGCGGCTGCCGGCTTATCCCGTGACACCTTTTATGTGTACGTTATTGAAAGAGTAGCGTTGGCACTCTTACAGGTTCGTTCCCTCGTAGCTCGCCGGGAACGGGCACTCCAGTGAAACTGGGTATGTTACCGTTTCAGGTTTGGATTTTGGAAGCATTGCCTCATGTGAATTCTGAGACCAATTTCTCCCACGAATGGTGAACCAGCTTTGGTGACCGCTGTTCCGCAGTGGATACATCGATATGTTTCCCGACTTGCGGACAATCCCTTGGTACCGCGATCGGGCCCACGGCAGACAACAGGGCGAACCTCGACCGCCCGGATAGAACCCCGTGTGCGCCCGGTGGCAGATTCTCCAGCTGCCAAATGCCCGGGTTCTCGGATTCCCAGAGTGAACCCGTGCCGGTGGGCAGTGCGCGCCGGAGTGGCGGGGGAAATCTTCGTTTGCCCGGGGGTGTGGTGCGCGCTTTTTATTTTGCCGCCAGAAAAATGCCGGGCCTCCTGCATGGGCGTCCGCGCTGCACCCTTCTTTGTATACCACCCAGCGTGCGAGAGGGCTGCCGTCGCTTGATCAACAGGCAAGCTCGAGGCGGGTGAGCGGCAACGCCCCCTCCCGGCCGCCCAGCGGGCTGCGGAGAACCAAACCATCAAGAATGCGGGCGCGAAAAATAGAAGAAGCATAACGCAGCGTAACCCGGGGAGGAAGCTGGGGGTGGGGCAACTACGCCTTGCCGGCAGACTCGTCGTTCCACTGCACGGGCGGGTACCCCGTTTCCTTGTTAGCGGACGGTAGCCTGATGGCCTCCCACATGCCGTAGAGGATGTAGTAGGCGGGGTAGCTCCTGTGTGTGTGTGTGTGCGTGTGTGTGTGTGTGTATGTGTGTGTTGTTTCAGTTTCCGTTGAATCTCCAACTTTCTTCGATTTCCCCCCGCCGGACTGTTGTTGCAACCGAGGAGAGGACGATGACGACGACTCAGAGCTCGTACACCTGGTGGTAATTGTGCAAGCGTCGGTCGCCGCAGCGTGGGGAGGTGTTTGCGAGGGTAATGATGCGGGGGGTTGGCTCTCATTTTCGTGTTCACCGCCCATGATTTTCCCTCACCGGCAAGACCTTGGGGACGTATTCTCGCGAAGAGAGTTGCAGTATGGTTAAAGATAAAGCAGTGGTGCCCCTGAGAGAGGGGAAATCTCAGGGGACGTACACATGATAACGCCGTTAAGCACTGGGAACTTTTAAGTACACGGACCACACGGATCATCATGCGCTAAGCAGCGGCTGCCGGCTTGTCCCGTGACACCATTTTATGCAGTTGGGTGCTACGAATGAACTGCTGTGTAGAAAGAGGAGTGTTGGCTTCAAAATTTACATACAAGACGATCGCCATGATGAGCCATTTTCGCTGCTTCGTGGCGTCGATTTCCTCCTCGATGTCCGAAAAGCGCTGGAAGTGGTACAGAGGGTTGACGAACGTCTGGATCCAGTCCGACACGCCGACTTGGACTTCTCCCGGTCGCTTGGTCGCGTCGAGTTCTTTCTTCGGCGCAGCCGCCGCCAAGCGAAGTGCCGTCCGGCGCATCATCGTTCTTATCTTCTTTTTTCCTTCCTTCCCCGCTCGTTTTTTGTTACTTGTGATCTCTTCCAGGAGTTTTCCAACCACCCCAGTTGAGGGCCAAACGCGCGCTGAACAAAGAATGTTTGCAACTTTTTTCACAAAAGCAGCGTGTCGGTGAAAGCCGCTGAGTGTCATCTCACCCGAGGATGTGCAATGAGCTTGGCCTGACGGCGTAGCCGGAGGCGTTCTCTCATATCGTGTTTGTACATCGGTTGCCGAGATTCCAAAGAGCCCGCAACGGGGCGATGTTGCACGCAGTCCTACTGTAGCTGGTGTGGCTTAGTGAGAAGCCACGGAAGCCCTGAGCCATTGTCCCGCGGCTCACGAAATGCCTGAACGGCTGTTCTCGCGGTAAAACGCGGAGCAAAAAGGGGGGATAACCAGGCGCGAACATCAGTCGCGTTGCCGGGCAAGAAGCGGGCGGAGGAAGATATACTGAAGGAGGGCGAGCACCGAAAGGCCCCAAAAAACGGTGATGCTCCGCGTGTATGGCCTTGTCTTTATGAACTCAGAAGGTGCACCGTCGTACCAGCCTCTGCGTCGCAAAGCCGTCAACAATAACATGGCTAATTTTCGTCTGCACTGTGCCGATGAGACCAACAGTGCTTCGCGCAGCCGTCCTTCGAAGTAAGTTGAACGTGTCACCTGAGGGGGGTAATCTCAGGGCCGCCCCCACCACACAAAGGAAACAGCTGGATCGCGCCAGGATCGCACCATGTGGTCTACCACATGACTTTGTAGCGACCAGGTTCCCAGCTGGACCAGCATCGGGGGGGCTCCGGGGGTCTCTTTGCCGAAAGCAGTGGACGCAAACGGTTCAGCAAAATAGCATCCTCGCACTCGTACCTGCGCATGACGATGCAGAAGAGCGTGGCCCACTCCGGCGTGAAGCCTCGGGAAAGTCTGGCCAGGTCCTGCAGGTACGATAGGGGCTTCAAGTTAAATATGCGAATGGCGACAAGACGCGCTTTACGGTGCGCCTCGTCGGAGGCTGGTACGCTGTGAAGAACCCACACAGCACGGGCGATGTCCACGGGCTTCAGCTTGTGAAAACGAAAGGTGGGGTAGCTCAAGAGCTCTATCATGTCGCTTGCCTCGGTCCAGTTCAAGCGGGTCAGCGCCCACGCGCACTGAATGGCTGCGATGGGATCCATATCCGACTGCGCTCTGTCCAAGGCTACTCTTGCCAGCGCACTTAAACACTCGCGCCACGTATCGCCCCCTGATATCTCGGCGATCCAATTCGGAGGGAGGTACGCAGCCGCTGACGTTGTCGTTGCGCCAACCCCCAAGTTTGCTGCTGTGACGAGCAGCAGCGAGACGTCCTGTCGTGATGTAAAAGAAGCATTGGCTTTGAATTTCCTGACCCTTTTTTTCAGAGTGAAAGTCTGCCTCGTTCTCCTCGTTAAAGACGCGCGGACCAATGAAATTCGTTCTGTCCCTACCTACAAACAGCAGTCAAGGGGCGCATGAAGCATCCATAGGGGGTGGTGTTGGTTTTGAGGAATCAGGAAAGTTTGTTCTTCGCTTACACCACCGTGTGCTGTTTTTTCACTCAGGACTTTTGACCTGTTGTGTTTGTCGTGCAGGGGTCCTCACGTCCGTTCAACGCGTTCGGTAGTTACAGCACTTGGGATCCCTTCGGTTCTTTGTCTGACAGCTTCGTCGAGCATTTCCTTTCAAGCTGGCGCTTATGTAAAACAAAATCCATGGATAGGGATGTAGGGATGGTTCGTGAAGCCACACCTTCAGCGAAAGCCGACTACGGTCGTCTTGGAGCAGGAGTTCGATCGCGTGCACGAGCAGCGGCGCATGCGCGGGGCGCCCGACGCTGTCAAGGCACCAGCAGAAGATCAGCAGCTGCTCGGCGGCCGACGGTTCGGGGCCGGGTCCCGGCGGATTCGGCCGCGAGGCGCCGCCGCCGCGTCCTTCGCCGCCCGCCTCTTGCGGGGCGGCGCCGCCGCCGCGCCAGATCCGGGCGAGCCGCCCGCGCTGCACGTCGGCCCACGCCGCGCCGATCAGCGGGTCGACGGCTTCCTCCGGGGCGCCCAGGTGCACGATCCGGCACCACGCCGCGAGGAGCGGCAGCCCGTGGATATCCAACAGACAGTGCTCGGCGTCGACGCCCGCGCGTTGGAGCGCGGCCCCGCGCTCCCTCGACGTCAAGCTCAGCGACGACAACGCCGCATACGGGAGCACCCGCCGTCTGTACCCGGCGGACCACCCCTTCCCAGGCGCGATGCGGCGGTTCCCGCCGCGTGCGTCCGGTTGCGGTTGCGCTGGCGGCCCGCACGCGGCGCCGTCGGTCGCCTGCGGTTCGCCGTTGTGCTCGCTGCGCACCTCTTTAAGCACGGCCTCCTCCAGGAGCCACCGGGGGAGCGGGTCTGCCAGCTTCGAGAGGTACGCGAGGATGACCCAATGGCTGTTTTTGTACTGGCCGCAGGCCTGTGCTGCTACAGTGCGGGGGAGGTGGGCCAGAAGCTTTCCGGAGACCCGGATGTGCATGACCCCGCATGCCTTGATCAGCCGAAAAAGCTGCGATGCCGTCAAAACGCTTCCGTGGTCCCTGGACAGGAGCTTGTGGAAGAACGACGTGTTCACGGCACGTGCTTTGCCGAATGCAGTGACGAGTTCGACCGCCTCATCGAGCTTAAACGCATCGAATGTAACGAGGAGCCTGCCTTGCTCCATCTGATGGGACAGCCTCCACAGCGTGTGGGCGTGTTGTTGACACGCCGCCATCTCATTGGGCTGAGTCAGCTTCCGCACGTGTTCGACGAACGACCTGCTATCCGAAAGCAGCGGGGGCAGGAAAAACCGCCTGCCGCGGCAGACAGCTCCGTACATCTGAGCATGGTAGCCAGCTTTTTTGTGATACTCTCTGCTCGGATTGCCTTGTGTTAGTTATCCAGTGCCTACCGTTCCCGAGCAAATGCCCGTGTGTGGGTATGAGACGATGGGTGCTTTCTCTTGACATACTGCCCGCCCTGTGGGCATTGGTTCCAAACGTCTCTCTCGGTTGCGCCCATCTCTGTCTTCACCATTGACAGAATGCAGGGACACCACCCTTGGTCGCCTTTGTATTCTCCCAGCAGCGGAGCAGTACTCGCACATATTTGATACTAGGTGGACATGCCACAGGTGCATCAACTCGCGAGCGCAAACAAGGAGGCTGAGAGCAACGAAGGTAGCAAAACCATGCTTCGCGCAGCTAGAAAATGTCGAAGGCGTATTGGCGAAAAAACAGGCGTTGGCATTGAAGGTGGCGCCACAAAGGCTTTGATTGTAAGGCACCAAAACAAAACATGGCGACGACCCGCGGTGGCTGAGCTGCATTGAGCCTGTGAAGGCGTATGGCTCGACACCGGGGTGAGAAGGAAGGGAAAATACAGCAACCCGGCAAAAAAAAAAATAGTGTACGAAACGCGATGAGTCGTAGCTGCAGAAGAAGCTCGCTTGTTGGCTTTGAGGCCGGTTCTTGTTAGCATGCTGCGCGAATACGCTGTTGATACACTCGAAACAGGCTTCGTATTGGCTGCTGAGCAACAGTATGCTATGTCCGGGTTACCCCGTTGCAGACGACGAGGTCGGGCATCTGAGCCGCCCGCGAGCGGTGGGTGTTCTGCACCTGGGGCTGGGCATGCGGTTGCAGCACCGCGAGCACGGCTCGGTTCCGACACCCGCTGAGGTCGCGAGTGGACAGGTGCGGGCTTGGGGCGGACGTGGGGCGGAACGGCTTGACGCTGACCGAAGCGGGCAACCCAAAGTCGGCCACTAAGGCGCGCACAGGCAAGTTGGATGTGGGAAGGGCGACGTCGTTCGCACTGTAGGAGGTGCTGGCGAGGTTGGGAACGTACCAACCGCCGCCGGAGATGCCGTACGGGAACGTGGGTGAGGTAGCAGTAGGCAGCGACGGGCGACGGTGGCAGCCGGGAGGTTGGTTCAAGACGCTCGCGGCTGGTTTTTTGACGTCCCAACGTTGCTGAGGCATGGGCTGGGCACCGGCTAAGGGATCGGTGTCCTGCACGAGGGGTTGGTGGAACGGTACACAACCCGGCCTGAGAGAGCCTGGGGTGGGAATCGTTTTTTTAGCGGGGAACGCCCACTGCCCCGCGGTGATGATTTCCAGCATGTTGCGAACGAGGGAGACGTCGCCCTTGTATTCTTCTGCCGCGATCTGCTTCTCGGCGGTGGCAGCTTCCGCGCATGCTTCGTCGGAAAAGGCCTGCACTGTGTCACTGGCCTCCTCGTCATCCGCATGCGTGACCACCTGCCACAACTGCTTCGTCTTGTCTTTGATGCTTTGACGCGACCTCGATGCAAGCTCAATCCTCTTCTTAGTGAGCGCCATTTGCCGCTCGTAGAAGGCTGCCATTTGTGGGTTGCTCTGTAGCGGGTCCGAGCAGGCTGCTTTTTTTTCAGTGGCTCGCTTGAGCCGGATCTTTTCCGCGACGGTCAAGACAGTAACGCCCCGACGGAGATGCCGGAGCTTGCTCTCTACGTGCAGAAGCGTGGCAAACGTGTTCAAGAGGGATGTCACATTGCGCATGATCTGCACAGATGGCGGCGCTGGACTGCCCACGTCGAGCATGGTCGCACGGGGGACGAACCGCTTCATGCGGAACTTTTTGGAGAACAGCGGGGAAAGCCGCAGAGCCGCTTTGTCCAGGTCAGACGCCACCCGATCGCCTTGAAGCATAGCATTTCGCTCCCCTTTAGAGGGCTGTGCAGGCACCTCTTTCGGCACGGGTACCGGTTTCGCTTTGAGGTCGTGCAGCGAGGCATCTAGCTTCTTTTGCAGTTCCTTCGTCAGTTTTTGATGCTCTCGGTTCGACTCAGCGAGTGCTTTTTGCGCGCTTTCGTGGGCCGACTCGGCTTCGCGGAGTTTTTCTTGGAGGTCGGCAGCCTCCGCGGTGTTCTTGCGGACTTCTTCTGCGAACTGTTCACTGGCATCAGCTAACCGTTTTTCGTAAGAGGCCGTTGTGTCCTCTACGGCTCGACGGCGCGCTGCGTCGAACTTCTTGAGGATGTTGTTCTTGGACAGTAGGTCCCAGCCCACACGGTAAACCCCCAAACTAAACCGATCTGACCAGGCTAACACCAGGGCGACGCGCACATCGTTGTACTTCTGCTCAGCCAGTGCCGCGAGGCGCTTCGCCTCACGTTCGGCCTCCTCCCGCGCTTGTTGACGCTTCTGCAATGCTTCGATCTCTGCCTGCTGCGCGCCGAGCTGCTCCCTCAGTTCTTCCCCCTCCGCCTCCTTTCGCGCCACGTCGGCAGTCAGGTCCGCTATCTTCGCATCCGTTTCCGCTGAGGCCACTCGAACGGCCTCGCGCTCAGCGTGCAGGGTGTCTTCCGCCTCTTCGAGCCGCGCCTGTGTCGACTTCAGCTCCGCCTCCAGCGTTTTGCACTCTTCAAAATTTTCCTGTTTATTTTCTTAACTCTGTGATGCTCGTGCCGGTTTGGAGTCGAGGACGCTCAAGCAGAGGAAGATGAAGATTGCCCAGAGTGGTGATGTTCACTCTATTGTAGTATTTCCTTCAACTAGTCAGTTTGATGTCCTACGGAAGGAAGGACATCGCTTGCTTGAGGGCTCAACCGCCACCCTTATAGGTGTGCATAAATAGGAGGGAGAAAGGGTGGGCGGGCAGGGCAAATGTAGAAGTTCGCCACGGTTCGCCACGGAACTGATAAACTGACCGTGGGGCAAGAACCAAGAGACGCGGCAGAAGCACCGCTTCACGCCTCAATACAGGTAGCAGTGCCCCGACTACGCAGGCCCGGTTTATCGGGGAGGGACTAGGCATAGACAGTTGCACTTCGACGAACATTGCTTTCCCTTGGTTGTCACGGATTTTTCGGAAGAATTGTCGTCAGAGGAGGTTTTCGGCCGAAGAGCGAGTGGAAACAGCGAAATCGAAACGGGCAAATGCAGTGACTGTTGACGCCACCGCCGCGAAGCCTCCCCGAAGGGCACAGAGAAGGAAACTGCAGGTGATCGCTGCCATGGTCTAGGACACAGTAAGCCAAGAGCCGTCAGCCTAACAGGCGTAGAATCCGCCGTAATCTGACAAACACACTGTATGCAACAAAACTACAACTACTGATGAAGGCAAGATTCCTTGCGTTGTGGTGGGTGGGATGTGCACTGAGTGAGTTGTTGTGATGAGCAACTACAGACAGGCTTTAGGCTCCACGAGCCTGGCAATATGCCACCTGGCGCGGCGATCTCGGCACAGCCGGGATTGTGACCTACCGCATTTTAACCAAGGATATCTTACCGTCACAGTCGCAAGGCGATTTTACCAGGAAAATCTTTAGTCGGTTTTTTGGGTCGTCAAAAGAAGTGGTCCAAAAGTTGGGTCGAAAATTGTGGTTCAAAAATTTGGGTTGAAAATTGGCATGTGGAACTTAGCTGTAGGCTTCCGCTATTTTGGGTTTCTTCGGACCGGTCACTTAGAGACGGACGGGTCCGCACGATGGAGGTGGAGCGACCCTGATGGACCCGAGTTGATCTGGCAAGGGCTGGCAGGGTGGGGTTCGGAGCCACCAGAAAACAACTTTCTGCGGCTGAGATAAGGTTGACCTTACACTTCGGAGATTTGCGAGGAAAGGAATGCTCTTTGGTTGCAGGTGACGGCTCCACACAGATTCGAACCAGCTTCGCAACACAAAAGCTCAGCAAGCCGTGGAATGATAAGCGTGTTGACAGCGCGCTGAAGGGCGATGGTGTTGGCAATGACGATTAGGACGGCTACGGCATAGGAGGGAACGGAGTCTGACCAGGCACTTTGCAAGCGCTGAGAATCCGAGGGCACCACTGTCCCCTCCCGTTCTCTCCCAGGGGAATAGGTAAAGTAGAGGCGGCGCTTCAGATTTGCGTTCACCGGAAAGCGAAAAGCGGAAGACGCCAGCGCCGACCTCGGCGGCTTGTGAAATATGCCAGTCTCCTCAAGCTTGCACATCGCCGCGCACGAAATGGCAGGAAGTCTGCACACCAAAAAAGACGCAACGACGGCTAGGTACGAATGAGTGCGAAACACGACTCGGTGTATACAAAATGGTAGACACCCGAGTGGCTAATGCAGATGATTGCCACAAAAGAATTTGCCTGCAAACCTCAAAGTTCTCTCGTCACTAAATGTCACCATGCTGTTCCTGGTCGCACCGATGAGGAAAAAGAGATCGCGTTAAGGAGGACAAAGCCGGGGCAAGCATAATCGCTTCTTCAGCCTTTGTAAAATACAACCAGAAACGAAAAGGTGCCAACTTGAAACTCGCACCATTACGCCACGTTTTCTTCTGAACAGTCATCCGTACCTGTCACCCCTAGAAGAGAGCTGGATTGCTTCGCCTACTCTGCACCCGTCGCCAACATTTCTAATGCAGAATGTGATGGCGGCCATGAGAGCTCTCGAACAGCTCGGTATCATCGAGTCAAAGTTGAGGTACTTTCGTACACTGCCAACCCACCAGGCCAGAGGGCCAGAGGCGGATTTTTGTGGCCCTGCGAATTCTTTATAGAGCAACGGGAACTTGGTGATACCGCAGCTCGCCGAAAACAGTCAGTGATGTACATGCACATTGTGAGTGTATGGCCAAAGCTTCTCTTGCGCCTGTGACTCGAGTTTTCTTACATTTCACCAAATCTCGAGCGGAAATGTTTTGGACCAAAATGCACGAAAGCGGAGAAGCCGGCGACACTATTCCGGTGTTAAATACCATTGCTGACCTTTTACTCGTTACCCTTCTGGCTTCAAGCCTGAATGGAGGGCGCATGCCGTATGTTGGTGTTTCCCCCGAGAGACGCTAATCTATTCAGACGAGCAGTTCGGTCCGCGACATGACGCGTCCAGCTCTTTCCGATGCCACACAGCCGACCCGAGTTTGGCCTTTGTCCTGTGACGCTTAATTGTTCCACAGTTCGCTGAACGACTCTGGTTACCAAAGGCGGTTCCCTCAATTTCGCTCGTTGCTGGCTGACAGAAAAACAAACCTGATCGCAGGGAAATTACACCTTTGTGCGGGGACGGTGGCCCATGGGAGCAAAAACTGCGTTGGCCTAACGACGCAATGTGAGGAGACAGACCTTTTTAACGGCACAGGAAAATACAGAGTGGATGCGGGGTGGTGGGGATTCGGATGAGGAGCAGCAGGACAGACCTTCTTGAACACGCCAGTGTCGGGAGAGCGCGACGGAAAAACAAAAGTAGTGAGTTAGGAGCAGTGGGGCTGGCTGGGGGGAGTGGGCTGCAGAAACCTCGAGAGCGACGCCATCTCTGGATCTTTGGAGTGCAGTTAAGAACGGGAGGATGAGCAGACGTGATTGCGGAGATAGTGGGTTCGGAGGGGACTCGGTATTTACAGGAATTCGCGAACGCGAGGGGGGGGGTTGTAAGGAAAGGAACGAAAAAGGTGAGAGGGTCGTGGAAAGGGAGAAGGTCGCGGCAAACGGATCCCAGATTGAGCCACAGAAGGGGACGGGGGGGGGTGCGGGAAATGCGAACGAGGGGACAAAGGTAGGAGGGAGTAAGAGGGTGCCGAGTGCGCCCAAGCGCACACGATGTGCTGCGCTGCCGTGTGGCGACTGAAAGCGACGACATTGGCAGGCAGGAGGGTACGCCGACGGAGAGAACGAGGGGGGGGGGGGGGGGGGGGGCGTGTCGGTTCAGCGGATGATGCAGCAAACACGCAAGCGGGCGGCAGAAGACAACTGGGAACAATTCGGCGGACACCGAGGATGAGAAACTGGATATTGGACAGGAGGCGGGGGGAGTAGGCAAGGGCGGGCCGGGGCGATAGGTACACACCAGTTCGATCTTCAGGTGGGCGACTTCTTCTTCAAGGTCGGCGGCCTTCTGCTTCTGCGCAGCCAGCAAGTCCCGTGCAGTCTCGGCAGCATCGCGGTTGGTTTCTGCCTTGGCGAGCGCCTGTTGGCAAGCAGCTTTAGCGTCAGACAGCTCGATGTTGAGTTGCGCATGGGCCTGCTTGGAGAGCCCAAGCTCGCGTTCGACAACAGTCAGCTGTTCAGCCATGAGAGCGACGTCGCCGGTGCCCGATTCAGTCCTGGCTTTTTCCACGAGGTACCGGAGCTCCATCTGCATCTCCTCACGCATGCGTTCCGATTCAAGCTTCTGCTCGCTGATTCGCTCCTGCCAGTACCGCCGTTCTTCCGCTGCTTTTTGACTCGCGGTCATCTCCAGGAGACGCAGTGCTTCGGTCTTGTCATCAACCATTCTCCGCAACGCCGCGGACTCTTCTTCTTTCTCCTGCAAATTCTCGTGCAACCCGCTGACCTTCTCCTCCATCCTCGCTGTCTCCTGCTTCGCCTGCAGTTGAAGGTCCGCCTTTACTTCCAGTCCCTTCGCGACTCTCCCACTGAGCGCAATGGCCTGTTTCAACTGCAGGTCCAGCTTTCGGAAGTCTTCGGGCCCTGTCGGCAATACGTCGCCCAGTATGGGAACCTCTTGCTGCTTGCTGGGAGACAACCCGAGCAGCCCCGTGGCCTGAAGCCACGACAGCGCGTCGTGAAGCAACGCGTCGAGGTCGTCTGTCGGGGAGGCGAGCGGGTCTGATTCGTCGATGACGGCTTCGACGATGTTCAACTTCTCCTGGTCCGACATCGTGTCGTTGAGCATGTCCTCCGACCGGCCCAGCGATGCTAAGAACCCGATCGTGGCGCTAGGACGCGGTTGGCTCCCGTCGTGCTGCATAGGGTCGTCGAGGTTGCCGGCGTTCTCTTCGCTGAGGGAGAGCACGGGCTGCCCACCCATGGCATTGAGGTCAACGTCGTCGAACGGGTCAGACACTGCTGATTCTTTGCGAGACTCGATGCGCAGCGACGTCCCCGCTAACGACAGCCGGCCGTGCGAATTACCACGCTCGAGGCACCTGGGTAGTTTAAGAGAGAGTGTGCAGGTACGTAGTGTGGAGGCACCTGGGTAGTTTAGGAGGAGTCTTTGTACCATGCTGCACCGCGCTGTGCATCATGGCAGACCATCGCCGGGGATGGACCAGTATCCCGAATTTCCACGGTATGCTCTGACTGTGTCTCAAAGCAATTTTGCGACGAAGAGAACGCGGAAAAGAAGCGCGGACATACTCTTCTTCTCCGTAGTTGGACGCATGTGAGGCCTTCCGCACGGCGCGCTTCGGTTGTTGCGGTGCGGGTGCTTGGCGTTTGCTCGCCGCACTGCGAACGACGCCTTCGAGCTGCTTACCGGCGGCTTGTCCATTGGAAACACCCTTCGCACGCGTTACAACCCCGCGGAGCTTTCCCATAGCGAATCGAGGCGGGTCGATAACGCCCTCTTAGGCTCGAGCCACTGATAGGCAGATACACTACAGTCACAGCCTATCCGCCCCCGCCCCACTTTCGCCCACCCATGACCTGCAGGGGTTTCCCAGGTTGCCAAAACTCTTTAGCACTGTGTAATGGGCCTGCTCGAAACACTGGGGGGATTCGTAGATACAACGATACAACTTTTGAACAGGTATGTTACTTTGTTAGGGAGGGTTGCTGGGGCTTGAAAAGCGTACAAGAAGAGGGCCTACGATTAAACGATAACAGCTTTCTTGTTTAAGATAGGGAGCGAGCCTTTGCGGCCTCGTGCGATGATTTCGAAATATCTAGCGTTATTGGTGGATTAGAATCTCGCAGAAGTAAATTGAGTGTTTGAACAGGGTGAAGACATCTTTGGGGCCTGATCTGGAACGCCGTTGCTCGTCTTCTTCAGTCAGGTGCCACGGACATCAATTAATCGACGCAATTTTGTGGTATAACGAGCAGCTGTCGGCTACCGTGCTCGAAAAACATCACAACCTGAAAGCAATGCAGACGACGACGTTCAGTTGCCTACTCAAAAAGTCATTCGGGGTACTCCAGTTCCGTCGGAAACCGCAACGTTCGATGCAAACCGCGGGAGAACGAAAGCATCCCTTTTGATCGTCTGCGCGTTCTGAACAGGCTCCACGCGCACGTGCAAAGCTGCAATAGTACCGATACGGCTTGCCGTCCCGCCACATTCGTCTTGAGTCAGGGGTAGCCGCTGCTACCACCGCTGCCACTCAACCGGTAAAATGCGACACCGCCCTCTTGCTGTAGCTGTCCCCACGGCAGGCCCGGTGCACATGAATAACACAGCAACGGACAACTTGAAATTGATGCGAGAACGCTCAACAGTTGATTCGCGCGCACTTCGCGCCAAGCCAAGGCAGGGTTCAAAAGCGACGCGACACTCCAGTCATGCCACCAAGCGAATCCTTCTATCCCGACAATGTTACTCACCAACGGGAGGATTTGCGCCATCCGCGACTTAGATCGACTGCCCTCCAAAGTGGATCGCCGTGGGGACATTGTCCGGACGCATGCACGCCGAGTTGTCGAAGACAACGGTTCTCTTGGAGCTGCGCGCATCGGAACCAAGCGACGCAACCACATCCATCGGAAAGTGCTTCGAATCGCCTCGAGAACATTTGCCAGCCTTCACCTTTTCTCCGGAAGCACTGCAGAGCGCCTCACTGGCTGGCAGCTATTGCGTGTGGTGATTTCATGCGCGCAATCAAGGAGCCGCGACGATGCGTCGTTAACTTCTGCCCGAAAGGGATACGGGTCACTTCGGGAAGTCGCCGAGCAAGAAGATATGCGCACAGAGAGGCGGCCTGCATTCGCTTCCGTCCGGAAGCGCTACGGGTCGCCTCACTGGATGCGCAGGATAGCGCTGGATGCGCTTCCGTGATCAGGGAAGAGGCGAGAACCCGCAATTGTTTTCACCTGAAAACACTACGAGGCCGCCGCTGGGACAAGCATAGGGCTCTCCACTAAGGCTGCTACGGACCCCCCCCGCATTCACTTCCGTCCGGAAGCGCTACGGGGGGGGTCACTTCTGAGACAGAGATGGAGGCCAAGGGGTCTTCACCACAGCGCGCCGGCCCCGCACTCACTTTCATCTGAAAGCGCTACGGGGCCATTGTTGGGAGGGCGTGCTTCTATTCGCTCACGGACGGACCCCGCATTCACTTCCATCTGAAAGTGCTACGGGGCCGCTTCTGGGACGTGCTTCTATCACTCAGGCGCTAAGGATTGCCGATACAGACGGGCCCCGCATTCACTTCCATCTGAAAGCGCTACGGAGCCACTTCTGAGGCATGCTTCTATTCACTCAGGCCCTGAGGATTGCCCGGGACGGACAAACCCCGCATTCACTTCCATCTGAAAGTGCTACGGGGCCCTTCCGGACACTTCTCTCGCCTTCACTCAGAAAGGACGGGCCCCGCATTCACTTCCATCTGAAAGCGCTACGGGACCCCCTGTCTTCGACCTCTAAGCATGAACAGGCTACGAAGAATGAAAGGAGAGATGGGAAAAGGAGACGCAAAGTGATCGCAATGGTGGCAGGAACAAAACATCTTGTTCCAGTGTGATCGCCACCAGGTATTGCACTCTTGCAGCTTCATCGAACGGACACTTCTTGATGATAAACTGCGGTGGTTTGATGATGACGATGGATCGAAGAAACGGGACAAAAGATACAAGGTAGCAAAGAGAAGAAAGTGCGTCCTGAACAACAGCCTGGAACTGCGTCCGCGAAAGGCTGCTGTGATTCGAATGCGGGGAGGCTGGTTTTCTCTCGAACGTTTCGGTCTTCCTTTTTTCGAGGTTCTTTCTTATGTGTGCGACCTTTCTTTCGTGCCCAACAGCGACACCTCTCCTTGTGATAAGCTTCATCTGCGCGCGAATGAGATCGAACCAAAGTGAGCAGCTAAACGAGCTGTAGTGGCTTAATCACGTGTGTCTCACTCTTTATGGTTGGCTCATGGTCGCTGGGTGGTGTCAGGTGCCTATTGGCCGGAGGCACCTCATTCTTCGGCGGCTTCCTCATCCAAGTGGATGTTGTAGTACCGGAGCTGGTAGTCGCGCTTGCACGTGGACACCAGGCGGACGTACTCCTTCAGCTTCTCCTGCCTCAGGAACTTGCGGGTCAGGAACTTGAGGTACCGCTTTGCGAAGAGGACCTTGAACGCCGTGATGACGATGGTGTCGTTCTCGACGGTGATCTTGACCTTGTCCCCCAACTGTCCCGTCTTGCCTTCGATCTTCAGGTGCTCGCTGAGGAACGTCGCGTATTTGTTCAGCAGATCGGCGTCAATCAAGCCGTCAGTCGTCGGGATGCTGCAGTCGATCTTGTACACAAGCTTCCCCGCTTCCGCCCTGCGGACGCGGGAGTCGACCTGAACGTTCTTCTGCTGCTTAGGCATGTTAAATACTTGTGTGTGACGTTTACGATGACCTGTTTGCGTGTTGAGGGTGTTTGTTTACAACGGTGTGATGGCATAACAAATGCATAATGGGCACAACGATAACTTTCGCGAACGGAAGGTGCAGGTGAGTGACGTCGCCTCCCCTTGCAAGCAGCGAGGCTCGTTCGTTCTTGCAAGGTGAAGGTACGATTACAGCTCAGTGTGACGGACACAACACTGACCTGAGAATCAACGCCCTCGCCTTGGCGACGTTTCAGAGTAGTATGTAGAGCAAGCCACTTGAGGTCACTCGCACAGAAAATGGTGGCTTGCTTGGCTAAGCATGACTGGTGAACAAGACGGTTAATACACGGGAAACCCCCCCTGCGAAGCCATGTGAATGAGCTAGGCAGCCTCACACCACCGAAGCACTTACAGCTTCGAAGTCAACCATTCCTGCACTCGTTGCGCCACAATGAATCGTTGCACTCGCTTGCTGCACGTGCTGGCTTTCCTAACTCTTCGAAGACAAAGCCGAAAAAACGCACGGTGTTGCCTGTATCGCAGACGGTCATCAACCAAACTAAGGAGAGAAATGGAAGACTACTCCGGCATGATACCAACGAGGACAAAGCAGGTCCACCTTTCAACTGTGTTCTGAAAAAATGGAAGGGCTAGCGTGTGGGTCTCGCGTGGTTCCTCGAGCAGGCCGCGAATAAGCGCATGGACGGTCGGGACTAGAGAGCTCAGTAGCTCTCTGACCGACGAGCGCAGGCCAGGTAGTGTCTCACAACTCGCATGCAACTGGAGCGCTAACAACACGCCTTTCATTCCTGGAGCACGGGTTGCAGCACACTTTTCCTCAGTGGCGGCTCCAAAGCCTAAGCGACTGCCAATGTTTCTATGTTGCATTGTACGGTGCGTGACCCATCTGGTTGGTCATCATGTTCGCCTTTGTGCCCGTAGTGCGGCCTCGCATGCGGATGTTGTTGGCGTGGGTAGCGCCCTTCTCCCACGCCTTCCACTTCACCGCCATTTGACTCGGTGGCGACTTGTACACTTTGTCTGGCTGCGTGTATCCCAGCATTTTGAAGACCGACGGCGGCTTTCTGCGTTGGATGAGCCGGATCGGGATGCCGTTGAAGTTGAATTCCCGGCGAAGTTTGTTGGTGAGAAACCGCGCGAGCGCCCCCTGCAGGATGATCGACTTGCTGAGGAAGATCGCGAAGGTGGGCGGGCAGGTAGCGAGCTGGACGAGGTAGCGGGCTTTCGACTTGTTGTACGGGATGTGCAGCGTTTGCTGCACCTTGTGCCAGAACAAGTTCAGCTTCCCCGTGCCGACTTTGCCGTGCCACCGCCGGTAATGGTCCAGGATCGTGTCCGCGAGGAGGGCGGTGTTGGTGTGGTTCCGCGCGCTCACGCACACGACGGTCAGCGTCTTCATCTCGAGCGACGACCGCATGGCCTCCTCGATGGAGGCAGCCGTCTCTTGCTTCGCGACCACTTCGTCCCACTTGTTCGCCACCAACACGACGGGGCGGCCCAGGTCTAGGAGGGATTCAACCTGGACCCTGGTCAGGTGAGTCAGACCAGCCCTCGCATCGAAGACGTAGAGAATGACGGACGCCCACTCGCATGCCGTCAGGGTTTTGCTGTGCATCCAGTAGTTTACTTCGTCCCGGATCGGGTTGTGGTGTGTCGTCGGATTCCGAAGCAACCAGCGATCGGTTTTTGACGCGTTCAGACCTGGTGTGTCGCGCAGGACTACGTGCGTGCCTTGGTACAGCGTCGAAACGTCTACGTTGTCACGCGTTGTGCCCGAAATGCTCGTCACTTGCATCTGTATTGGGTTAGAGAACACGTTGAAACTGATTGATTCTCTTTTCGCCATCGCAAACCCCTGATTTGTGTGAGGGAGTGAGCGAGTACCGGACTTACTGTATGGAACCGACGTCACTCAGAGCTTATCAGCGATCCCAGCGGGCTAACGAGAAAAGCGGTGGTTGAGCTTGAGTAGCAATAGTAGTAGTAGTATGTGTCGTCTGCCGAAGCAGCCGGAGACAGCAGGCGCAGGGGGCAGGTCTTGCTTTACAATTCTCTTCTTCATGGAGACCCGCCCCCGGCAATCCCGACTGTCCAATCACTGTCGAGAAAGGTTTGTGCCCTATAGTGATGAGGTGGTTGACCAGGCCCTCACGAAGCCTTATACACAACACGGCTACAACACGAGGATGCAGCCCTGCTTAGGTGTGCACTCAGCCATCACAGACTGACAGGTTGAGCTTGAAACAAAAAAAATGGCGGGAAGAGAACACACCCGGTTGTACCCGACAAGCGAGTTGAGCAGCGTACTCTTCCCTACATTGTACAAGCCGCAGACGGCAACCCGCAGAGGCCGGTCCCTTCGGCGTCGATCGGCAAGCTCGTCCTTTGCCTTCGGGTCGCTTCCTTCCAGAACGGCGTCCTCAAGCGCCCACTCGTCGTACTTGCGGCCCGCCTCTCGCATCGCGTGGAACGGTGCGATGAGATCCTGCAGCTTCCCGAGCCCGGTTTTGCGCATCGCTGACAAGTGCACGGCTCGGCCTGACACCGCCAGCGCCCTGCGTCGCTGCTTCGGCAGTTTCTCGTTGCCGCCGTCGCACTTGTTCGCGACGAGAATGGTCGGGATGCGGTGCGAGTGCAGCCAAGACGAGGCGAACACCTCCTCTTCGGACTCCTTCAAAACGTCCACCACGAGCAACGCCAGGTCCAACGACCCGACCACGTGATCCAATTGCGGCAAAAACGCCTCGCTCTCCACTCCGGGCGTGTCGATAATCGTGAAGAACATCTTTCCCAGCGATCCTTCAACCGCCTTGCAGTCAGACGTGGCGCCGGGCACCGGAACCCGCAGGTTGTGGTCCTGGGTGTCCACTAAGCAATTGAACAGTCTCGACTTGCCGGCATTCGCCGGGCCGAAGATGCCGACGCGCAGGCTGTGGTCTGGACGCTCCTTGAAGATTCCTTGCACGCCCACCTTCTTCTTCTCGTCGGCCCCATCGTGCGGCAGCCGTCGCAGATACTCGCGGCTCCAGTTCAAAGCGTCCGCGGCGCTGTCTCCGGAGAACAACTTCTGCTGCGCTTCGACGCGCCCGGCACCCGTCTCGGACGTGACACCGCCGGGGCCCCGACGGCGGACCTGGCGTATCGGAACGTGGCCATGTGCTCTGTTGGCCAGCAGCCGGGTGACAACGGCCCCGGTGCTGCGCATTTCGCTCGCCGCACCGTTCCCTTTCGTGGTTTCAATTAAGATACAGAGTGCAGTCGTTGTTAGCGTGATACCTTGCGAGTCGTACCCAAGGGCTTTGAAGCAGCTCATGACGACAGGGTTTGCTGCGTCGGTATCATCGCTTTGCGTACACCGTGTGGTCCTTGGCTTCCGTTGCGTCAAAGGTGTTGTCCACCCGCGTGTCGCCGCTTTGGCGTCCTAAATATCTCCGTCTGTATCTGTGATCGCCGCTTGGGGTATCATCGCGTCCTTCATGCCTGGCACGCGCTTGTTTTCTTCAACGCGTGTCAGCATTGTGCAAAACGTGAAAGATGTGGGAGTAGAACCAAAGGAACCAGGAAGCCCGATACAGAAGGGAAGCGCTGACAGACATGGAAGGAACTGAAGATTACAATACAGATAACACTATCGAGACGAGACGCAGAGCACAAAACCTACGTATTGCTGAAGCGAGAAAGAGCAAAAAAAGAGCCGAGCGAGAGAAATCCTTTGGTGGGTCCGGCATGCACACAGTTGGCCTGCGGAGAAATCAGGGACTCGAGGGAAAGCTTCCGCGACAGAAATGCTCTTGAGTACTTTTTGGTGTTTGAACCACAGGAAGTCAACGCAGCAGAAGCGCGACGACTCGCTGTTACCGCGAGAACATTAGGCGTGGCGCGGTTATAGAAAGAAAAAAGTTCGTAGTTTTGTTGAAGCGAGGAAAACACGACTCATATGCGTGGGAGACGACGTTTATGAATTTCTTCGTTTTTCGCCGCTTGGAGTAGCCCCGATAGTTCGTATCAGAAATAGCAGTTGGGACGTTTCGATAAACGCGATTTACACAGTGCACGAGACGGCAGTCCACACCCTTATCGGGATTGGCGCTCCGTGGAACTTCACATGCTGTTTCAAGCTTTTTTTAGGGTGCATCTTTGTCGCGTCGTTCCGTGGAGATTCGAGGAAACGTTCGAGGCAGCGAAGAAAGTAAACTGGATCTTCGCCTAAGTAGACCAACGGAGGTTTTGACAAGTCCGGAAAACTGGCAAGACTCGTACATACAACTACTCTAAAATGGACGTTTTCCGCGCAGGCGTCTTATTTTCCTAGTAGCAGAAGGGTTTTGGCAATATTGTGTGAACGCTGAACTCAGTCAATACAGCGTGAGGTGGTTGATTGGTCTGCGATTTCAAGTCTGTCTCACAACGACTTTCTAATGACGTTTCCCATATAACGAGTCTTCCTCCTTGCACCGCGTGCAACGTAACAGGAAGACGCACGGAAGGCGGAAGGCTCCTGCAACACCTATATATGGTTTCCGAACCATCCAAAGACATGCGTAGTTTTGACGGTGGGGTTCGGGTTGCAAGTATGGCTGACACATACGGTAAGGATTTTAGTACGGAGCGAAAACATTCTCCGCTAGTGATTTCATCTGTCAGAAGCAAAGCGGTGCCACCCCAATAGCTTCGCCTGGGCCTCAGGTGGTTCACAGAGCTGCCTAATTGAATGATCTTCCATCACCTTAACAAGCACCGTTCGAACTGGAGAGGGTGAGTCCATTCTAGTATCGGCCCATGAAGGTGGGACTTCCCCGGGTGACCGATGTGTAGGTGGGGCTAGTTTGGTAGTAGGACGAGGGTGGAACGCGGTGGGGAGACCCACCCATGGAACGGTTCAGCGGCGGCGAGATGGAACGACCGCCAGGACCGTCTCCCGGTCCGCGGGTGTGCGAGAACTCGCTGAATCGGTTGCGCAGCTCACCTTCCTTCGCTTCCAAGCAGTCTCGCTGCTCTTTGAGACGGACCTCCTGCTCGAGCAACGGCATCTCCTCCTCTTGAATTGTCTTCCGCCTTGCCGCGTGCTCCTGGTTCTCGAGGATCATATCGTCGACGTCTTTCTGCTGCTCTTCGACCATTCTGCTTGCCAGGTCTTGCTCCCTCTTTGCCCTCTGATCTCTATCCTTCGCCATTTTCAACTCCTTCTGGCACTGATCCCGCTTGACCACCGCCCGCGCGGTCTCACCTGAAGCCTCCCTCAACATCGAAGCTGCCTCCGACTCCCGAGACTGCCTCGAGCTCAAGTCTTGCTCGGCAGACTTGACGTAATCCCCAGCCATTTCAACCTCTCTTGATGAGTCGTCCGCCGCAGAACGAGCGGACTCCTCCTTGTCCTGAGCTGCCGACAACCCGTCTCTTGCCTTGGCTGCATTGACTAAGCAATCGTCCAATACCTGACGCTGGTCTGCCAGCAGGCGCTCCATGTCCCGCAGCCGCTCTTCGGCTTTGTTAACCTCGTTGTCAGCTTGTTGAATCCGGTAGTTGTTCGCTTCGACCTCCTTCCGAGCTTCGTTATACATTGCTTGCTTTTGACGAGCGACATCACGACTCCTGGCCAGGTCGCCTGATCTCTCCCGCAACACAGCCTTCGCGGCGTCAGTATCGGAGTGCGCGCGGTCGAGGTTCTGCCTAGCGTCCTTTTCCCTGTTCTCGGCATCGTGGATGTCTGAGACGGCGTTGTTCAAATCGTGCTCAAGTGCCTCTGCCTCTTGTTCCCGTTCGAACACAGCACGCCGAGCGGCTGCTTCGCGGTTTTCAAGATCATTCAGCTCCTGCTTGCCGGTTTCGATGTTCTCAAGCTGTCTCTTGTCGAGGTAGTAGTCTTTAGACCGGTAGTACAAGACGTCGAGCATCGTTGGGTAGTTGTCCGCAAAGCGCTGGAACTCTTGGTGGGACAAGACGCCGTCTCTATTAAGGTCTGCCTTCGTGAACAAATCCTGCATAGTCGCCGTGCTGAAGTCAATGTGAAGCTTGCTCAGCACCGTCATGAAGCTGTCCTGGGTCACGCTTCGGTTCTTCCGCACGTCGAGCTCGTCGTACGCCATGCGCACCTTCTCGTCGAACGTCGCCGGATCGCCCATCGTTCGCTTTTTTTATGAGTGGCTCTTTTTTGGAGTTAAAGTTCGCTTGAAATCCGGAGTCTACGGAGTGGCGTCTGCTCTTTCAATGGGGCGAATTAGGAATTCTCAGTGCACAAGCAGAGCGACTCACTATGAATACTACCAAAGCAATTGAGCGCAATGTGCGCTGGGACTTGTATAGCCGCGGACTGATGGAATGATGTCGTGTGCACCTACGGGAACAGCCTCTTCAATCCCTGATTCCCTGTCGAGTTCCCTTTGTAAGTCCTTCCCCGCTTCTTACAAAGGTTAGGGTATGCGCACAACGAACGGCGAAGGCGGGCAATTGTTGCAGCTGGCAAGAAACGTTCGGCACTCAGCTTGCAAAAGGTGCGGGAGCCAGGGATCGGGGGCTAGGATGCAAGAAGATTGCCTAATACACTTTGAAACGTTCATACTTCCTTCGCGAACGCTGAGCAGAAAGCTCCGAAGTGTTCGCAAGGAAATTTCAGCATTTCCACTCGACGGGTATTCCCCCGACCTGAGCCTGATCACTTTTGTGATAGATAGCCGCTCCCTTGAGATTGGCGTTTGAGCAACCTTGAGGTCACACGAACAGGGGCAACGGCTTGCTAGAGATGTACTTTTCGTGCGAAAAGTACCTGGACTGGCCCATTCACATGTGCTTTTGCGTCACTCGGCGCACCGATCACCTGCCGAGGAAGAAGGAGATGAGCCTTCGTCCTCCTTGTGCTGCGCTTGCAAAGCCGTAAGAGGGTTGGCATCGTCTGTTGGTGTGTCCCCAACAATATTTGGGTATGCGGGGATGTCAACACTGGACATCGGATCCAGCCTGCCGAGATCCCGAAGAAGCTCTTGCCCCTTTCTCTGCTGGCCCAACAGTGCAGCGCGCTGGATTTCGAGCTTCAGGACGCGAAGCTCAAGATCTTCGGTCTTTTTCGCGACTTCACGAAGGACGTTTGCAACCTCTTTAGCCACGAGCCGCCTAGCCTCTGGACTAACAGACCCGAGCACGTCGTCGTGCGCCTCCATCACAAGGCGTTCGCCCTCTTCCCTCAGCTCTCGTTCCTTCTCCTCGAGCCGAACTGCCTCCGCCTCTGCATCAGCAATGCACTTCCTTATCTCCTCCAGGCTGTCTTCCGCATCGCTCAGCTTCACCTCTGCTTCATCCGCAACCACTTCAGGGTTCTCCTGCGCCACCCCTCTGCTAAATAGCCAGCGCAACATAGGCTCGGGGGCCTTTTTAACGCTCTTTATCCGTTTTCTTTTTGTTTCTGGTGACGTGCCGACCGTGCAACAGCGGTGTATGCTATCCTCCGGCACTAGCACGACTGGAGGCGTCATAATAGAAAAGGCCAGCAGTTTGTCTCTCCAAGCAGTCCACCGTTCTTCCGCTGCTCACAAAGAATAGAAAGAGCAACGCAAAAGCTTCTCGGCCGAATCCGGATACCGAACGGCATGCTACGAGAAACCTCTTTCATTGGAGAGAGAGAGATAGAGAGGGGAAGAAGTAGGGAAGCAAGGTTTTCAACGGTGGCCTATGGCGAGAGGTTTGGAATACGGCTACACCTGTCTTCGTGGAGGCGTGTGCGACATGCTTCTCTAGCTCCTTCTCTGCTACGCCTACGACAACTGCAGTCCCCACATTGCGAGCCATAACGGACCCTGCGGGTGAAGCCTCATCTTTTGACCAACGGTGTTCAAAATTGCTTGGCCTGCAAGTCAAGGCACGTAAAGAATGAGTACCGTAGGAAACCCTTTTCAGGTCAATTGATTCGGACAAACAACCGGGACGAAAAACAACAGTGCACCGCGCGACACCAGTATCCGAGGCTTTCCGTCGCCTGGTAGCAACACACGTTGCGCACGTACTCCGCACACGATCTGATTCGTCTCGACGAATCGGTTTTAGCAGCACTTTAAGGATGGTGCTAGTGTGCTAGGATGGTGCTTAATAAGTGTTAGTCTGTCTTTCGGAATGGGAGCATGGTCACATTCGGGTCACACAAGTGCGCTTCAGCAGCTAAACTCTCTGTGGATGAAACACGTTGGTACAGAAACCGGGTACAAAACTAGACTGTTTGTTGGCTGGGGGACATCGGATGAGGACTAGAGAAAAGGAATAGTGGCTAGCGAACAGACAGAGGATAGACCCCCTCGACGCCACAGTCGGGAGCGTGGGGGCTGCCGGCCTGTTTACGACTCCGCACGAAGAAAGGGGTCCTAAGGAGGTTCGGTAAGAGGGTGGAATGAAATGAAGGGCAAACTTACGCAGCAGGTCCACGATGTGTGTCCTATGGATGAAAAGGGGGCCTAGTGATCATCAGGTGATGATGTTCACTTGGACAATGAGCCTGGAAGAAATGCGAGATCTGGGCAATTCAGCCGCGGAAGGGAGGCAAAGAGGCTTCCCACGTGTCGTTCAGCCCTAAGAGCTATCGTTGGTGGACACTCGCAGGCCACATTTCATCAACTTGCTTCGCCGGGGGCGCGTAAGCGGAGGGGAGCGATGCTGACGTGTTGTTCCGCAACACGTCAGACGCTGGCGGCGCGCTTGGCTGTGATTCCGTTGCGAAAGCAGCAAATGGCGCGGCGGTCTGCAATCCAAGCGGCGGCGGCGGCGGCGGCTGCGGGTCCGCAGGTGCGTACCTGTGAGTTTAGTTTTTGCAATGCCGGCGGGCCCGTAGCGATGACAAGGAGAAGCGTTCAATTCGGTGACAGATGGAAAATTTCGGCTGGCGTTCGGACACCAACCTCCTCTATTTCATCCTGTCGTTTGAAGGGAACTTTGTAGTGCTGACAAGGTGGGTAGTTGCATACGGATTGAAAGGACACACGAATGTCGGAGACGGAAACTGCGGTTCAGGGGGGTTCTGAAGCGAAGGTGAGTAAGGCGAAGGGGGCATCTGTCGGGGCGGTGGCGGCGCATAGATGCTGGGCGGTAGACACGGCATGATAGGGGGCGCCGCGTATGGTGCGAATTGCTGCGGAGGAAGAGAAGGCGGCGCCGCATAAGGCGGGTAGGCCCCACCTGTTGGTGGTGACATCGTCATCGGCGGGTACCCCATCGCAGGATGGGGTGCATACCCATAGCCAGTTTGTCCAGCTGGCTGAGCCATGGTGTTATTTTGCTTTGCTTTCCTGCGGTTGAACCCAATTCGTACCGACTTCATATCCCAGGTTTTAATCCGCTTCGGAGCTGCTGGGGTCTGCGGTATTTCCCACCTGACGTGGACCCTACCTACCGCTCTCAGAACGAAGGACTCTGTAAAAACGAAGGATGACCCTTGAAGTGGTGTCTTCGTGCAATGTGCCCTTCCGGTATGCAAAAAAGGTCAGAAGGGCGAGGCAAAAGCGTGAGCCAATCCAGAACCCGCACGCGGGCAAGGAAACACTGGATAGAGGCGCAATCGGAAAACGGCGAGCAGCCTTACGCATTCACAGTTCGTAAAGACAAAGCAAAAATCGATGGGGGGCTTGGTTGTAATTGCACTCAGGCATTATTTCTAGTTCGTACGAAGCTGCAGTGTATGCGACCACATAATCTAGTCAGTCGCAGGACACCGGCATCGGTGATGGGTTTTCGTGTGTTTGATGGCGACGAAGGCAATCTGTGTGGCCATGCACCTCAACGGTGAGGGCTTCAAAAAACCTGGGAGGTGAGAGCAGGTTCGGATCCTCACATGATCTCATGTTCGGCGCGCCTCGGTCTCGGCGAACCCCTGTGCCTTTGCGGATCCTCCCTTAGGGTGGCGATGGAGTCTCGGATTTGCTGACGGGCACCGATGCTGTCTTTTGTGGACTGGCTTTCGGTTGCGCGGGGTTTGCACTGGGCAGCTTTGGTTCCAGTTCCTTCGATGGATCTACTTGCTTGCCTTCTGTCAAAACGGGCGACGCCAATATCTGCATCGCAGGGTCTTCTTCCTTGACGAGTGGCGAAGAGGCGGTTGTGTCCAGCGACGATGTCTTCGTCTTTTGTGGACTCGGGGCTTTCGGCTGCACGGACTTTGAGCCGGTCGACTTCGGTTCGACTTGTGTAGACGACCGTGCTTGTGCTCCGTTGATCGCGAGATCCTGTTTTTTGGGACCCGACGACCGAAGCAGGAAGAACAGTGCCGCAAGCATGGCAAAAATGGGGCCTGGATACAGCGTCAAGAGAACGCGAACGATGAGCAGCGCGGCCCACCAATGCGGTTTGCTATACAGTCGCCCACCATTGATTCTCTTCAACAGGGTGTGCGTACTCTGAATCGGCAGCGCCACATGGCAGACGACCATCGATGCTGTTTTGAGGGGGCGGACACTCATGATTGGTAATTCTCGAGGTGAAAGCGTCGAAAATATAGCCCTGCAAGGTCGAATAGACAAAAACTGCATACCGACCCCACTTATGAGGAACAGAATGATCGGCCCTACTGTCCACACGGAGAGAACGAGGAAAACTGCCGCGAGATATTCCGTCTGTAGGTGTGCGGGTGTAAAGTTCTCCAGACGTGCTCCCGGACGATAGAGAATCAATGGTTCAGGGAAGACACTTCACCAATACCAAAGAAATTCTTTTGGTTTTGGAAGGAGCCCTGGGTTCTAGTTGTTTGTCGGGGTCGGTCAATCATGATGACATACGAGTCTTGTTTTATATTGCATAGTGGAAAATCCCAGCCAATAAATGTCTTCAACAGCACCGGCATATTAACACTGGTCGTGGTGAACGTGGACGACGGCGGACAAGCGAGAGCTCTTGGACATCACAGTTACAGATATTCTGACAGAAATATATCACGAAGCTCGCCCCTGAATGAAGCTGTCGTCCTATTCAGTTTCAATGATGCCTGAGATGGTGTCGTCAAAGACTGATTGCAGAAACGTTAGGGTGAAATTCGAAGGACAATGCATACACCAACGGCGGCTACCATCGGAAGGTTCTTCGTGAAGGACATGCCCTTCTGCAGGTAGCTCTCAGTGGAGAGCGTCGTCAGCTCACCGGACCACAGCAGGAAGACGGTAACAACAAACCAGCCAGCGTGAAGGATAACTTGAAGGTACTGGGATACGTAGAGGTACACCCTCAAGAAAGAGACTACAAGGTCGACAATGATGTACCCAACCCAAGGGATGAATTGAAGATACCCGGCAACGGACATGGCAGTGGGGAAGACTACGTCGGTGGCGAAGGAAGCGATATATTCGGCGCTGAGGACGATGACCCAACCGGCCATATTGTAGACCAACGCGCCAGCCTCGAAGGCGATTTGGTTCGGGGGCTCGGGGCGAAAGGTGGGAACGTTGAAGACGCCCGTGGCGAATGAGGCGACGGCGCGGTAAAAGATGTCGCCTAGCTGCCAAGCGTGGTCCGCCGCTTCGATGAGAACCGGGGTGCCGTGTTCTTTGCAAAGCGAAGCCAACAGAACAATCCAGTGAGCAGACGCGTCGAGCCAGTTAACCACGACACCGACAGTGATCACATGTGGCGGGGTGTGCCTTCTGGCACTCCACTTCAGTCGGTTCACTGCGCTGCTCTCAACAGTGCCCGGTTCGAGAATTTCAGCGAAGTCATTCGCAAACTGAACGGACCCGTCGCAGAAGACCTGCGTTACCTTTTGCGACATGAGTAGCTCAGCCAGAACGCGAGGCTCCGGCGATTCAACAGACCGCGACGCATACCCGAACTCTACGTTCCTAACAACTTCTTCAAGCAGTGGGTGACCTCCAAAAAAGTACAGACACACAGGGCTGGGATTCCTACTCGCCCCATCCGTTTCAAGCATGACCACTGTGTCATCGCAGGTGCGATCTTCGTGGTCCACACCCTGTGGGTGCAGTGGAGTCTCAGCCGCGCTTACTTTCTCGTCACGTGATCCGCCATCCTCATTCTGCCCGGTTTGGACGCTCTTTTTTTCGACCTCCGTTCCAATGCCCGTCTCAAGAGTGGTGTCGGATGCGGTAGCGTCTGCTATAACCGGAAGTGGGCGACTGCCTTGTAAGGGCCACTGCGGCCAGCCCTCCCAGTTCACAGAACGGAGGCGAACATTTTGTACTGAGCCGCCGAACACGCTGCCTCCGATGCCGATAGGTGCCGGCGTGTCCGGGCCATCCGCAGAGACAGTTCGTTGCCACCGGCTGTTTTTTTCAATGGAAAGATTCTCGATTGACACATCATTTGTAACGACTACGGTGGGTCCATGGCCGTCGAACGAAATGACGACGTCTGACGACGCAGTGCCGAGGCCGGCCAAGGTAAGAGATTTGGCGAGGATGACTTGCTCATGGTACGTGCCCGGAAGTACTCGGACTGTACCTCCGTCTTTGATAAATGCAACTGCAGATGATATAGTACGGTGAGCCTGGATGGTGGGGTCCGTTGAGACTAGGGCGTCCATTCCTTCGGTGTGCAACAGCGTGACCAGGGAAAGCAAGAGGCAGACTGTGGTCGCTGTGGCAAGGTCGATCAGCACCCAGCCTTTGGTCCCTCGCTTGTGGGCCGAGCAGAATAAAAGGACTAGCAGTCCCGTCGTGGTTGCAGCTCCTTTCCACACGACTAGCACTGCGACAATCCCGACACTGACCAGCAGAACCGAGCACTGCCACACGCGAGCGAGGACGGTCCTCGCACTAACGGCTGGCTTGGTCACGGGTACAGTGGCACTGGGCTGCACTGGACCCTTCTTGTTTGCTTTTGTAACTCGGCCGCCAGTGGTGATTGAGTCGACCCGTCGCGCTTTCTCCGGTTTCGGCGCGGCAGCGGACACTTGCTTCACGAAGTTGTAAAACTTGAACACAAGCGACACCATGCCGGCTGCCAGGAGGAGGGGCTCCACGTCTAACGAAATATCCATGGGACCCATTTTTCCGTCGGCCAGATGGACGCGCAGCGCCAACAAGAGGTTACCCTCCCCAACCCTCCCAACGCACCCGCGGGGTACTTCCCTACCATTTCAATGAATGTCTTAGTTTTCGCACGGCGGGTTTACTGCGCCGGCACCTATGTTTGCCATCGAACCGCCTTATGGGCGTATGTGAGGTGGTGCTGCTTCCATGGGCGCTTGGTTCCCGTTTTATTCGTTAGGAGAGGGTTAGGTGGCTTCTACATCCTCCGGCCGCGACGTGTGTTCGGTGATCGTCGTGTTCGCCCTAGTGATCGACGAGAGCCTTGGGAAGTTTCACGACACAGTTTTGGATTCCCCATCGTATCCTGTCACTCGCTTTCATCCTGACTGTCTGAGCAAGTTCGATATACTCAAGGAGAATGCCACCGTATACGCGCTGGCCATCATAGAACTGACGATTGATCGTGAATTGTGTACAGCAGCAACGGACGATTTGGTGGAACGCGTCACCGCATTCGTAACGTGCCGATACGGCGGCGGAGGATGCACTTTCTGCTCTCGAAAAGGTACAAAGGTATGTGAGAATCGACACACCCATCCGGAGCCCGCCTCTCCGGTGCGATTAAGCACGAAGTCTACTTCGTTGCTGCCAGCCATCAGGATTCTAATGGACAGCAACGGCAAAGCTCTGTTTTCCTGTTTCAAATCGAGCTCTGCATTGCCCTTCGAACGCGCAAAATTTCGCTACTACTTCAAAGAACAAGAGAGCGGTGCCATCTCATTGGACGACTGACAGCAACACTTCTTTTGTCCGGCGCGCGGATAACACTCCCAGTGTCTCGTCTGCTGTTTCGGCAACCCCGCCGAGTTGCACCTTTGTGCCTGGTGACGAAATACCAACGAGCATGCGCGCGCGATGTTTTATATTTCGAGTGCATTAAGTTTTTCAACTGTTGTTCTAAGCTAACACCTGATCAATAACTAGCCGAATATCTAATGTCCTGGGTCGGAACGCAAAGGATCTGTGACGATAATATACATCGCTACCTTCACGGTTATCTTTTCGCTCGCATATCGTATGTTCGCCTCTTTCGGAAAGTCAGCGATGACAACGAGAACACTATAATGACAGGACGGGTCCTGGGACTGCTAAGGCGTGACAAACATCTTTCTCGTCCTTGGACTCGATGTGCGCGCTAACAGCCGGCTTGCCGGCTGATTAAATTCGAGCGTTTTTTTTATTTGCCGGCAGACTCGTGCAAAATCAGTGTAAACTCTGGCTCTGCCGCCCCCAGTGTGGTCTAACAAAGACCGGTTGCGTGGGGGTCTTGCAGCACCTATCCAGAAAGGATATGGTGTTGTCTGCAGCTCTTGCTACAACGCCGGAGTTCACAGCAGAGAAGTGTTTCCCCCACCCTCTGGTGTCGTCATCCCGCTCCAAGGATGCATCAATGGCAGACGGAGGGAGACCCTCGAAAGCACCGCAGACTGCTTTCCTCAACGACTCTATCTTCGCGTGGCCGTCGCTGAAGGCTACATCGCCGGCACCTAAGAAGCCTTGCGCATACCGTTCGTAGGCTGCTGTGGCCTCTGCCAGTTTGCCGCGGAGCATGAAGAGGATCCTGACGATCGATTCCCGATGCTCGGGGAGGAGCCGATCCTCGACTTCGAGCTCAGGCCAGTCGCCCACATCACGTTCCGCATCACCAACAGTCCCCTCTGAAGAGCCTTCGTCAGGAGGAAGGGAAGCAGCCTCACTGAGCACGTCTTCGAAGCGGATCTCGCTTTCGTCGCTCTCTGAGTCTGATCCCACAGCTTCCGTCGCAACCACGTGAATGGGCTGCAGGTACTTCAGCATGCTGTTCTGCGAGTTGGCCATGCGAAGCACCTTCTTCTCTCGGTCGGTGCCGAGGGTTTTCTTTGCTTCCGCCCGGGCGGCATTCCGTGTTTTCCCCAACACCAAAGCCGTCTCAAGGGCAGAGAAAGCGTTTTTGGCCTCGGCAGAGGCAATGTTCCTGCTGGTGTGCCTCGTCATGCTCACTCTTCAAAACTTCGAGCTTCTCCAAGCGCCAGGGCTTACGCTCCGTTTTCGGTCTCAGAGAAAATACGTGTGGTCCACATGTGGACGCGTAAAGTTCGGGGGGAAACAAAACTATTCCCTATGTGCGGCGGGCAAAAAAATAGCGCCACTACGGACGTGGCTGTGCAACACTTGGCGGCCTTGGTCGTTGGTGGCACACCTCGGCCGACCGAAAGCAAGACTTTTCCGAGCGGCTTTGGCAGATCGTGGTGTGACCTTGCGACGATGACTTCTGTGGCTTGAGCGCCAAGCCCCAAGGTGCGCCAAGCCTTGATGCTTTAGTTTGGGAAACGGTAGCCACTTGACCCTGGCAGTACCACCGAACACGTGAAGCTTGGCTCCCGTGTAGCAGGCTTTCCCTGGTCGCCGGTGTCTCTGCATTGGGTGAGGTGCGGTCAAACAGGGGGGGTGGTGACACGGGAAGCAGAAGATGGGACAAGAGGAAGGGCAGCGGGTGGTGGATGAGGTTCAGAGGCAACGGCCGAGTATCGGGACTCGGCAACCGCGAGTCATACGCGATGAGGAGCGCGATGAGGCTGACGAGTGTTGTGCAGACGCCGATTCACCCGGCACTTGAGATGCACGTCAACCTGACGTCTCTCCGAGGCGGGAACATGGCCGGTCTCAACAAAAGCCGTAACTGGCGAGCCAGCAGGCTCGCCATTTAGCTTGGCTGCGAGCAGACGGCGAAGAAGGCCTGAGCCGTACCGCAGGCTGGGCTCCGCAAAGCTGCAACACCGAATGGCAGTTTTCATTCTCAGACGTATTACCCGTCGGGATGGGAGCGCAAGCAGGCCCAATGGAAGCATGAAGGCAGGAGAGACGAACTGTGCAGAATGAGCGCAAGACGAGCACCAAGGGCAGACCAGGACGTTGGGACCGTGCAAAGTCGAAGAAGGAGTCCAAAAGCGAAGCAACATCACCTCATCTGACCGCACACAATTCTATGCAGCTTTAGGATCGGGATGGACCGTATAATGTGGTACTCATTGCGAATGACTCCCTAATGCAACAAGACATGGGGCAGCATCGCTTGGGGTAGCATCGTGATTTCGCGTCGCCCCTGCTGGATCACGACAGGTGAGTGGTGGCACCTCCCCCAGGCAGGTGGGCCTGTGACCTTTGAGATCCCTGGAGTCCGGCATGTGTGCCGTTACGGGATACATGGCAGGTCTCTACCCCGGCGAATCTTTACTCCGCCGGGGTAGAGATCGGTGAAGATCGGCGGAGTCAAGGTCGGCGTAGTCAAGGTCGGCGGAGTAAAGGTCCGGCGGAGTAAAGGTCGACAGAGTAAAGGTCCACCCAAGGCAAATTGATTTTTGACCCAAAAATTGGGTTCAAAAATTTGGGTTCAAAATTTTGGGTCAAAATTTTTGGATCAAAAATTTGGGGCAAAAATTTTGGGTCAAAAATTTGGGTCAAAATTTGGGTCAAAATTTTGGGTCAAAAATTTGGGTCAAAATTTTTGGGTCAAAATTTCGGGTCAAAAATTTTTGGGTCAAAATTTGGGTCAAAAATTTGGGTCAAAAATTTGGGTTCAAAATTTGGGTCAAAAGTTTGCGCGGCCGGTAAAGGTTGGCGGAGTCAAGATTGGCGGAGTCAAGGTCCGACGGAGTAAAGGTCGACGGAGTAACATGCAGGGTCACAACCTTGTGTCTTTTTGAAAATGGCAAAAAAAAAATTTCTGGAAAAAAAAATGGGTTTTTTTGAATTTTAAAAGTTTGGAACAAACTCTGCAGTAATTTTTGAGGAAGTTTTACATACATATACATACTTGAGCTCAGCGTGTTTGTGATCTGTTTGCAACACTTTTTCTCTCACTCTGAGAAGTTTTTTTCACTGGCAGTGGGCAAAAAACCAATTTTACCCACTGTGTTTTTTTCACTAGTGAAAAAAAACACCCAGTTTTTTTTTTCACTAGTGAAAAAAGAAATTTATTATCGTGGTCAACTCTACAGTCGGATACTTGTGTCCAGACAGTTTGTCAGTTGGGTGGGTGGGATTGCAAGAACGTGCTTGGAATGGGTATGTGCTCAACACCGCACTGGTCCCGTCCGCGCCGTGTTTCGGTCCTTTAAGCCACGGACACATAAGGCGGACCATCATCAGCGTGGAAGGGGGAAACTTTCACTGTACGTGGTATACCATGCAGGGTCAAAACCTTGTGTCTTTTTAAAACGCTCCCGCGGGGCCGATGGACCCCATAAAAAAAATTTGGCAAATTTTTTTTTTGCTCAACTTCCGCAAAAATTACCGCAGAGTTTGTTCCAAAATTTTAAAATTCAAAAAACCCATTTTTTTTCTGGAAATAAAAATTTTGGCCATTTCCAAAAAGACACAAGGTTCTGACCCTGCATGATACCTCGAGGGGCTGCCACCTCTGGCCGCTCGCGCGACAATCGATCAAGCCGTTCAATCGCTCACGGCATCCTCGGTCAAAGCGAGACGTGGCACCAATGCTTCGTCGCAGTAAGGACGCACTACGCGGACCTTAAACGATGTCCCCACTTCCCCATTGACCCCGAAGAAATTCGTGGGTTCATAGCATCCACACCAATGCAGACACCGCAGAGCGCACAATATCAGCGCTCGAGAAAGTCCAACGGTTCTTGTCAATTCTCGGCTCAGAGCTAGTCTTGTGGTAGCTACAGGTACTATTTTGACTTCTTCCGGGGTTTCACACTCTTTTTCGCTCGCTTTTCGTTGATTCATAAAATCTCTGTTTCGTGTGTACAAAGTCGGATTGGGTGGTTGCGCCTTCGGCGCTTCAATGTTTTATTAAGAGAGATCGCTCAGGTTGCTCCCAGTCGATTTCAGTGTGTTTGCGATTCGTCTGGCCTTGGAGCACTCGAAGGTCGTACTTTCCCCCGACGGGGTTTCCGACTTGTTCCGGTTTTACAGGCTACTTTTTGGCGGCGGTCCCGATAACGTCGCATGAGACCTTATCGGTACCTCTTTTGCCCATTTCTGGGTTGCGACCTTATCGGTACCTTTTGGGGGTTGCGACCTTATCGGTACCTTTTTGAGGTGCGACCTTATCGGTACCTTTTTGGGGTTGCGACCTTATCGGTACCTCTTTTGGAGGTTGCGACCTTATTGGTACCTTTTTGGGGTTGCGACCGTATCGGTACCTTTTTGAAGAAGAAAAAAACGGAAATTTTTTTTTCGAGAAAAAAGCAGTCTGAAAAAAAGACGAGGTGCGACCTTATCGGTACCTTTTGAGAGTGCGACGGTATCGGTACCTCTTTTGGAAGTTGCGACCTTATCGGTACCTATTTTTGAGGTTGCGACCTTATCATGCAGGGTCAAAACCTTGTGTCTTTTTAAAACGCTCCTGCGGGGCCGATGGATGGGGGATGACCCTGCATGCTATCGACCTTAGAACTCTTTGCACGTGTCGTGTCATGCGGTCGTCTTGCTTTGTGTCCGGTGTGCGCTTCACGGCCGTAATAGTAGCAGTTTGCACTTGAGCACTTGCAGCAATACTCTAGGCGTAGTCTGAAATGAAGTGATCCGAGGCAGACGACTTTAAAGTGTTGCAAACAGATCACAAACACGCTGAGCTCAAGTATACCATGCAGGGTCAAAACCTTGTGTCTTTTTGAAAATGGCCAAAAAAAAAATTTCGGAAAAAAATTGGGTTTTTTGAATTTTAAAAGTTTGGAACAAACTCTGCAGCAATTTTTGAGGAAGTTGAGCAAAAATTTTTTTTTCCAAAAAAATTTTTAGGGCTCCATCGGCCCCGCGGGAGCGTTTTAAAAAGACACAAGGTTTTGACCCTGCATGATACCATGCAGGGTCAAAACCTTGTGTCTTTTTGGAAATGGCCAAAAAAAAGTTTCTGGAAAAAAAATGGGTTTTTTGAATTTTAAAAGTTTGGAACAAACTCTGCAGAAATTTTGGAGGAAGTTGAGCAAATTTTTTTTTTTCCAAAATTTTTTTTAGGGCTCCATCGGCCCCGCGGGAGCGTTTTAAAAAGACACAAGGTTTTGACCCTGCATGATACACTGCAATCAAGTGCTCCTGAACTGCTCGTGTTGCGAACGAAACAGCGGGATAGTGCACGAAAAGATGCTACCATGCAGGGTCAAAACCTTGTGTCTTTTTAACATGCAGGGTCAAAACCTTGTGTCTTTTTGAAAATGGCAAAAAAAAAATTTCCGGAAAAAAATTGGGTTTTTTGAATTTTAAAAGTTTGGAACAAACTCTGCAGTAATTTTTGAGGAAGTTGAGCAAAATTTTTTTTTTCCAAAAAAATTTTTAGGGCTCCATCAGCCCCGCGGGAGCGTTTTAAAAAGACACAAGGTTTTGACCCTGCATGTTAAAACGCTCCCGCGGGGCCGATGGAGCCCTAAAAAAAATTTTAGAAAAAAAAAAATTTGCTCAACTTCCTCAAAAATTACTGCAGAGTTTGTTCCAAACTTTTAAAATTCAAAAAATCCATTTTTTTTCCAGAAATTTTTTTTTTGCCATTTTCAAAAAGACACAAGGTTTTGACCCTGCATGCTCCTGCATGTATACCACTGTTTAGCCAACAAGAACTAAGGTCGGCACGTTTCCGAGGCTGTTTCAATGTCCTGTATGGTTTTTGCATATTGTATTAGCGAAAAGTGCACTTCAAAAAGTACCTGTACCTTCCACAGATCGGCAATGACTCCCATACCATGCAGGGTCATAACCTTGTGTCTTTTTGAAATGGCCAAAAAAAATTTTCCGGAAAAAAATTGGGTTTTTTGAATTTTAAAATTTTGGAACAAAAACTGCGGTAATTTTTGAGGAAGTTGAGCAATTTTTTTTTTTTTCCAATTTTTTTTTTGGGGGCCATCGGCCCCGCGGGAGCGTTTTAAAAAGACACAAGGTTTTGACCCTGCATGATACCATGCAGGGTCCAAACCTTGTGTCTTTTTGGAAATGACCAAAATTTTATTCCAGAAAAAAAATGGGTTTTTTGAATTTTAAAAGTTTGGAACAAACTCTACAGTAATTTTTGAGGAAGTTGAGCAAATTTTTTTTTTTCCAAAATTTTTTTTAGGGCTCCATCGGCCCCGCGGGAGTGTTTTAAAAAGACACAAGGTTTTGACCCTGCATGATACCGCTTCTGGGGGTGGCTTCTCTGCTTCCAACTTTCCTGTGTGGTGATGTAGGGGACCGCTTGTAGCCCACGAATCAGGGTTGTGCTGCCCCGACACTCAAACGACCTTCAAGGGCTTCAAGGCCAGACGACTGTTTAGTGTTGCAAACGAATCGCAAACACGCTGAGATCGGGACCCCACACACTGAAATCGACTGAGAAGAACCTGAGCGATCTCTCTTAATAAAATATTTAAGCGCCGAAGGCGCAACCACCCAATCCAACTTTGTACACACGAAACAGAGATCTTATGAATCAACGAAAAGCGAGCAAAAAGTAGCTTGTAAAACCGGAACAAGTCGGAAACCCCATCGGGGGCACGAGATGCAGGTGCTCCAAGGCCAGACGACTGTATCATGCAGGGTCAAAACCTTGTGTCTTTTTAAAACGCTCCCGCGGGGCCGATGGAGCCCTAAAAAAAATTTTGGAAAAAAAAAAATTTGCTCAACTTCCTCAAAAATTACTGCAGAGTTTGTTCCAAACTTTTAAAATTCAAAAACCCCATTTTTTTTCTGGAAATAAAATTTTGGCCATTTCCAAAAAGACACAAGGTTCTGACCCTGCATGGTATAGTGTTGCAAACGAATCGCAAACAGGCTGAAGTTGGGAATCCCACACACTGAAATCAAGTGCTCCTAGGCAGACGAACTGTTAGTGTTGCGAACGAATCGCAAACACACTGAGATCGGGACCCCACACACTGAAATCGACTGAGAAGAACCTGAGCGATCTCTCTTAATAAAAGAGTCAAGCGCCGAAGGCGCAAGCACCCAATCTGACTTTGTACACACGAAACAGAGATCTTATGAATCAACGAAAAGCGAGCGAAAAAGAGCGTGAAAAACCCGGGAAAAGTCGGAAAGACAGTCGGCGAAAAACTTGGAAAAAAGACGGGAAAATACGACCTTCAAGTGCTCCAAGGCCAGACGACTGCATAGTGTTGCAAACGAATCGCAAACACGCTGAAGTTGGGACCCCCACACACTGAAATCAAGTGCTCCTAGGCAGACGAACTGTTAGTGTTGCGCGGAACGTACGTGACCGCCGTGGCAGGTCTTTAGTCACAGTCGCACAAGGCATTTTACCAGGAAAATTCTGTAGTCACAGTCGCGATTGTGAGTCATGGCATTTTCACTATGAAAATCTTTAGTCACAGACACGATTGTACATTTTCACTATGAAAATCTTTAGTCACAGTCGCAATGCAAAATCTTGCTTTACCTTGAAAAAACCTTTAGTCACAGTCGCACAAGGCATTTTACCAGGAAAATTCTTTAGTCACAGTCGCGATTGTGACCTTTAACATTTTCACTATGAAAATCTTTAGCATGCAGGGTCAAAACCTTGTGTCTTTTTGGAAATGGCAAAAAAAAAATTTCCAGAAAAAAATTGGGTTTTTTGAATTTTAAAAGTTTGGAACAAACTCTGCAGTAATTTTTGCTGAACTTGAGCGAAATTTTTTTTTTCCAACTTTTGTTTTTGGGGTCCATCGGCCCCGCGGGAGCGTTTTAAAAAGACACAAGGTTTTGACCCTGCATGTTAGTCACAGTCGCAATGCAAAATCTTGCTTTACCTTGGAAAAACCTTTAGTCACAGTCGCACAAGGCATTTTACCAGGAAAAATCTTTAGTCACAGTCGCGATTGTGACCCTTCATATTTTCACTATGAAAATCTTTAGTCACAGTCGCGATTGTGACCCTTAACATTTTCACTATGAAAATCTTTAGTCACAGTCGCGATTGTGGCCCTTCACATTTTCACTATGAAAATCTTTAGTCACAGTCGCGATTGTGACCTTTTAACATTTTCGCTATGAAAATCTTTAGTCACAGTCGCAATGCAAAATCCTTGGAAAAACCTTTAGCATGCAGGGTCAGAACCTTGTGTCTTTTTGGAAATGGCCAAAATTTTATTTTCAGAAAAAAAATGGGTTTTTTGAATTTTAAAAATTTGGAACAAACTCTGCGGTAATTTTTGAGGAAGTTGAGCAAATTCTTTTTTTTCCAAAATATTTTTCAGGGCTCCATCGGCCCCGCGGGAGCGTTTTAAAAAGACACAAGGTTTTGACCCTGCATGTTAGTCACAGTCGCACAAGGCATTTTACCAGGAATATACGTTCTCTCACTGGTCAAAATGAGAGAAAAACGGAAAAACTCACTGGTAGTGAGTTTTTTTTTATCGGGTTGAGGGGGCCTTGTGTGAGCCCCGAGGGGCTCACACAAGGCCCCCGAAACCCGATAAAAAAAAAACGAACGAACAGTGAGGTTTTTTTCTGAGTTTCGAGCATTTTTACCAGTGAGTGACTATTTTTCTCACACAAGCAGCAGTTTTTCCGAACTACCAGGTTTCCACACCACCATAGAGGTACCATGCAGGGTCAAAACCTTGTGTCTTTTTGGAAATAGCCAAAAAAAAAATTCCAGAAAAAAAATGGGTTTTTTGAATTTTAAAAGTTTGGAACAAACTCTGCAGTAATTTTTGAGGAAGTTGAGCAAAATTTTTTTTTCCAAAAAAAAAATTTAGGGCTCCATCGGCCCCGCGGGAGCGTTTTAACGCACCGTCAGCAACGGCTGGACAAGCCGGCATCCCGGCTCATATTCCACTTGGAGTCGCGCTATCTCAGTGGAATGGCACATCTGCCAGGGGGCGAGCAGCTTGAGGAGGCGTTCCACAGCTTGCGCCTTTGGATCATGGGCGTCGCCTACTTCGACGGATGGCAAGGGACACCGCAAAGGCAGGCGGGCAACAACCTGCTTCAACTCGTCCGCGTGCAGCACAACTACGTGCGGCACAAGGTTCCACGACGGGAGCTGAAGACAGAGCTAGCCAAGCAGGGTGAGGGTATGTCTGGCCCGGTAAATGCTGTGGACAAGGCCGCCGCTGTTGTGATGCAGCGGATGTCGGGGAAAGTGCAAAGGTCGACCCCCTCTTGGAAGCGTCAGGGTCAGGGAAAAGGTTCGGCCGGTGCGAAATGACTGGGTCCGCCCCGGCTGGAGCCAAAAACGCCAGTCCCCGCAACAACAAACCGGATTCCTTCCGAAATCAAACTGCTTCCTCGTCGTCGAAGGCACTTAATGCCAAGGTCCGAAAACTCCACAACGGGCTTCATGCCTTGCAGCGTCTCTCAAAGAAGTCCGGTCATCCAACTCCTTCATCACAATCAAGCAAGCGACCCACACCTCACGACCCTCTTCGGCCGCCTTGTCTTCCAACACATCACTGGAGGCACGAGCCGTACGACTGTTCGACGAACTGGAGAAGGGAAGGTTTCAGGGGGTGTCGCGACTTTGAAACTACAGGACCTTGTGGCGAGCATGTGGGCATCGTCGACCACTTTGCAGCGCCGACATTTGAGGCGATTCACCAGCTGGACCTCCCTCAACGACCTTCCACTAACCCCGGATTCGGCATGGCAGGTCTCTACCCCGGCGAATCTTTACTCCGCCGGGGTAGAGATCGGTGAAGATCGGCGGAGTCAAGGTCGGCGGAGTCAAGGTCGGCGGAGTCAAGGTCGACAGAGTAAAGGTCCACCCAAGGCAAATTGATTTTTGACCCAAAAATTGGGTTCAAAATTTGGGTTCAAAGTTTTGGGTCAAAAATTTTGGGTCAAAATTTTTTGTCAAAAATTTTGGATCAAGAATTGGGGTCAAAAATTTTGGGTCAAAATTTGAGTCAAAAATTTTGGGTCAAAAATTTGGGTTCAAAATTCTGGGTCAAAATTTTTGGGTCAAAATTTTGGGTCAAAATTTTGGGTCAAAATTTTGGGTCAAAAATTTGGGTTCAAAATTTGGGTCAAAAGTTTGGGTCAAAAATTTTTGGGTTTGGGTCAAAATTTGGGTTCAAAAATTTTTTTCGGGCTGAAAATTTTGGGTCTAAAATTTGGACTACGGGGTCAAAAATTTGGGTCCAAACCCTAAGTTTGACCCACAAATTCTTTTGATCGAAATGATCCAACTGAAATTTTTTTGCGCCTCTGTGACCCAAAATTTTGGACCAAGGTTTTGAACATGAGATTGGGGACCCAGATTTCAGTATCTTTGCCTCAAATGATCCCAATCCAAACTTTTGCCCAAATCTTGAGTCCAAAACCCAAGTTTTGACCCAAATCTTTAATCGAAATGATCCAACTGAACATTTTTTGCACCATTTTCGGGTCTGTGACCCAAGATTTGGACCAAATTTTTGAACACCAGATTTGGGGACCCAAATTTCGGTATCTTTGCCTCAAATGATCCCAATCCAAACTTTTGCCCAAATCTTGAGTCCAAAACCCAAGTTTTGACCCAAATCTTTAATCGAAATGATCCAACTGAACATTTTTTGCACCATTTTCGGGTCTGTGACCCAAGATTTGGACCAAATTTTTGAACACCAGATTTGGGGACCCTAATTTCGGTATCTTTGCCTCAAATGATCCCAATCCAAACTTTTGCCCAAATCTTGAGTCCAAAACCCAATTTGAACCAAGCTTTTGATCCAGATGCTTCAGCTGAAAATTTTTGACCAAAAATTTCGACCCAAAAATCTGACCCAAAATTTTCAACCCAAAATTGTGACCAAAATTTTCAACCCAAATTTTGACCCAAAATTTTCGACCCAAAATTTTGACCCAAAATTTTGGTGACCTTTACCCTGCGGAGTAAAGGTTGGCGGAGTCAAGGTCGGCGGAGTCAAGATCGGCGGAGTCAAGGTCGGCGGAGTCAAGGTCCGACGGAGTAAAGGTCGACGGAGTAAAGATCCACCCAAGGCAAAACACTAAAAATGTCGGAGTAAAGATTCGCCGGGGTAGAGACCTGCCTTCGGCATGCCTGTTTGTAGTGGCAACTGGTGTCCGGCAACAGGGGATGCTCAGCTACACAAAGAGCCTCTCCGGGATTTTCCGCCACTTAGGCATTTGCAACCAATCCCTCCTGAGCTTGGCGGCTGCTCTGAGGGCCGTCGGAGCTGCGATACCCTGCCAGCAGGCGATGCCTATCATGCAGGGTCAAAACCTTGTGTCTTTTTGAAAATGGCAAAAAAAAAATTTCTGGAAAAAAAATGGATTTTTTGAATTTTAAAAGTTTGGAACAAACTCTGCAGTAATTTTTGAGGAAGTTGAGCAAATTTTTTTTTTTCTAAAATTTTTTTTAGGGCTCCATCGGCCCTGCGGGAGCGTTTTAAAAAGACACAAGGTTTTGACCCTGCATGCTATGGAGAAGCACATCCTTGTAGCATGGGCGTTCAGCCAAAGCCCCCGGTTGTGTCTCGCGGCCTTGATTGCGTGGAAGACAGCGTCAAGGTGGACGGAGGTGTCGAATCTGTCGTCGGCGAACTTCCTTCTCGTCAAGCGAGACGAGGTCGTGATCGACTGGTTCACAATCCCAAAGGGGAGAAGGGCCATGCCGTTCACGCACTCAAGGTGGGTGGTCATCAAGGGCGATCTGACAGAGGCGATCTTCTTGCTTCTGACTTCTCTGCCACCGTTCCAGAGGTTGACCTCATGGACGACTACAAAGTTGGTGGGGGTGTGGCGAAGAAGCCCGCAACTGTCTCTGTACTCGGCTCACAGCATAAAGAGAGGCGCCCTGACCTACCTCTTCAAGAAGGTGGCTGCCGGCCATCTGATTCCAGAAGTTCTTCTCTCTCGGCTCGCCAAGCACAAGGTCAAGGAGGTCGAGGGGCTAGCCGAGGTGACCCTGAGGTACGGAGGCGACCCCCTGGCAATGGCAAGAGCTTTGAGAACCGACAAGGTGACCGCATTGCTCTGAATGACTTTCTCTCGTCGATGCACACTTTCCCTTCTGCTCGAATCTCCAACACTTTTCACTCGATCACGAGGCGGGGTAAAAGAACGAGGCTTCCTGAGTCAGAAAAGGAGAAACAATCCCCTTTGCATGTTTCGAGTGTCCCGCCCATGGACATTGATAACATGCAGGGTCAAAACCTTGTGTCTTTTTAAAACGCTCCCGCGGGGCCGATGGCCTCCAAAAAAAAATTTTGGAAAAAAATATACGTTCTCTCACTGGTCAAAGTGGGAGAAATTGGGGAAAACCCACTGTAGTGAGTTTTTGTTTTTCGGGTTGAGGGGGCCTTGTAGAGGTCCCGAGGGGGTGGAAAAGGCCTCGAGGCAGGGAAAACGGTCGCCACGAGGGGCCCCGAAGGGGTCCCGAGTGGCGACCGTTTTCCCTGCCGAGAGGCCTTTTCCACCCCCGAGGGACCTCGGAAAGGCCCCCGAAACCCGAAAAACAAGAAACGAACGCACAGTGGGGATTTTTCCCCAATTTCCGACCACATTTGACCAGTGAGAGACTTTTTTTCTCTCACAATGGAAGTTTTTTGAACTGGCAGGTGCCAGGTTTGCCACACCACCAGATAGTGCTGGTTTGGTAGTGTGTTTGGGTGGGGGGGGCATGGTTCAGCATGATTTAGCCGGGGCAGCCAAAACTGCATACAACTGCACTTTTGACCTGTTCTTGACCACTTTCAGCCAAAAAAATGGGGGAAAAAAAAAATTGGCACCAGTGAAAAAAAAAATTTTTTTTTCACTAGTGAAGAAAAAAAGTTTTTTTTTCACTAGTGAAAAAAAAACTGGGTGTTTTTTTTCACTAGTGAAAAAAAAAATTTTTTTTTCACTAGTGAAAAAAACACAGTGGGTAAAATTGGTTTTTTGCCCACTGCCAGTGAAAAAAACTTCTCAGAGTGAGAGAAAAAAATTGCTCAATGTCATCAAAAATTACTGCAGAGTTTGTTCCAAATTTTTAAAATTCAAAAAACCCAATTTTTTTCCAGAAATTTTTTTTTTGCCATTTCCAAAAAGACACAAGGTTTTGACCCTGCATGATATCTCTTTTTACTTGCTGTGTGTGAACGATGAATGTGCCTCGACCAGGGATTTCAAAACGGGGTTTTATGCCATAGAAGTACCAAAACCGAGTCGGCATCTGTTCACTTTTTCCGACTCTGACGGCGACTGGTGGACTCTGAACCGGCTCCCGATGGGGCATTGTTGTGCCCTGGAGATCATGCACACCCTTGCAGCGGTGGCGGCAGGGGACCCAGTGTACGTCAAACCAGCATTTGCGGCCAAAGGTGTGTGTGTGCACGTTTGGATCGATAACATTCGATATACTGGAAGAACTGTGGCAGTAAAAAGGGAGTCTGCAAGACTCGACACGACGGCCGAAAGTTGCCGACTCACATGGAAGCCGCAAGACACAAGAAACCAGGTCAAGATATATGAGTTTATTGGTGTCGAATGGAACCATGAAAAGAAAGTAGTGCGGCCTTCCAGCAAAATCAGAAACAGGCTCGAGGCACTGGATCTTTCTACAGATGTTACTGCGTCAGACCTTGAGTCTCTGGGTGGTAGGTTGCTACACGCTTCAGCTGTTTCAGGTGTGTTCCCAGGGACATACCATGCAGGGTCCAAACCTTGTGTCTTTTTAAAACGCTCCCGCGGGGCCGATGGAGCCCTAAAAAAAATTTTGGAAAAAAAAATTTTTGCTCAACTTCCTCAAAAATAACTGCAGAGTTTGTTCCAAACTTTTAAAATTCAAAAAACCCAATTTTTTTCCGGATTTTTTTTTTTTGCCATTTTCAAAAAGACACAAGGTTTTGACCCTGCATGATACTGGTTTGCCCTAAAGTTTTTAAGGAGAATTGTGAACTCTCTAAATCGCAATACAAGGCAACCCGGCACACGTGTTGCTCTGCCAACGTCCGTAGTAGTGCAACTGAATAAGTGGCGCCAAGAGGTTCAAGTGGAGCGCCAGGTTCAACCTCATTCTCAACCAACAGCTTTCACCATTTTTGTTGACGCGAGCCTCAAGGGATGGGGCGGCGTTATTGTTGATCGGGAAACAGGCGAAGTATTCGTTCACGGGGAGGAATGGTCACCCTTCCACAAGAAACATCACATCAATGAGTTAGAGGCACGCGCCTTACTCTGTGTGTTGAGGTTGCTTCCAGGCAAGTCCGCTGGCAGACCAATTAGTATTTTTGTTGACAACACAACCGTTGTTGGCGCCGCAAGGAAGAAGCAGTGTGTCAAGAGCAGGATCCTGAACGACTCAGTCGTGGGTGCGTTGCAGACACTGAAAGACAGTAGATGCACTTTTTCCCTTGAGTGGGTGAAGTCGGAATGCAATCCTGCTGATATGCCATCGCGCGTTCCGCCCATCAGGATGACCCGTGACAATCAGGACCAGGTTCTACAGGCGGTGAGGCGTTTTCTGGGCCAACATGCGTAGTGGAGGCGGAAAGTGACCTTGTCTTCGGCAAGGCTTTTTCGTTTCCCACAGTGTTTGTTTTCCGTTTTCTTGGTTTCACGCACGCCTTTTTCGTCTTCTGC